>CM054182.1:74075878-74623378 GCA_028829895.1 Sinotaia quadrata
CCCTCCCTACCCCTAGCATTACGGCAGTGAGATTTTCCCCACTCACCCCTAGCTTTAGGGCGGTGAGAATTTTCCCTTGTGAGCGGTCTGGCGATAAATTGACCACTTTCGTGCGGGCACGTAGAACGTCATTCCTATTGGCACCGCAAAGAATCAAACTGGCACTGACCGACCCCCGCCCGCCCTAACATCATTCAGTCTGCCTGCTGTGACTGTGACGTCAGACACTGACCATAACGCTGAACGAAAAAGACTCGGGGAAAGAAAAAAAAAAAACAACAACCGTGCCGCTTGTGCCCGCGAACATAACAAGAGAGCAAGTACAGCCGGTCGCAAGTTGATCTTGAAACGAACCCGCCTTAAGTTGATAAAAGTCACGCGAAAGAGTGTTGTAGCATTTGTGGAACACGGAAGTTTTTGTACACACTTGTTGCCGACTTGCGGCAGTGTTTGCACCACGTGACACCCATTCTTCCAATGCCGTCTCTCGTTACAAGCTATCGTCTGCTCGAGGATACCGAAGACAAGCTGAGAGGAAATAGTTCTCTTACTGTTCGAGAAAGGTAAATAGCGAAATTAAACACGACGATGCTGTGCTCAAACGGTAAGCGTGGAATTCGCTACAAGGGCGCGCAGCAGGTTAGAGGAAGTACGAGAGAACAAAGATAATGGGTACAGAAAACTTGGAGGGGTTGCCGAGAGAACAGTCGACGAAACTGCCCGCCTAAGTTAGTCACGGAACTCGTGTTGTTAACCATCGTGTGCTTGGACTTCTGTGCGAGCGAAAGTCGAATAAGTTTTCATTTGGTAGTGGATAACCCTTCTTTCTCAATTACGACGTGCTGCAAGATTTGTCGGTTGCGTTCCCCTGTTGCACACACACTGAGTCGAGTACTTAGCGCGAGTGTGGAAAACTATTAATTGGCAGCGTGCGACCGCAGAGCGTGTTCAGCTGACTGGCTGTCAAGAGACGGCTTATGTTTGATGGCAGTGTACACGTATAGCTTCGATACTCGGCGGGCCCGCGTGTGAACACAGCGACGCGGCTCGCCTCGAGAGCAACGCGTCCCCAGCGACTGACACTCGGTCAATGTGCGTGTCGACTGAAAGCCCTCACGTGCTAGCTGCTTGCAAAGCTATTCACCTGATTGATTCGAGCCAGTCACAGTTCTAAACTAACCACTTTCAGATACAGGGATTGCGTCTGCTTCCGTATATGCTGGGAGTAGAAGTGCGCTTGGTGTCTGCTGCCAGCCGAGACGAGACTACTTTGTTCGTGCTTTCGATTACCACATGTGTACGGTTATTGGCATTCAGCTCGATCGACATTTCAGCCCCTGTGTGACGTAGCGGCAAGCGCACGTGTTGCGCAGCAAAAAATCGTACCTGTCCGTTTCAAGCGCCGCTTCAGCCAGTTCGTCACTCAGTGTAGTGCAGCAGCTTGAGCTGGCTGCCACTCAACACCGAACAACACTGGATTCGAACCGCGAAAGCGCTAGCATACCACCGCCAAATCGACTGTCCGCACGGCCAAGTGGCGGAGGTAGCAGCAACAACAACACCAATATAGTGGCAGCTGGAGGATGGGCGTCCGCTACTGCGGCCAAGCGCACTAGTGGACGCAGCACGCTGTTGCAAGGTAAGATGTCGACGCCCGGGGGTTTGGGCTACGGCCTGGGCAGCTCGGGTTTGAGTCCGACGGAAACGTTGGAGAGAGATGGAGAGCTGCGTGAAGAATACGAGCGGATGGAGAGCTGGCTCGACGACCACCCGGAATTCGTTCACGACTATTTCGCGCGCAAGGCACGCCGCAGCATGGTTGATGGGTGGTTAATCGCACACGCCCTGTCCCACAGCGGACTGCAGGCCGCGGACACGGTGTCCCTCTCCAGCAACACGAGCTCCAATTCCAGGCCAAGCTCGGGTGCCAACACCCCTGTGCGCAAGATCTCAGCCCAGGAGTTCGAGAAAGGCGGCCTTCTTCGGCCGCTCATCTCCACTGTGGATGGCACTATCACTTTCCTCGATCCGTCAGCCGGATCGACCCCGACGCGCTCCGGCAAGGCGCACCGGAGATCCAAGAGCGAACTGAAGGCCCTGGACGAGAAGGAGTTGATGTACGAGCTGGTCATTGACATTTGCAACGACCTGGACGTCACGAGTTTGTGCTACAAGATCCTGCAGAACCTTTCTATCCTTCTCAACGCCGACCGCTGCTCCCTGTTTCTGGTTCAGGGCAAGGGCACGAACGAGAAAACGCTCGTATCGAAACTGTTCGATATTTGCAGTGATTCCACCTTTGAAGAGATCTGTGAACGCTCGGATGAAATTCGCGTGTCGTGGGGAACTGGAATTATTGGCTATGTCGCTGAGAAGGGAGAAGTAGTGAATATACCCGACGCTTACCAGGTGAGCCGTTTATATATATATATATGTTGTTAAATGTTGTTTATCTGAGTTCAGACAACTGGTGAACTTATCACGTGCTTACCAGGTGAGCCGTTTATAACTATATTATATGTTGTTTATGTGAGTTCAGGCGACAGGTGAACTTACCATATGCTCACCAGGCGAACTATTTATAAGCTTATTAAATATTGTTTATATACAAGTCCATACTGTAAATAAATTCAATCAGATTCTCACCAGGCGAGCCATTTATAAATTTATTTTTTATTTAACTAAGTTCAAGCAATAAGTGAACTTAATCAGATGCTCACCAGGTGAGCCATTTATAAATATAGTGTATATTGTTTATCCGAGTTCAGGCAATATGTGAATTTACCTGAAATCTACCACGTTCGGCCCTTGTTAAATAGGTCGATATCTTGTTTGTCCAACTTCAGGCAACAGGTGAACAGGTGTGTGCATAGTAAATGTGATGTTTTGTTGTTGATGACTTTTTTAGACTTGAACGATGTTTTGTTGTTGACTTTTTTAGACTTGAACGATGTTTTGTTGTTGATGACTTTTTTAGACTTGAACGATGTTTTGTTGTTGACTTTTTTAGACTTGAACGATGTTTTGTTGTTGATGACTTTTTTAGATCTTTGAACGATGTTTTGTTGTTGATGACTTTTTTAGACTTGAACGATGTTTTGTTGTTGACTTTTTTAGACTTGAACGATGTTTTGTTGTTGATGACTTTTTTAGACTTGAACGATGTTTTGTTGTTGATGACTTTTTTAGACTTGAACGATGTTTTGTTGTTGATGACTTTTTTAGACTTGAATGCTGTTTTGAATCCACTTTATTATTATCCTTACTTTTGTATCTGATTATTTAATTACTTATCAGTTCTAGTAATAAACAAACGGGTGTGTTTAAATAAAACCGTAAAACGAGTAATAATTAATATAAAATAAAGACAGATTAGACTAACATTAACTTTCAACACTGTATTATTGAATCAACAACAACAAAATTCTGTTCAGTTTCTCCTTTCTAGATAATGGCTACATCTCATTACAGCACTGCAGGGAAAATGACATTATGCATTTTAGCTATGGATCCACACTTTCCTGGCTTGCTAAGTACAACAGTAATTGGTTTCGACTTGGACATAGAACACGCTTACTTCTCCTTCTAGTTCCCTGACAGTCTCCCTTGTAGATCTTATTTTTCTTTTTTCTTTATTTTATTTTTGTGCATGCCTGAAAGATTGAGAATGAGGACGAACAGTTGTGATCACATTTGCTGTCCAAAAACAAACATTGATTTTCTCATAGCGGATGAAAATTGAAGAGATGGAATTTGTGAATGTGAACCAAAAAAAAAACATGTCCATCTATTGATAGGAGCGTGTAGAGAAACTTTGCTTACTGCATGCAAAGCAGCAATCTAAATGTCACTATTCTTATACTTCCACAGGATAATGAGAAAGAAATCTAAAACTAACATAAAACACATACTCTATCACTTGATTTACTGAAAGCATGTTGAAAAAATTGCAAATAGCAAGCACATAGACAGATCTAGGGTCCGGATTGGATTGAATAATTCCTTACGTTTGTCAACAGTTTATTTATATAAATCTGTTTTAGTTCGTATTTGTTTCTGTTGCAATGTTCGTATATTTTAATTTTACAGACATACAATTTTCAGTACACCGTAATACACTAGCACATTATTTCACTGATCTGTGGGCTGGCTGTTCAGTGCTTTACTCTTGACTTCTAATAAGATTAAGATTATATGATTCATGATTTGCTATTGTTCACAAACAGAATTGCATGTAAAAAGGGATTTTGCTGTGTCATATTTAGGTCATGACTGTGACATGAAGCAGGTGCTTGCAGCTTATTCATTTATTGTGTGTGAACAGTTATCAGAGCCCACATGGGGATGTCTGTTATTGTCTAAACACACCACTTTTGCAAAAAGAAGAAAAAATATTTAAAATGCATACACACACACACACACACACACACACACACACACACACACACACACACACACACACACACACACACACGCAAGCACGCACACATACTTATGCACACAGTATTTATTAATCTAATTAATTTATTATGAACAGTTTTCTGTCATAGCAAATCTGAATCATTTAAAGTCCTTAAAAGAAGCATGGTTGTTTTTCTTCGTGCGTGTGTGTGTGTGTGTGTGTGTGTGTGTGTGTTTGAATATAAATGAAATGCTTACGCACTTGACTGATTTATATGTGCACTTGTTTGCCTTTAAAAATAAATGAACAGTAAGCTATTAGTCCTTGACTCATGAATTATAAACAGAACATTTGCATGTTTTTTTAGAAAAGTATTTTATTTATTCGTCTTCCTTTCTTTCTGTCAAATGTATTGTATATCCATTAGTTTTGTTAAAATATGCTAATATAGTTCACTTAAGTGTAACTAATGCTGCTCTGCAATTTGCTGGAGAGAGAGAGAGAGAGAGAGAGAGAGAGAGAGAGAGAGAGAGAGAGAGAGAGAGAGAGAGAGAGATTGGTTTTTTAGTTGGAAAGGAAGGAAGATAAATTGGCAGATAATTTATGTATCAGATGTATATAGACATGTAATATATATGTATACACACACACAAATACATGTACAGCAGAGCTTAAAATGAAACACTGTATTGCAGATATTTCAGGATTCTTGTTAACTGCTATTATATTAAATTATTACAATTACTGTGAAACAGAGGCTTTCAATTGAAACAATTAAATAGTTTGTAAATACACCCATTCTTACACTATATTTCTTCTATTTATATATCCTGATCTTTTGAACATGAAAAGTCCAGTGCTAAGGCTTGCTTTAAGTTTATTTTAGTTTGTGTTGTGTGTGATTGAATTTTATTGTGTTTTTGTGTATGTGCATGTGATTGCTTTTATGCTGTATGATTGTATATCATTATGCAGTGTTTATGAGTTTGTTATTGTGTTTTATACTTTGTTACTGTCAAGTATGTGAGTATTTCATAGGATGTGAATGATTACTGTTGTATTTGTTGTGTATCATTGTATTTCATGGTTCTGTGTTGTGTGCATGTGTGATTGTTGTATGTGATAATATGCAGTTGTATACAATAGTGTTTTACATATTAGTATAGTTCATTCCATAGGGTTCCATGAATGTACTCATGCAAGTTGCTTACTTATTTTTTTTTAGCATTGGCTTGTTGTTCCAACCTTGCTTAAAATCTCTAACAAACCTCCACATATACAAATGATCTCTTTTACAAACCACATATACATTTATTTATCCACACAATAGTCATATACATCAGTCATGTACACACAAACACACACACACACACACACACAACCACACTTACACATATGCACACTAGTCCCACATGTACTTATACACACATACTCTGGCACACACATTATTATGTCACACCTACACACACACACACACACACACACACACACACAAATACCACACTTACACATATACCCACATACTCTGACACGCATATATGTCACACACACACACAAATATCACACTTACACATATACACACATACTCTGACACACATATATGTCACACACACACACACACACCGTCCAATATATATACTCTTACCGTTGCGTATAAAACTTTTTAACTGTTAAAACCACACACTTTCGTGTTAAGGTAGCTTGTAAAGCAGTTCCAACTTGTTTTTTGTGGGGACAGCATTAGGAATGTGTTGCTTAAGATGAAATATGTGCGTCTGACAATGTGAGCGAGCGCATACTGCACTGTTAAGGCTGTTGTGTCAACGTCTCATCACCTTTCACAGGCCCGGGATGTCGGGCATCTAACTGGCTGGTCCACGTATTGCCTCGCAGCCACAGTAAATGTGGTTGCCGAGTGAAAAGTAAATAATTTTCGCCTGAAGTCCACACATCTGGCTCTAAAACATCAAACAACCTTCCTTAATAATAATAAAAAGAGAAACACAAGAAAAAGACAATGGGATGAATGGTTGTCTATGAACAAACAGTAGCATAAGATAAATCACCTCATGAAAAATTATTTAAAAAAAATTAATTATTCGACCCTGCCCCCCCCCCCTCCAAAAACAAATTAACAAACAAGAAAGTAAGAAAACAAGAACTTAATAACAACAAGCGAAATCAAACACAAACCAAACAACGTCACCCAGCAACAGACTACTCGACCAGTTAATTGTTGGTCAAAAGAATATATTGTTCGCAGACTTGACTACAAGGTGATGGCCGACTATTGAACAGCCAAACTGAAATAAATAATGGTTAGCGAAGAGTGACTTTACACAATAAAATGCTCACGATGGGCCTTTAAATTTATTTCGTCACTTAGCTAGCTGCCTTCTAAATCGTCTTCGAGGCCATAGCGTCAACTCATTGCCCAGAACTGGATCTATTTTTCGACTCTCGCTCTCTCTCACTCACTCTCGCTTCCGTTTCTCCCTTTCTCTCTATCGCTCTCCCCCCCTCCCACCACCAACGAGTAATGCAACGAGTAATGCAATGCTTTAGCAAATCCTAAGTTGAAATGGTATGCAACGGAAATAGATTGTTTGCATTACGCACACTGAGCCAGGGAGTATTTGCTTAAAACTTCACCTACATCGAGATTGAAAGGGTGGTGGTGGTGGTAATATTTGAAGCGGTTGAGTTTTACAAATATCAGATTTTAAAGAATAATGTGAGATGGTCTGCTCACTTTCTGAACTTCATTTCTTCAGAAGATTTTCTAAAACTACCCGCGGTTGTGTGTGTGTGTGTGTGTGTGTGTGTGTGTGTGTGTGTGTGTGTGTGTGTGTGTGTTTGATGCTTGTTGAAATGTGGTTAGATAAGCAAGAATTTTAAAGTGTCCAAGGGAGACTCAGTTACCTAGTGTGCCAAGAATCTTAATTTCATATTACTGTAACAATAGCTAAGCGACAGTTTCTTTTTTAAAAAAAAAATATATATATATATGAAATGATTAGGTCATGCATTTTGAAATTGTAGTGAGTGTATATATATATATTCTGTCTTTTCTGATTTTTTAAAGTTCGACTTGTTTAAGTTTTTATAAAGTAAAAATAAATAACGCTTCGAATCATGATCAAAATAATTTACTTTGTATGTTATCACATTCGACGCTATGGAAACTTTTTCTTTACCATAAGAATATTCAGTTATATATTATTATCACATTTTAAAAAGGAGATAAATAATATTTCAATTTCGTTCATTTAGACGCGCGAATTCAACACTGTTCGATCGGCGACTTTGACTGGTTTCGACTTACTGTTATTGTCAGTACTACAATTACATTTGTTATTGATTACTCTCTCTCTCTCTCTCTCTCTCTCTCTCTCTCTCTACGTGTTGGAGTAACGAGCGCTCACAAAGGAGTCCGCCCGCACATGAGGACTCTTCAAGTATCACATATTGTCCCACACCAAATGTGTCACTTTATGGGACTCCGCACGTCATCCACGCATCCATTCATGCAGCCATCCATACATCCGTGCATCTGTATCTCGACACCTATTTACAATTATGCAGGATAATTATATGCATATCAGTGGATTTGTCGCAGTTCTATAAAGCCAGTCTTGGCGATAGAAACCGGACCCAAAGCTGCCAGCAATGACGCGATATTGTGACGTCACTAAAGCCGACGATTACAAATTATGGAACACGCTTCGTACTTGTGTCAAATGGCCTATATTTACGAGAAGGTCGAAGGTCGTAGCTGAATCCACTATTTTCAGAAGGCGGGTACTTGCTGAATTCACCTACGTCATGTACAGTTATTTAAAATAATTGACTAGTGAAATTAGTGTACAGTGGAAAAGTAGATTTTGGTTGATATTGGTTCCCGTCATAACAGATCTGTAAAAATCTCTTAGATTCAGAATACTTTTTAATCCCACATGAATAAAGTTGTAAGTAAAAATAAGAATAGTTTGAACTATGTACTGTGATTTTGGTAGCAGACGTTCTTCATTGAATGCTGTTTAAGTCACTGGTAACTTTTTAAGCGGCTCATCATGGTCAAGCCAGCACCACCATCTGATGAAACCCAAATAGCAATACCACTACCAGCACTCTCCGAATACTCCGTGAGGGGGAGGCTGTTCCACTGGAGCACTACAAATCAGAGAACGTCTTATGAAGAAATGATCACTGAAAGCTGCAGTGGTGACGTTAAACTTGTTATCGTAACCACCAACACCAGGTCTATTTTCTACTTCCAAGTGTGGAGCGAGATATAATCGTGTTTTGTCCATCACAAAGTCCCCCCACCCCTTATCATAATAAAATGGCAAATATTGGACCGTTTCATTATATGGGACCATTTCATGACACTGGACCTTTTCGTGGTATTGGGCCATTTCAGTATATTTGATCATTTCATTATATTGGACCGTTTCATTATATTAGACCTTTTCATTATATCGGACCATTTCATTATATTGGATCGTTTCGTTATATTGGACCATTTCATTATATTGGACTGTTTCCTTATATGGGACCATTTAATGACATTGGCCCTTTTTTTGGAATTGGGCCATTTCATTACAGTTGACCTTTCATTGTATTCTTTATTCATATATCACTCCATATAATGATAAAAATAAACTTGAAATGGTACCTTTAAATTGGTAATGGTTTTACATAAATTTTTTGAAAAAATAAAAAGTGGTAAAGGTTATATTTCCATGCTCCGTTTCTCATCCTACCATGTTCTCTATCATACCAGCTCCCTTTTAAAAGCAAGATCAATTAAATTTCCGTCCACCTTCCGTCATTTATTTGCACACAGAGACACCATCAGAATTGCACACAGACCACAGCTTACAGAACAAATAATAGATTTTGAAGAAGACTGGATCATTTTATAACGGAGCATTTACAGCAGATGTATACTTTTAAAAAAGTTCCATGTCTGTCTCGTACAATTACCGTTTGTGAGAACGTTTATACAGTTAATGCTTATTGAGTTGTGGATTTTTCATGGATCCACCACACACGCACGTACACACATACAAGCGCACAACGGGCTTACTCTTGCACACATTTATTTCATATGCATCTTCAGCCCGATTCTTTAGAACTCTTATTTTTCCAAATCCGTTTTTTTTATATTTTGGTTGTTGATCGTATTAAAGACGAAAGAAAAAACTGTCCTATAAATACACTTCCAGACAGAATATGACAGATACAGCACAACTTCATTTTCATCAAGCCAGAGACCGCTCGACATCCACGCCAGCGCACCGTCTGGCTCTTGTTTAGCCATCCACGTGTGACATGAGGCAGTTACGAACACGTGGTCGACTGCGACAGTCGGGTACGACAGTTGTTCAGCAAATTAAAGGAAAGAAAGAAGAAAGAATAAAATGTCGTGTTCACTGATGCCAAATCCTCAACGATTTTTACTTTGTAGGCCAAAATGTCTACCGAGCAAATTTACTAATATTTGTCAGTGCGTTAGGTTGTGGGCGTTTCATTGTTGTTATTGTTGTGTCTGGACTTGTGATTTAGTTTTCGGTACTTATGACGTATACTATGGGCAGTCTTCGTGCCTCGAATTGCCATTTCACAAGCTTGCGCGCGCGCGCACACACACACACACACACACACACTCACACACACACACACACACACACACACACACAACACACACACATGAGCGCATACACACTCACACATATTGTTAGAAAATTGGGTGGACTTATATACTTTCGGGAAGTGAGATTTTTCTGAACATGGACTTTTGCGACTTTTCATAACTTGTGATTTATTTGTAGAACATTGCATCTGTGTGACCGTGTGTGTGTGTGTGAGAGTGCGTGCGTGCGTGCGTGCATGCGCATGCATTGTAGATATATCCACAAGTAGTTGTTTGGTTGTGTGTGTGTGTGCATTAATGGGCGATTTTCATCTAATATTGTAGTATTTGGCTAGTTAGAGTATCGGCTGTGTGAACAGAGAGCCCCAAATACATATAAGTATCGGCTGTGTGAACAGAGCCCCAAATACAAACAAGTATCGGCTGTGTGAACAGAGCCCCAAATACATACAAGTATCGGCTGTGTGAACAGAGCCCCAAATACATACAAGTATCGGCTGTGTGAACAGAACCCAAAATACATACAAGTATCGGCTGTGTGAACAGAGCCCCAAATACATACAAGTATCGGCTGTGTGAACAGAGCCCCAAATACATACAAGTATCGGCTGTGTGAACAGAGCCCCAAATACATACAAGTATCGGCTGTGTGAACAGAGCCCCAAATACATACAAGTATCGATATTGTCGAGCTCATGCACACTGTTTGAGTTTGTGTAATTATTCTCAACGAAAGCGTTATCTGTCTGTCTGTCTGTCTGTCTGTCTATCTATCTATTCCAACCATCCATCCATCCATCCTAGCATCCATCTATCTATCTATCTATCTGCAATGAAGCGCAATAGCACGGCTCATTTATTTATGATAGCACAATTTCGACAATTCCACACTTACGCATCGCATAGCTTCTTAAAACCTTTACGAATCAATTCTAAACTATGTACAATCACTTTTTCATCCCTGTCTGGAAGCGCATCCGACTCTCTGTCTGAATTGATGAGTGTTTACTCCCCAATAAGGCAAATTTGTTCTTCAGACACTCGCCTGCCTACGAAAGCACCCTGTCAGACAAAACCTCGTGAGATTCACATTCGTGGTTTTGTTTTTACTTTTTAAACCATTCTACTATATTGTTAAGTATTGTTAGAGCTCAGAGTTTTGGTATTCCATGGCTCGGCATTCTAGTATTCCATGGCTCGGCATTCTAGTATTCCATGGCTCGGCATTCTAGTATTCCAGGGCTCGGCATTCTAGTATTCCAGGGCTCGGCATTTTGGTATTCCAGGGCTCGGCATTCTAGTATTCCAGGGCTCGGCATTCTGGTATTCCAGGGCTCGGCATTCTGGAAAAGCATGTTTTCTTCATTCTAAGGAAAACATATTGTAATGTCATAAGTAATAATGATTATTTCATTATTTTATATTGTAATTAACAATTCTTAAATATTATTTTTACTTTTTAAAGCTATTTTATTATGTATGTCTTTTGTGAAGTTGCCATAGTTTCATAGTTGCTAAGCTATTCACGGCTGACCCTCAATCAGAAAGAAGGAAGACAGAAGTTTAGAGTTTCAGTACTCAGTCACCTGTATCTTAAGATCTGGAGCTCGTTACCCTTTTGGCCACAATAACCGTCTTGACGAGATTTTTAATCTCAGACGTAAAGACCTTGGTAACACGCTTCGGTAGACTGGTTTGAGACGTCACGTAATCAGTACACACCACAGCATAAGTTCGTACTCACTTATTCGCAACTACGAGCCAGTGCACGCGTGTGTGTGTGTGTGTGTGTGAAAGAGAGAGATTCTAGTATCTACTGCAGTGCGCATCATTTCTGCGCCATTAGGATTCATTTAATTAGCGCATCACATCTTTACTTACATTTATTTCATCTGCAGTGCGGTTTGACACTTTTGATCTCGGTAGAGGAAAATTTATCATTTGAAAACTATACTTTCGACTGTCATGCCCAAGGAAGGGATTGAACCCTCAATCCTCAAAGCCATCCTTTTGAAGGGGATTAGAAGTGATGCTTCAATTATTTAAAATGTAAATATCTGCACTCAACAGTGCACGTAATCTAAAAACATATTTTATTGTTATATCACATTTTATAATATTGTACTACTATTACTTATATTTTAGTGAACTTAAATTATAAATAAAATACAACACGAGAAATTTAGAAAGAGAAAACAGATGAAGTAACACTCTAACACAAATGCATCCTCAAGCTCTTGCATATGCACACAGACATACATGGTTATAGATAGATAGATAGATAGATAGATTGATTGTAGTTTACTTGCGGGCGCTCTCACTCTCTCACGATACATTGTGACTTGCTGCCATGCACACATTGTGACTTGCTGTCATGCACACATTGTGACTTGCTGTCATGCACACATTGTGACTTGCTGCCATGCACACATTGTGATTTTCTCTTATATTCAAATCGCTCCACACATCGCGATTTACTCTCATGTAAGTATGTTGACTTGCTTTCGTGCACACACCGTGACTTGCTTCACACATCGTGACTTGCTCTCTTGCTGACACCGTGACTTGCTTCACACATCATGACTTGCTCTCTTGCTGACACCGTAACTTGCTTCACACATCATGACTTGCTCTCTTGCTGACACCGTAACTTGCTTCACATATCGTGACTTGCTCTCTTGCTGACACCGTAACTTGCTTCACACATCGTGACTTGCTCTCTTCACATCCTGACTTGATCACTTGATCAAATCGTGATTTGCTTCATACATCGTGACTTGCTCTCTTCACATCGGGACTTGATCAAATCGTGATTTGCTTCATACATCGTGACTTGCTCTCTTCACATCGGGACTTGATCAAATCGTGATTTGCTTCATACATCGTGACTTGCTCTCTTCACATCGGGACTTGATCACTCGATCACATCGTGACTTGCTCTCATGCATGCTCGTTGTCTTAGGACCTAACGTGAGGTCTCGCCGTAAGTTATTTTTAGCACGAACTAAAAGCCACCGTTGGCCAAAAAAAATATTTTATCTTGCGATTTTGTAGTCTGAAATAGTAGGAAAAATTTAGTTTAGCATATAATTTTGCCTTAGAAAACGTTGAATAAAACAAATTTAAACAAAGTCAAACATGTACTTACAATGTCAGTGTTGTCAATCATTGCTGCTAGTAAGACCTACAGCTCCACTCGTGTAAACTTGAAGTAAGACTTCAACGTCACTGTTGTAATTATGTAGTAGACTTAAAACATCAGTACTGTAAACGAGTTGTATTAGTAGGACTTAAAACGCCAGTATAGTAAATGAGCCATGTTAGTAGGACTTAACAAAGCTAGTGTTGCAATTCAGTAGTGGGATTTTAGCGCCAGTGTTATAAACAAACACTCTAAATGGAATTTTCAGCAGCCACGGGCAGCATAAGCCTCCTTTTAGAAGTACTAAACAACTTAATTTAAGAAAGAAAAGAATAATCGATGCTCTTTTGTTTTTTGTATGTGTGTGTGTGTGTGTATGTGTGTGTGTGTGTGTGTGTGTGTGTGTGTGTGTAAGGGAGTGTAGTTTGCATTCCCTTTCACTGACTTTACTAAACCCTGTGAGTGTGAGCGCGCGCGTGCGTGTGTGTGTGGTGTGTGTGTGAAACATAAAGAGAGAGATATAGTAAATGGCTATTTTTCAGTAAATAATATAATTCACATCCATATTCTGTTTATATTAAAAGAAATAATAATGTGTCAGCTCGATACTCCTTTAGACAGTCCCCTTCCACCAAAGGCAAAATTAAGTTGAAAAGAAAAGATGAAGCGTCAACGGCGAAATAAAATTGCTCAAAGCGAACGAATCAAAGACACGGAGATGAAAGCATTTTCTTCTTCAGTGCTCTTCTGCATGCAATTTCTGGCGACTTTGTAATTCTTCTGTTTACTCTTTCTGGTGTAGCCTGTGTTGACTTTGCAATTCTTCTGTTTACTCTTTCTGGTGTAGTCTGTGTTGACTTTGCAATTCTTCTGTTTACTCTTTCTGGTGTAGCCTGTGTTGACTTTGCAATTCTTCTGTTTACTCTTTCTGGTGTAGTCTGTGTTGACTTTGCAATTCTTCTGTTTACTCTTTCTGGTGTAGTCTGTGTCGACTTTGCAATTTTTCTATTTATTATTTCTGGTGTAGCCGGTGTCTAGTTTGCTCGGATATAAATATATTTTGTCGGTATTATCAGTGAAATCAACACCCTTATATGTTATAAAAATATATGCACACGAATTAAAAAATATCAGTCGTCCGCACAGAACTATATACCACGATGCGAACTAAACGAAACTCAGAATCTAAAAAGAAAAACTCCATACAAATTTGTTGAAAAGCAAAGTAATTGAATACATTTTACTTGCATTGTCGTTAGAAGTGGTCTTTATTTTAAATTCTGTTTTCGTCAGCATTCGCCCTCTTCTATTTTTTCGTCACAATCGTCAGCATTATCGTCATCTTTTGTTTTCTTCATAAATTCTATTCTATTTTCCTCACTACATTCATCTGCAATTTCGCCTTAAGTGACCCAAATTCCATCTCTTCTTTCGTTTACCACTAAGAACATTGTTATTTCCAAATAGTGTCAATAGAACTTACAACGCCAATGTTTTAAATGAGATGTGTCAATAGAACTTACAACGCTAATGTTTTAAACCACTGTAAGACTTCGTTATTCTTAAAGAAAAGCGTTACTAAGATTTTGAAAACGTTTTTAGTTAGTAGGAAATATCTTGCCATTGTTGTAACTTTTTAAACAAGATGTCTAATAGAGTTTCTGTATGAGTGCTGTTAAAGCTGCCAAGTGTGCTGTTAACAGTTTGTAAAATCTGAATGAACATTTACAGAAAGCGAAGTTTTTAAAATAAATAAAATTGGTGAGAGTAACGTCAAAAGTGAATTGTTACTTTAATCAAAGAATGCTTTAACATTGTAAAGGAAACTATATAAACAGATTACGTACTCTTTTCAGTGTTATTGTTATACATCCCGATCAGAATAAATATATAAATTAAAAAAATATATTATTAAACTCATTTAATTATTAACATATACTGTTCCTTGTTAACGGGAGACTTTGTTTAAGAGCCTGGATAGACTGAAAAGATTACTTATGCAAGTGGTTGCTGTTTGTTGTCATACTTATTAATTAGTGTTACTGTTTATTATGTATGCATATCTATCTGTATTGTATTAACATAACTTTTACATTACTTTGTTCGTCCGTCCTTCTATCTATCTATCTATCTATCTATCTATCTATCTATCTATCTATCTATCTATCTATCTATCTATCTATCTATCTATCTATCTGTGTCTGTCTATCTGTCTGTCTGTCTATCTAAATGTCTCTCTCTCTCTCTGCTAATATCTCTCACAGTCTGTCTATTTGCCCACCTCTCTACTTGTCTGTCTGCATGCATAATTGGATCTAATATGTCTCTAGTAAGGGATTTATTTTATTCCATATTTTAAATATCTTGAGTGCGATTAGGCATTTTTCTTGTATGCATTTATTTAATCTTTTTCACATCTTTCTTTTCAGATTTTGTTATTGTCAACATTTTATCATGTTTCCAGCAACCCTTGATAAATTTGGATTTGTTTGTCACTTTGTCAGTAAAGTAAACCTTTGTATACGTGCGGTGTGTGATTGATCGCTCTAATACCCTGACGATTTCCTTGCTTCGTTAGCTTCCTGCAGGCTCAGCGATGTCCGCAGTTTGGTTGGGTAGTGGCGCAAAATTGCAATCAGTCTTCTCTCCCGCCCTCTGCAACTCTCAGCCGTTCATAGATTTCATTTCTCAACGAGTTTAAATGTGATTATATATTGACACTTCTCGCGTTCTAAACTCGAGTTTGGGAGAAATGTTATTTATTATATAGTATTATCGTCACGTGTTCTGAAGTCGAGTATTTTTTCTGTTAACGCTCATTTACCTTTTTCTTATTTCATCTTTCTTTTCACTAAAATTATCTTCACTTGGATGTCTGCTTTTGATTACACTGCAAGGTTTCTGAAGGTCTCTTCCAGCTCTTGACAGGGGTGGCTTTTAAAAACAGAACTTATTATTTTGTCTAAATAGGTTTTATAATACAATGAAATGAAACACACAACAGATAGACGTACGTAACACATTAGAATTTATTACATGAAACACACAACAGTTAGACGTACGTAATACATTACAATTTATGACATGCATAGCTGCATTTATTCTTCTGAAATTAGATTTACAATGTCATAAGTACTCACTTGTAATAGTTGAATAATGTAAAATTTCTTTATTTTCATACAGCCGTTTTTCTATCCATCCATCCATCCAATCTATCTATCTGCCTGCCTGTCCGCCCATCTTTCTTTCCTTTCCGCCCGTATCCCTTCCTCCCTCTATTTATCTATCTGTCGTCAGTTCGTCTCAGTTGATTTATCCATCCTTCCAATCATTAAGCTGACTCCCTAATCTGCACTGTAAATTTCAAATGAACGATCTTCGTGCTTTCTAATGTGTTGTCTGTCATTTTCAAGTCAACTCACTTAGCTAGGCTTTTCAAAAGTAGGATGCGTTATCAATTAATGTGAGTCATTCATTGTGTATATGACATATATCATACAGCAGATTTATACCATTAAGTACATTACGTAATGAATTGCACGAAAGTATATTTTACAGTGCAAAACAAACGTGACTCTATTTTTAGTGACGCAATACGGTTCGTGTGCTGTCATTTACATAACAGAAAATAATTGATCGCAGCACAATTTTTTTTTTGTGCAGTGCAGTGCACATCAGTGAGAAGCGGATTACGTAAAAGTAAAAAGCGGATTACGTAAAAGTAAATAGTGGATTACGTAAAAGTAAATAGTGGATTACGTAACTAGTGGATTGCATAGCACATAATAGTAAAGAAAGATTACTTAACTAAAAATACTAGATTACATGAGAGTAAGGAGTGGATTGCACGACAGTAAGATAGTAAGAAATGTATTATAAATAAATTTTAAGGACTCGATTGCATGACAGTAAGTAGTGAGTGGATTACATGACAGTAGGAAGTGGATTACATAACAATTTTAAGGAATGGATTATATGACAGACATGACAATGAGTAGTGAGTGAATTACATGAGAGAAAGAAGTAGGTTATATAAAATTTTAAAGAGTGGATTACATGACAGTAAGTAGTGATATATGCTATACGGACAATGACAGGTATTAGAAGATTTAGTCATAACAGAACAGTAATTCATATATTGATAGTTGTAAAAAAAATATACTCCATAACAGAACAGTAATTCATTTATTGATAGTTGTAAAAAAAATTTATAGTCATAACAGAACACTAATCGTTCACATTAGTAGCTGTACAAGAAAATGTAGTCATAACAGAACACTAACATACACCTTGATAGTTATACAAAAATATGACAGAACACTATCATACACATTCACATTGATAGTTATACAAAAACCTATGACAGAACACTAACATACACATCGATAGTTATACAAAACTTATGACAGAACACTAACATACACATACACATTGATAGTTATACAAAACTTAGAACACTAACATACACATCGATAGTTATACAAAACTTATGACAGAACACTAACATACACATACACATTGATAGTTATACAAAACTTATGACAGAACACTAACATACACATCGATAGTTATACAAAACCTATGACAGAACACTAACATACACCATCGACAGTTATACAAAACTTATGATAGAACACTAACATACACATATACATTGATAGTTATAAGAAGATGTTGTCATGAGACAGCACTACAGACCAAACATTACTCTAATGGCGAGTACGATACGACAATACTGTCGAAATTCCGACTATATCTAACTGAATGGAAATGGCGCGAATGAATTTATGACTTTAGTGACGTGATGTTTTCCATCAAGTAGGCGATAATACATTTGAAACTAATGCCTATACGAAATAGACATTTAACTTCTGCTCAAGCAAGTTACTCTGTGCGAAAGAGATGTCTAAAATCAGCCACCTTGGTAACGGCCGTGAAATGTGAAATAATTCAGCAATTTGAAAAGAGTGCTTTCATTACTGGAATGGCAGACTTGCTGCCTAATACACATTCCATTCTTTTACGCCTCATTCCTGGAAGAAAAAGAAAAAAAAACCCCACTTGTCCAGCAATGTAAGACGCAAACACTAGCCGCTCCAGGAAAAAATGCAGTAAATTGCCTCCCGTAATGAAGCCACACATTGGCTGTTCAAGCACACGTAAAGAAAGCACTGGTTTTCAATTCTCAGTCCTCCATAAACAAACAATAATAAGAAAAACGCGACACTAAGATTGGCAAGAAATTCGCCATAATGGGTCGACAGTATCACGACCCACGTAAACCATATATATGCCTCTCATGCAACCCCTTAAAGCTCGCTGATGAAACCACTTACACGTCACTCATGAAGCCCTTTAAATGTCACTCATGCAACCCCTTAAATGTCATCGTGAAACCAGGTAAAAGTCGCTCATGCAAACCCTTAAGCGTCGCTCACGAAACCACTTAAACTTACCTCATGAACTATTTAAACAGCGCCAAAGAAACCATTGAAACATCGCTCCTTAAACGTCGTTTGTGAAACCACTTAAACTTAGTTCCTAAACTATGAAACCATTGAAACATCTCTCCTGCAACTACTTAAACACTGCTTATGAAACCATTTAAACGTTGCTCATGAAACCACTTAAATATCACTCGCATACCATAACACTGTTCATGTTCACTGTCAAGATTGTGCAGGTGCAGGTTGTGAACGAAGGAAACGAATTTTTGTTTATGATTATAGACTCGTATGTCAGCTTGCTTAGTATTGGCTTTCTCCCTATGACCCCTAGTACCGGTAGAACCCAGTTTATGTAAGGAAAAAGGCGTTACATGGAAATGTAGGGAGGCTGTGTTTAGCACATTCTGTGAGGCCGTTTGAAACGGCTAACCGTAATATTTGTTCCACCGTTATAATAAAAACTGTTATTTGTTATTTCAGATTACATAAGGACATAATTGCACCAGATCCCAGTCGATAGGCTTTTCCCGGGTATTTTTGAATAAACTATGTTTGTGTGTGTGTGTATGTGTGTGTGTGTGTGTGTGTGTGTGTGTGTGTGTGTGTGTGTGTGTGTGTGTACGTGTGTGTGAGTATGTGATTGTCCTCCAAAATATTGCTGTGGTGCATTTGTGGGCGGATGGGTTAAGACATTTTGGAAGGTGACCCGAACGACTTGACTTACAAATGACACAGGCGCAACAACGGTCTAATTAATATTGCTACGTGACTAATTTGTTTTGTTAGTCACAGTATTATTTTCCGTCTTCTTCACTTTTTTCCCTCGTCACAATATTTCGTGCCCAGAACAAAATAGCACAGCTGTAAAAACAGTATTGACTCCTACTGTCTGTTGTCTCAAGTCTTTCAGTGCTGTTTTTTTCCTCTCCTGTATTCCGTTTCATCTCATTTTCCTTTTTTTCTTTCTTTCCTTTTGAGGGTTATGTATTAAATTAAATATTAAAAAAATATTTCCCTGTCAGTGAAACTCACTCCACCTCTATCTGTCTCTCTTACATTTCCGTTTTATCTCTCTTCCATATCTTTCTTCCTATCTATTTTTGTCTCCCTCTGTTTTTTGTTGTTGTGTGTTTATCTCTTTTCTTCTCTGTTTTTCCCTTTGTCCCTTTTCCTCCATGTCTTTCTGTCTGCTATCCCAGCTTGTCTTTCCGTTTGTCTCTCCATCCTCTGTATGTGTGTGAATGTGTTTGTTTTACTCTACTTTCTGTCTGATTTCAGTTCTTGTGTTTTTCTCTCTTCCATTCTTTTGCTTGTCTCTCTTCCCTATTTCTGTTTATCTCCCTTCTTTAAGATTTTGTTTGTCTCCTTCCTCTCTGATGTAGCATTTGTCTGTTTCTTTCCCCACCCAATTCTAAACAATTGTTTGTCGCTCACCCTGTTATCTGTTTGTATCTCTCTCGTTCAGTCTCACAGGGTTTTGAATACGACTAGATTCGTCAAGTGGTGACGTTTTTGCTTGTTGAAATGAATTTTCAAAAATCTAATGGAAAGAAATTAATTGCCTTAAAGATGATATGTTTCAGCGTTCTTGTATTTATTAACTATTCCAGATTTTGGTCTGTGTACGATGTTGGTGTTTTCAGAAACAGTTATTGGGCACTAGTGCATGCTGGCACGTTACACGCAATCCATTTGCATCAAAACAGACACGAAGTTTTACGACCCACGATTGTGGGCCTGTTTATGTGTATTTATGTGTGTATGCTTGTATGTGTATTTGTGTGGTTTTGTTTGTATGTTTATGTTCATTCCTGTGTTTGTGCGTGTCTTATTTTTCCTTCGAATCATTTGCAATTTATCAATAAATATCTGTGTTCTCTCCCTTTGCTCAGACAGTCGGGCGGCTGTTCAAAAATAAAAATAAAAATACAATTTAGGATCCAGATGTATAAGATACAGATAGTGACTTTCCAACAAAATTATTCAAAACCCTGTAGGTTAATTAAGTAAAGCAAGATTAGCACATTAGTATATATGCATCACTTACATAGTGCATTGCACCCTAGCAATTATCTGTATAAACATTGACGTTAATTGAATGTAAACAATTTCCCCAAATCTTGCAATATGTGTTGTCTTGATTGTAACTGAGTATCAGAGGGCAGCTATAGGTGTTTATCCACACTTAAAGAAATTTTCTTTAAAAATAAAAATTCTTCCAATAAGGCCACATAACTTTACTGATTCAGAAATTGCTACATTCTGCAAGTTTACAGTGTGTTACAACAGGTTATGTACGTGCATGGTTTACACGCGAGCATTAACAAACGCACGCACAAATACGGGCGTACGCATTTGAACAAAGCGCAGTGTACATGCTCAACACCAGACACAAGTTTCGTGTGCAAAAATAACGAGCACAACATTAATTATTCATTCACTAGCGAAAGCGTATTTAAATAATATCCGTATCGCATTAGTCTAACTTCTTGTGCTGTAGACTTTAAATGTAAAAATTAAACATGCATTTCTTCGTACAGTTTTCTATATTTTTTATTCAGAAAATCTCTTCCTATATTTTTTTTTCCCCAACAGTCAAAAGTCTGGTATGTGTCGTTTCAATGAAGTTGCATATTTAATATACACACTACACGCTTAGTGGTTTAGTTTTTGTTTTTTTTGTTTAAAAATTTAAATTGTAGCTGTAAACTGTCTGAAGTCTGAGACATCGAAATTGAATAATAAAAATCCAATTTCGATTTTTTTCCCATAATCTTTTCAGAAACTGTGCTTTAAAAAAATTCTTGTCCTTAGTTATTTGCAGTGTGAATGTAGGGTGTTTGCTGGCATAAGATGGGTTGAGTATTTGCGATTGCAACAATATTTCTCATGCAAACAGATTCATAAATTTAGTAAGTTTATCTGTCCATCAGTCCTCCCTCCTTCAGCACCCCGTCTTTTTAAATTTTCTTTTCTTCCCTCCCGCTCTCTCTCTTTTCCTTCCTTCATTCCTTCCTTCCAAACATCATTCCTTCCTTTCTTCCTTTCAAACTTCCTTCCAAACTTCTTTCCTTCCTTCCTTCCTTCCTGTAATTATTAATCAGTCCCCTGTTGTTTTCATTTTAAATCGTGAACCCGTTCAGCATCGTTGGGATGAAATGGGCAGGCTTAGTTTTAGCATGTTTGACATTCTAATTTTTACCAATCAGTCTGAATTAAACATGTTTTCTTAAATTAATCAATATGTCTATAAAAAGTAGTAATTTAACATTTAAAAATCCATTAATTAGTACAGCTGGTTTTAATTTTTTAGCACAATGACCCATTCAATTATCGTTTCGCGTGACGCTGAACGGGGTTACAAGCAATCGCTTTGTGGTATTTTGAATTTTATAGAATATTATTTAGTCGACTAAACGGTTCACCCGATAAAGATAAGCGTGAACTAATTTCTAAAAATTAAAATAGTAAATTTTAAAGATAATCATTGAAAACAAATAGTAAGAAAATTTTCGCTAATTAAGATATTGTGACAAAATATTTTTCTTGCTAATAATAGAAAAATAGCATATATCGCATAAAATTAAACAGATTTAACTAAAAACATTTTAATTTGGTGCCCACAAGTGAGCCGTTTGTTTTTACACACAACCTGCTGCTTGTAAATGCTAAATTCACCAATTTAACATAACCATTGCCTAAAACCAATATTTTAAAAGTGAAATAAATGAATCATTTTCTCATTTTCATCGTCTGTAATCTCACTGCATTCTAATTTCTTATTCTTTAATTAGATGTGAACTGAGCGTCATCAAGCTGTCGATACATTGAGTCAGTATCTGTGAACATATTCACTACCCCTAGAGTAGTCTTCACTTTTTCTTAGAGACCAAGAGATAATTTCGATTAGTTTTTTTTTTTTTTGCTTTTAAAGGAATGGGTTTGCAGATCCCAGAATTATTTTTTTAGCGAGATCTCCAGTAGTACGATTTATTCATTTATTATTTTCATTATTTTAACTGACATTTCAAACTAAAGAGCCAATAAATGCGTCATGAACTACTTTGCAAAAGGAGACCACATCTAGTGTCATTACGTATTTCGGAAAGGGGACCACAGATAGTATTATTACGTATTTCGCAAACAGACCATAAATAGCGTCATTACGTTCTGCAGCGCATTTTACCTTGCTACTACCCTAAACTAGTTCAATATTTGGTTAATGTGATTAAATTCACTGAAGGGCTTTAAAATATTCATGTATGTTTATTAAATTTTAAATACATTTTTACATCCGGTATTAGTACTGACAGCATTTGTTACTAATCCATTTTGTCTTCGCGTACAGTCATTCGTGTCATTCCAGGATTTATCCACAGTATATCGTGTTCGCTATTATCACATTCATTTGATTTCTCTCACTGTATCACACCGTTATTTTACGTCCACTGTATCACACCCACCGTATCATCATAACCACTGAATTATGTCCACTTGTAACTTATCTGTATCACAACCACTGTACTACGTCCAATTTTATCACACCCAATCTATTACGTCCGCTCTATCACTCCCACTATATCACACCCAATGTATCAAGTCCACTGTCGCACACCCACTGTGTAACACCAAACATATCAACTGCTGTATTACGTGCACTTTAGCGCGCCCATTGTATAACGTCAAATGTATCACACCCACCATATGACGTTCTCTGAATCACGCCCATTGTATTACGTCCAGTGTGGAACACCACTATAGCTCACCACTGTCGCACCCCCCCTGGTATTATCTTCACTAGGTTACGTCAATTGTAGCACACTTATTGTAGCTTTCCCAATGTATCAAATCCACTATATCACTCCCTCCCCCCCCCACTGTAACACTCCCATTGCATCATGGGATAGAATAAAATAGTGATGTATATATAAATTCGGGCGTGTTGGAAGTGAAATAATTAAGTTAATTAGGAAAGTGATAAAATTAAATTATTAAACGAAACACTTTATATGAATACGCTAACAAGCCCTTTGAATTCCTTTTGGGAAGATGGCGAGTTAAAGTTCGGGTACAAACACGCACGACCACATTTACGTGCGTGCCAGTATAATAACGACAAAAGAAACTTAGGACCAGTGGTCACTAATGAAGGTGACCTTCACTCAGATTAGTGGCAGACCGGTAATGAACACTCTACGAGAAGAAATCCCAGGCCTTTGGTTGGACCTGAACACGAATTAAAGGAAGCATTAGGTAATATTTACGTCAACTCTAGGGTTAAAGTTCAGCAAGTAAACCGAAAAGTGCAACTGTCCTTGAAGAATATCGGGAAGGGGGAACGACGTTGATCATAGGATATGTCCGCGCATTCTAGGTCAAGATCAAGAATTGTGAGTAAGAATTCTGTTCAGAGAAGAGGCCTGCAGAATCTCGAATTAAGAGACGCTTTGACGAAATGACATCATTTCTAAGCTGGGAAGTAGTTCCCAAAGAAGACAGGGGAGAGGGGGAGGGAGAGAGGAAAAAGACCACACCTGGATGCCACCCCCCCACACAAGGGGTAGGTCCCCCTGGACTTAGTAATATTACCTTTTATTTGGTTAGCTTTTACATCACTCACTTGTCATCTCTTGTACAGTTTGCTTTTACATCACAAACTTGGCATCTCTTGTACCATTTGTTTTTACATCACTAACTTGTCATCTCTTCTACTGCTTGCTTTTACATTACTATGTCATCTCTTGTACCATTTGATTTTACATCACTAACTTGTCATCTCTTCTACTGCTTGCTTTTACATTACTAACTTGTTATCTCTTGTACCATTTGTTTTAACATCACTAACTTGTCATCTCTTCTACTGCTTGCTTTTATATGAGCAATCGTCATTGGTGGCTGGGAAGAGTTCTGAATACACTGATAATTAATCTGAATGCTTGTGACCATCAGTTTGATTCAATCTTAAAGTTAGGTCCAGTCTGAAAGTTTATTCCAGTCTGTGATATGCACCCCCTTTTATTACTGGTTATGATTGTTATTTATTTATTATTGACTCATAATTACAATTGATCGGGAGACTTAATTTATAGTTATTAATAATTCTCCCACAAGACCAACATGTCTCTCACTTGGTGGATTTTATGGGTATCCTATAGCTTACTCTTATACAGTAGTACAATTGACGTTTTACATACTTTTCCTGCAGATGGAAACTTCTTACTAAAGGAGTAAGAAAAATCCATCTTTATTTATATTTAATAAGCCCCCATCCACCCACTATTACTCCAACATATATTTTATTATGTGCAAGAAGGTTAATAAATCTAACATTAACCCTTTGAACTCCATGCGCCTGTACGTAACAAACCACTAACCCAAGCACCCTGGGCAAAAAACAAGTCAATTTAAAAAAAAAATGTTTAAAAAAAAAATTCTACATGAAATCAGTTAGCTACTCAATGTGTGAAACACTTTATCACCCAAACTCCTTCTTGGAATGATATATAATCCGACCAACAGCGGCTGTTAATTCGAATGCACAGGTAGTCTTCGCAAACAGAACATCGAAAGACTGTCCCCATATTTAGCCTTGTACATACACACTACACTGAACTTGCACTGGAGTTATGATACTGCGTTGGATGTAAGTACTATATTGGATGTTGAGTTACTTGTATTGGATATTTAGATACAGTATTGGATGTTGTGTTGAATGTTTTTCAGTACCGTATTGGATGTTTAAATACTGCATTGGATATTTAGATATTGCTTTGAATGTTTTAAGTACTGTATTGGATATTTTAGATACTGTATTGGGTGTTTTAAGTACCGTATTGAATGTTTTAGTTAATGTATGGATGTTTTAAATAATGGCATTGGATGTTTTAAATACTGTATTGTATGTTTTCAACTGTATTGAATGTTTTAGTTAATGTATGGATGCTTTAAATAATGGTATTGGATGTTTTAAATACAGTATTGTATGTTTTCAACTGTATTGAATGTTTTAGTTAATGTATTGGATGTTTTAGAATTTAGATAATATATTGGATGTTTTAAATAATGGTACTGGATGTTTTAAATACTGTATTGGATGTTTTAATACTCTGTTGGATGTTTTAAATATTCTGTTGGATATTTTAGATAATGTATTGGATGTTTATCAGTCCTTATTGCTAGAATTCAGTTCACATTGTAGGATATGGTGCATACTCCTTGTAAGTTTCTTTTGATTATCGAATTAATTGAACTCATGTTCCATAAGTGGTAATTAGCTATTGGATGCGTGTGTCAGTGTACATTCCGTAGTGCTGATTAACTATGGGATGTTGGATGCGTGTGTCTGTGTACATTCCGTAGTGCTGATTAACTATGGGATGTTGGATGCGTGTGTCAGTGTACATTCCGTAGTGCTGATTAACTCTGGGATGTTGGATGCGTGTGTCAGTGTACATTCCGTAGTGCTGATTAACTCTGGGATGTTGGATGCGTGTGTCAGTGTACATTCCGTAGTGCTGATTAACTATGGGATGTTGGTTGCGTGTGTCAGTGTACATTCCGTAGTGCTGATTAACTCTGGGATGTTGGATGCGTGTGTCAGTGTACATTCCGTAGTGCTGATTAACTATGGGATGTTGGATGCGTGTGTCAGTGTACATTCCGTAGTGCTGATTAACTATGGGATGTTGGCGTGTGTCAGTGTACATTACGTAGTGTTGGGATGACGAATTGGCTGCTACTGATGGCTTCGATGATGAAGTGCTAACGATGTTTTAAAATTGAATTTGATCTAAAAAAAAAAAAGTGGGGGGAGGGGAACACTGGCGCGTTTTTAACAAATGCCGTCATTTTCGTCTGACGTACAAACGGAGAATTTCTAAACTTAATGCATTTTGTCTGTCATAAGCAACGGAAACTTTATAAAAGAAGTAAAGTTTTTCGTCTTACATTTAAACGGAGAGCATTTAGAAAGCATTTAGTCTAACATACAAAAGGAGACCTGATGGATGGAAAGCATTTCGTCTGATGAGACTGTCTAAAAGTAAAGCATTTCGTCTGATGAGACTGTCTAAAAGTAAAGCATTTCGTCTGATGAGACTGTCTAAAAGTGAAGCATTTCGTCTGATGAGACTGTCTAAAAGTGAAGCATTTCGTCTGATGAGACTGTATAAAAGTGAAGCATTTCGTCTGATGAGACTGTCTGAAAGTAAAGCATTTCGTCTGATGAGACTGTCTGAAAGTAAAGCATTTCGTCTGACATATGAACAGGGAGGGTCTCCTAAGTCAGTAAAAATAAACATTTCGTTTGTAGAAATTGAAAGGACTGCTTGCTTTCAATCATTCATTTTCTGAAATGGAATAATAAGCATAGAAAACATTCACTCTACACTTTTAATTAGTTCTGTGCTACCTTTTAAACACACCACAGGAGAACGAAAAGTTAAGTGCTAAAATTAAAATGCTCCATTTAAAATAATGCTCATGAGAAAGATAGTTAAAGTACTAGTACACGTGATTAATTTAAAAGAAAGTCACGAAAAATAAAATAAAATTAGTTCAGTGTAATTCATTAAATTTACACAACCAGTGAGAGAAAGAAAATAAGTAGTCCATACACCTAACACGCGTTTATTTACCTTAAAGATCACACGAGAGAGAGGGAAGATCAAACAGATTACATAGTTGACAATCTACTTACGGGTTTGTTCCACATGAAGTGTGGGTTATATTTCAATTCTTATTGCTGCTCGTGAGAGTCTGGCAGAAGCCAATGCGAAAATAAGACTCGTTACTTGATGCCTAAGCTTGTTGATGATACAGCCTAAGGTCTCGTTGTGGAATTCTACCACCTGCTAAGGTCAAGGTCTGATAGATTACTCCAACACCATTTAAATGTCTTAGCCGTGCTGTCAGTATTAATGTTGAGGCATTAAAAAAATATATATTATCATTATTTATTCCGTCTAGCGCTTTTTCTTCATCTGTTCATACGCTTTTGCTATGTGTTTTCTTTTTTAATCAAACAAAAATTTAAAATATAAAAACAACAAAGAGCATCTTAGTTCGAAACAGATCGACTTCTATTACATAGATTTGTGGATTGTTGAAGTTCGAGGGGACATTCGCAGAGGTTTTATCGCTCAAATATTATTTGTGATTGAAATAAGAATTGCTGAAGATTATGTCGAAACAACAACTCCAGCCAGCCAGATCTCATCCTGTGGATCCTTGACACGCATTTTCCCCACTGAACCATGCAAGTCTTGAAATCGTCTTAGGTTATAATCGATTTTTTTTTTTAAATGCAGGAAAGACCCATATATATTCGGCAACCGGCTTTGCGTGCTTATGTTTACCTGATTCTCGAAGATGGTTTTTTTTTACGGTTCTACTCGTGCACGTCAAAATTTCTGCGGCCGCACAGATGCGAGAACACTTTGTTCCTATCAATCATTTCAGCCACGCGTTTGCTGTGTCGACTAAACTGAAGATGAAAAGTGCTTTTCATTGGTTTGTGCGCAAGCGCTGTGTGTTTGTGTACGTGCATGTGTAAATAAATACACGTGTTTGTACGCGTGAAAGCTGACTCGTTTGACGGCGTGTACGTGATGCACGTTTATGTGCAAATATATGTGGCCTTTGAGCAGGAGTTTTGGTCCGTTGATATACAATTGCATTCACTCATTATTGAATGTATCTGGTGTGTTCAGTAAGCTAACCTGCAGTCCACACTAAATTAGATCGTAGGTGGACGTGTGCACTTCTGTCGCTAAGTTGTTGACGTTTTCTTAAGCTTTCTGTAAATGACGTCCATCGTCAGGCAAAGTGAAACGTGATCCGAACGTGAAAGGTCTTCAGAATTACAAATTCCATTTCTTACTTGGGTTGAACCACGGTGTTGTTGATAGCTGCTGTCATTAAAACCAACCCTGTTTTATTTCCCTTCCGTATCGTCTGCAGGCCACAAACTCATCATTTCTCATTAACAATCGGCAGAGCTGAGACAGACTTGCAGCAATGTGCCAACGCGAGGGATTTCACGGATTTGTGCTCGAAACAAACTTGTAGAATCACATAGGTGCTGGTTTACACGATGCTAAATAAAGAAAAATGAAAATTAAAGAGAAAACGACAAAGAGATACAAAACATAAAGGGTTCACTAGACCTCTGGTCATATTTTAAGACTGCGAATTTAAAATAAAAACAAAACCCAACAAAAAAGGTTCAGAAGACCTCTGCTCATATTTTAAGACTACAAATTTAAAATATAAAAGAGGGATTTAACAGAGTTGTAAGAAAGAACTGACCTTTGTGTAATTACACGCGGGTTCCTGTACGGATTGCAATCCCCCTTTACCGCATCCACTCCTCTTACACCCGCCTCTCCCCATTCAATCCCACCCACCCCAACCTCATTTCTTCACCTCCGTTCAGGCTAAACACTTTCCTCTGACAGCTGCAGTACTACTTCATTGTTAGAGTGTTGAAATTATTGACTGAGCACTATAGGCTAAACACTTTCCTCTGACAGCTGCAGTACTACTTCATTGTTAGTGTTGAAATTATTGACTAGTCACTATAAGCCTTGCTCGTCTAGCATTGAATAGCAGAACTGAAACGTCACTGTTTTAGTATTTTATTTCAAGCATTACCTCACGTGAAAACCGTAAATTCTGGGTAATAAAGTATATGGCGCACATTGAAAGAGCGAGCGGTTATGAAGTTAACCCCCCCCCCCAACAAAAAAAAAAGAAAAAAAAAACATCCTTCAAGCGGAAACATTTAACTGCTTTGGATTGCCGATTAAAATTAGTGTACTGATTTATTTACTTCAGCAGGCGGATGCGTTGTTGAGTTTTCAAACACACCCACCCACCCCCGACATACGCACGCAAGCTCACACTGACACTAAAGCATATGCGCGCGCATGCAAGCACACACACACACACACACACACACACACACACACACACACACACACACACAAATCACATGGAGGCGGACATGAACTTTTGTTTTAAGGAAATATATCTTAACTTATTGAAAGTAGGTTTCAGTTTGAAACAAAGAATAACTTCATATTTGTATATAGTTTTTTTGACCCAGCATGATAATTTCTCTATCTGCAGCATGATAATTTCTATATCTGCAGCGAATTACCATTTTCTCCAGATGAGCGCGGGTAAGTTGCAACGGTAGATAATTCAGTATTACAGTCACGGTCTAGCTAAAACAACCCACGCATGACAGGTCTACTAGAAATGAAACAAAGTACTTAATATTATTCTTTTTCCTTTATTTACAATGAAAAGAAATACATTTAAAAAATAAATGAAATGAAAAGAAAATCAGTATTATTTTTTCTTTCAAATTTTTTTTTTAACATTATTATTAAATGCTATTTGCTGTTATTTTAACTGACATTTGCAGTTTAGCGTGCTTTTAAAATAAAATCATTGTTTTAATCAATTTCTAGATTAAAAATTAAACCCTCGCAACATATTGAAAGCCAAAAGCTTATAAAAAAAACAAAGATTTTAAAAGTTAAACGAAATGTATTTACATATATACAAGTGATTTATTTCGAGAGAGACAATTTTTAAACAATTGCTATAAAATGTACTTCTCGCTTTACATGAAATTATCTCTTCTGAGAGAGAGAGAGAAGATTGAGTTCTTGGCTTTATGACCAGTTGTTTTCACCATACACCCCATCGTTTTTTTTGGTAAGATCGCTAGGGGCACACGACTGGAAAGACGCTGCTCTCGGCACAATGGGAAGATATTAACGCTGTCACTCACCACGCAGATATTAAGTGACGATACAATTGACAAAAATACGTCACGCATTACGAATGCATGTTTTGTGGGGTTTTTTTCTTCTTCTCATTTTCACGTCGCTTTTGAAGTTGCTGAAACAGGTGTTACTGTAATGACGTGTCGCTTTTTAAAGAGCGAGTTTGATTCGGAAATATTAACCAGCCGCAAGAAATGCTTTTACGACCCCCATCCCCCCACCCAAATCTCCTTCGATTTTAATGTCCACGGAGCGAAAAGAGAATAAATAAACAAAATAACACAACTGTCCCTATAAACTTGACAGCCCTTAAACGACTAATTTTTAGCACTCTAAAATTTTTCTTTCGATTCTATCTGAAATATGAAACTTTCCCCAAGATTGAATAGCGCAATCGTCTATTTCCTGCTAGTCTTAGAATTATATGCTGGCATTTTCTTCTTTTTCTTTACGTAAAGACTAACCCGTGTAGACATTTTCCTCTCCCCATTTCCAGTCGAGACTGTATTTTCGTAATGTTTTAAAAGGTTATAATAAATCAAGTATTTGTCTCCCACAAATGGTTCTCGACTTGCAACACTCCTACAGGCGCGCGCGCGCGCACACAAACACACACACACACACACACACACACACACACACACACACACACACACACACAGGCTCACGCTCGCAGATTTAATGTACTTATAAACTCTCTCAGGCATATATACGAATACCACACACGCACAGTTTTAGTTAAGCGTTACTTTACACTCTCACACTAGTGTTCACCCGCGTATAAACCGCACACGCATACCGTAATGCTCACCCAGACTATCATGCTAACATACGCACGCATGACACACGCACCGTACCTACAATCTCACTCGTATACTCACGCTTGCAAAGCCCACATTCAACACGTGCGCACACAGTTAAGCACACTTACTCTCACATTTATATGTTCACGCATTCATAATGTACACATTTACGTTAACACACTTTCACATTCGCAAGCGCACGTACGTATTCTTTCACAGCCACGCACTTATACGCTCACGTACATGCGCACGCATGGTCGTACGCGCTTACACTCTCCACAATCACAAACATATGCGTTATGCGCACGTACACACGCTTTCACAGTTAAGCGTGCGCGCGCGCACAAACACACAATAGAGTGAATTTTATTATTATTATTTTGTGTTGTTGCTGTATTAAAGCCGGACTGGTAAAGAGCAAGCTGTTGTGTTAATCGACCCTAGTTATCCATGCATATTTTAAATATGTTCTTTTGAGTCGAGCAGTCAGCAGGCTATAGTGAACTCTTGTAACTATTGCTATGCGTGCAAAATGTACATCATTTTCAACATCAGAATGATTTAAATTTGTATGAAATGCTCTCTGCTACTGTTCTTATACAAACTGGTTAGTGTTCATTGCTGTCAACCATTATTTGTTTGCAAATTTGACTTTGGTATTTATTGCATTATTTATATGAACATTGTACATTCGTTATTTGCAACCATTCTTTTTATGCAAATAGTATTTGTATTCGTTCTTTACATTCATTATTTGTATGCAAAATAGATTAGTATTCGTTGTTTGTAGCCATAACTTTAGGCATACTAGATTAGTATTCGTTGTTTGTAGCCATAACTTTAGGTATACTAGATTAGTATTCGTTGTTTGTAGCCATAATTTGTAGGCAAACTAGATTGTTTGTAGCCATAATTTGTAGGCATAATAGATTAGTATTCGTTGTTTCTAGCTATTATTTGTACGCAAACTAGATTAGTATTCATTGTTTGTAGCCATTATTGGTATGCGAATTATACTTTTATCCATGTTTGCACCCATTATTTATGTGCAAATTGTACGTATACAGTTAGCTACTGAACATTTGCTTTGACTGTCCATGATGAATTTACTGCTTGGAACACTAGCAGTCTTTGTCAAGCGTTATATTGATTATGGATTTGTTATCGAAATACTGGTACATAATACTTTGATTGTTAGATCTACATGTTTGTCTCAGCGATCTGCAATTGTGTGTTTGTGCAGAGGCTGGGTCGCGTTCAGTAGAACACTCTAAGGTAACGTTCATTTACAATATTTTGTTGCTGTTCATTGTTTAGCTGAACCGTGATTCCCTATGACGCACGAGAACACTGAACTAAGACTTCCGTATGACGCAAGATAACGCTGGTCTGTAACTGCCGCATGACGCACGAGAACACTGAACTAAGACTCCCGTATGACGCACGAGAACACTGAACTAAGACTTCCGTATGACGCAAGATAACGCTGGTCTGTAACTGCCGCATGACGCACGAGAACAATGAACTAAGACTCCCGTATGACGCACGAGAACACTGAACTATGACGTACGATAGCACTTAACCAAGGCTCCCGTATGACGCACGATAGCACTTAACCATGACTCTTATGACGGATCGAAACCATGACTGACTAAGGATGGACACCTAGCATAAGAAGAACGTTCTCATGACCTAGAATGACCTAGATAAACAAAGTGCTGAAAAAGGAAACAATGATGCTTGTTGACCGCAAGATTTGTGAGAGGTGAATATGCTGTTCTTGCATATTGTTCCATTCATGTAAGCTGAACCTTTAACTCACTTAATGGTGATTGTACGAATGTGTGAACCCTAGCCCTCGTCATTTGATTGCACGATGAGTGTAAACTTTAGCCCTGTTTATGGTGATTACACTATAAGTGTAAACATTTGCCATCATAATTTTATTGCATGTAAACATTGGCTTCATAACGATTATTGAAGAATGAGTGTAAATTTTAGCCATCTTAATGGTGACTGCAAGATGAGCGTAAATTTTAGCCCTCATAATGTGATTGTACGACGAGTGTAAACTTGAGGTCTCTTAATTTGATTTCATGATGAGTGTAAACTTGAGATCACTTAATTTGATTTCATGATGAGTGTAAACTTGAGGTCTCTTAATTTGATAGTACGATGAGTGCAAACGTTAGACTTTTCATTTCCGTCCCTCATTACGATAATCTCTTCCGAACGAACTCGGCCTTGACTTCATCTCATATACTGAGTCTGACTTGTACAACAGAAAATTGAGCTGTTTTCTAAATATAAAAATATTAGTGTATCGGGTAGGAATGGAGGTCGGGTGTGGGCATAACTAGAGGGGTAAGGCGGAATAAATGTTAACATTTGCTTTCTTTTTAAATGCACAGATGAACTTATAGTTTGAATATATTTGAGATGAACTTAATACCATGTTTCTATCGGTTTACTCAAGTAAGATTACATGGTGGTACATAGACTTTTCAATATCTCGGTTCAGATAACTGCATTGATAATATCAATGATAACAGTTTCTGACACGAGGCACCAGTAGTTTGGTTTTACAAATAATGTCGACGACAGGGGAACTAAAATTTGAATTAATTAAATTATTTTTTTTCTCAAATTACTTCTCTTGCAAGTTAATTTGATTGGTTGCCTATATTTTCTACTTGTAAATGAACGCTGAACACATAACTAATATCTTAAGGAATTAATATGATTCGTGACGTGATGCTTACTTATGTCACTATCATTTTCTTTAAAAGTACAAATCAAAACGCCGTTAAAAGTAAATAAGCAGAAATAATGTCTACATGCATGACCCACTAACTGAAACAATTTGCGCACGCATTGTCATACAAGCAGTTAATATGTCACTGTTGACAGGTAGCAATGGGAATAGCTCGCCCCTTAAAGGACCTCAAGTCGTTCCTTTCGTGCTTTTGGAACTCGGCAACCGAGTGCCCTAGGTTCACGCCTCCAGCAGACTGTGCGCGTTTGAACTTACTATGGCAGCTGCTAGTGACTGTGGTTGGATTGCATAATGCCGCAAAATGCAATCAGCATACAGCAACAGAAATGAAATCATGCCACACTGAACAAAAGCACTATTTTAGGAGTGGACCTTCTTTGAGAATAAAGGGGATGCTCAGCTATGGTTACTGTTGCTAGAGCTACTTTTGCTTGTACGTCACGAAACTGCACCGCGGTGTTGCAAACCTTTCACGCGGTGATAAAGTCTCCGGTAGTCATGAGATATGACGTTTTAATTCAAAACGGGCTTCCGGTATTTGCCGCGTTTGTAGAAATATATTTGAATGCAGCGAGTGTACATGGATTTTCTATTATCTTTTGTCGTGAATGCAGTTAATCAGTAAGAGCCTACACACTCGCGGTGATATGCAAATCGCGAGGACTTTGACTAGAGAAAGAGAGAGAGAGAGAGAGAGAGAGAGAGAGAGAGAGAGAGAGACTGAGCCAGATGTAACGTTTCATTTTCGCATTTGCTTCACCATTGATCGCTAGTTTGCTTTTATCTAAACTACAATGCCTTTATTCTCCTCCACAGAGTTGGCATGTGATGTTATCGATGAGATGTTGCATTAACTCTCCCCAAATTCAATGGGTAGACACTATTTAAAAAAAAATCATCCAAACTCCAAAAGCACGAAGATTGAAACATCGCCTCCTGTACGATTTACGGTTCGAATTTGGTATTTATGAAGTGTATTAGCACTCTTTCAGCATTCACGTGATTCAATGTGATTCTGTGTAATGCCACTAAAATCCCATTGCCTGTCTCTGAAGAATGGAACATACACTCGACAGACTTAGGGAGAAGTGAGTTCTATTCAGAATTGAAAACTGATCATGTCAGCGGAGAAAACGAACGCTGACTACACGTCTGAATTTGAATACAGGTCCAGACTAGTTTGGAGACAGACTCACGACTCTTTTTTTTGTAAACAAAAGTGTTTTGGTGAGAAATTTTATTTAACTAGGTGACGTCCTGTTTGTTCTGCACTCCAAGTTTATGACGTTTTAACTTTATATTATAAATTCAATCACAGCAGAGCTTTCCACTTTCACGTGTACATAATAAATTTAAATCTTAGAGCAATTTGTTTCCTTTACAGTATGCCTGTATTTAAGTATTGAAGTCTTACACTTCCCGTATACGTGGATTTCGGTATTAAAAGTACACACATCTTATGGCAATAATTCTGTACACACATCTTATGGCAATAATTCTGTACACACATCTTATGGCAATAATTCTGTACACACATCTTATGGCAATAATTCTGTACACACATCTTATGGCAATAATTCTGTACACACATCTTATGGCAATAATTCTGTACACACATCTTATGGCAATAATTCTGTACACACATCTTATGGCAATAATTCTGTACACACATCTTATGGCAATAATTCTGTACACACATCTTATGGCAATAATTCTGTACACACATCTTATGGCAATAATTCTGTACATTCGTGCATTTCAGAATTATAAATTTAGGACTTTGTGTAATCTTTCTTTATATACAAGTACATAAGTATTGGAGTAATCTTCTGTACAATTATTTAACTAAGTATTATAAATTAATTTTCTGTATAGTTATTTAACTAAGTATTAGAAATTCATATTTTCAAGTAACCTTTCTCGTATACATAGGTAAAAGTATTTTTAATAAAATTATTTTCTCAAGTCCAAGAGTAATTTTTCATCACACAAACTGGATGAAGGTATAGTGCATAGTAATCCTTTTCGCTTAGTAGCTGCTGTAATGTACTTTTCCCACCATTTTAGATATATATATATTTTCCTTCTATTTTATCTATCAGTTATAATCTTTTTCTTTTTTTTTTATATCTAGCTAGATACTTAAACCACTAAGCCTTTAAAGAAAAGAAATAAATTTGTTTTCTCTGTCTATGTAGTTCTTTTGTTTTTCTTTTACTTTATTTAAAGTCCCACACACTTCAAGCCGTGATTTGCGGATTTGAAATGATTTCCGACATGGCACGAACCGCATGTTAAAGCTTAAGATGCTCAGAATGGTGTAAACACCCATTAAGAACAAATCCAACACAAATAAAACTGCGACGCCACTCTGTTGCTGGTCAAACCAGTAACTTTGAAAGCGGCGTCGTTCTTGCAGACGTAGTGTGCCGATTATTGACTTTGCATGGCTGGCACACAGACTCTGTCAGTTATTTGCAATCGCAGATTCTATTATCTCAAGTGGTTCATCGCTAACCTTACGTCCTCGCGCATGCCGGGGAGGGTCAAGGGAAGAAGGCCTGCCGAGGGCGCTGACTGCTGATTCGTATCACGCGTGTACGGATGGAAGCTTTTATTGCGACACATGTCTGGCGACAAGGGAGAAGGTTATTTTCTGCAAAAGGAATTATAAGGCATCTGATAGCCGTTCGATTCTCTGAAGAGGCCAGTAATAGAAGTTTGTTGCTGTTCTTGAATAGATAAAGTCGAATAAATTCTGTCAATGATATTTGTGTGTGTGTGTGTGTGTGTGTGTGTGTGTGTGTTTGTGTGTGTGTGTGTGTGTGTGTCTGGGGGAGGGTGGGGTGGTGGTGGTGGCGAACTGCGTTTCGTTCGCATATACGTGTATGTGCATGCGTGTATATGTGCATGTATGTGCTTTCTCGCTGTTTTAAGAAGCAATTAGTTTAGTAATACACTTAAATAGTTACCAGAGAACTAAACTGGATTGGTTGTGGTGTGGTCTGATAAAATTTCCTTTACCTTCTACTGTCTGATACATGTGCTGTCACTTGTGCATGCGCGTGTGTATGTTTGTGTATGTGTGTATGTGTGCGTGCGTGCGTGTGTGTGTGTGTGTGTGTGTGTGTGTGTGTGATCATTATAATTCACTTGTATCTATTGGTATCAAAAGTTTCAAAATTGTAACTGATTCTCATCCACCGAGCACAATGGATCTATATCTTGTTACAACTCACAGCAGCAATTATTTCAAGCTCTATTTTGAATTTCTCCTTTTGCGTTTTGTAAATATAACAACCAGTCCCGATATCACACTCGGCACTGCATGAATCGATAGAATATAGTTATCACACGGCAAGCCCTCTAGCTTGAACCTTTCATTTTTTAGCAGTTGATGATTTGCACGACAAGCAAAGACTACTATATCTAGTATCAGTGACGCATTCTTTACGATAAATGCAGCCACCAGTTTCCGTGTTAAGAGATTAAATCTATTTTTAATGAAAATTCTCTTTGCAGCAATGAAACGGTATCTACTTGAAATAAATTCTAAGTGTCTCAAAATTTAAATTTGAAATTTTGTGTCCTTGTGTGTGTGCGTGTGTGTGTGCGTGCGTGCGTGCGTGTGTGTGTAATTTCCATGAATGAACCTTTTTTTTTTAGATTCATTTGGATATTTTGGCAAATAGTTAGTCGATTTTATTTGACATGCATAATTATTTAAATGGTTATGACGCCTTTAATATCGAGTTTTGTTAGGGTGAAGCCTCACACTTTCTTTGATAGGGTAGGTGGTTAGGGCAGTGGAGTTGAATTAATAAGTATAAAATCTTTTTTCCTCTGTTACTTGATAGACACGCTAAATAACTCGACTGATAAAAGTTTTAACTGACTGAAAGAAATACTGGTTTGGTTATTACAAAATATTGTTTAACAGGAGGATATTGAGGCTGATTAATTGTAATTAATTGTAGCTGGAAATTCTGCCTGTATGCAAAAATTTACACTCAATTAAATTCTGGATTACTGGTAGAAATACTGTTTAAATAACGGGTATTGTCGCTTGCCGATTAAAAGTCTGGCTAACTGATGGAAATACTGATTAACTGATGAAAATACTGACTAATTGATGGACATTCTGGTTGATGGCAATACTGGCTAATGATGGAAACTGTATATTCCGTTGAAAATGGTAACTTAGAGAAATGCTGATAGAAATACTGACCGATCGATGAATTCTGATCGATGTTAATATTGGCCAACTGATGGAGTTGACATTTTTCTCCTGTTAATTGGGCGTCTTATTTTGCCACCTTCTGCCGTCGAAATCAGATAGAGCAGTATTTAGGAGAAAAATCGGTTTGTCATCTAATTCTAAATCATCAGTATAACCACATCAGGCTGCGCTGTCATGTCGTCATCGGTTCACCAATGGAAACATCTGTTTCGTGTCAAGTACAGACAGCTTTCGGCAGCGTTTTGTTTGTTCCATGTCAAGTACAGACACAGCTTTTGGTAGTGTTCTGTTTGTTCCATGTCAAGTACACACACAGCCTTTGGTAGTGTTCTGTTTGTTCCATGTCAAGTACAGACACAGCTTTTGGTAGTGTTCTGTTTGTTCCATGTCAAGAACACATACAGCCTTTGGTAGTGTTCTGTTTGTTCCATGTCAAGTACACACGCAGCTTTTGGTAGTGTTCTGTTTGTTCCATGTTTACAGACAGCTTTTGGTAGTGTTCTGTTTGTTCCATGTTTACAGACAGCTTTTGGCAGTGTTCTGTTTGTTCCACGTCAAGTACACACGCAGCTTTTGGTAGTGTTCTGTTTGTTCCACGTCAAGTACACACACAGCTTTTGGTAGTGTTCTGTTTGTTCCATGTCAAGTACACACGCAGCTTTTGGTAGTGTTCTGTTTGTTCCATGTTACGCCACACACTCAGAAGAACAAATGTATGCTTCTTCAACAGCTTTTTGTTTCGTGTAAAATAAATATAAATGTGTCACACGTAGAACTTAGTACATCATTTGGTGTGGAACGCTTTCAGACATTATTCTTTCAAAGTCTAACTCTACTAAAATAAAATGTGTAACACTGAGATCTAATTTAATTAGTACTAAGAAGATTAAATCTCTAAGACCTTATTTAATTAGTACTAAGAACAGTAAACCTTTAGGACCTAATTTAATTAGTACTAAGAACATTAAATCTCTGAGACCTAATTTAAACACTAGACTGACGTCATCAATGTACTTTTTTGTTGTACAGTATCGATAATCATTTGAGAAATGCATCTCTTACTGGTCATTCAAAAGGACGATTCTGGCATGGAAAATAGTTTTCGTTAAAATAAGATTGATAGGATCTTGTCAGTTGTCGAGAAATTCACACCCGAGCAGGTCTCACTATCAGGTGAAAGAACAAATATATTCCACCACCAACCCCCCCCCCCAAAAAAAATAGGTAAATAAAATCAAAGAATATCCGTTTACATACGTCGAAAACGTACAAACAAACTAAATAAACAAAACTAATATTTCGAATTTCTGTGCCGAACAGTTGTTCTCCTCGAAATTCAATTCTCTTCGATTGCTGTGACTTTAGAAGATTTACTTTCACTTTAATATGTGGCTCACCAATCGATGGAGATCAGTTTATAAAAGTAAAATGTAAAAGTAAATGACGTGAATTATACAATGCCAAATGCATTGCGTGTTCGTTTATTATCCTCATCACAGGTGGTGGCATGATAAAAGATGTGTTTTATTCTCCTCTCAAAATGGAGTTTGTTTTCTCACACCAGTCCTTAAAGCAGACAGTGACGCCCTCTCCTCGTACAGGACACACAATCTCAAAGCGCGCATGACATTGATTCAATTGCGAGTGTGTGGGACAGACTTTCATAGGTGCGAACTATTTTTAAGGACTCTCCTGAGATAAAGAGCTTGAGAAGTGCATATTACCCTAGACTGAATGTAAGTGTGGATTGTCCGCCCACGTCTTGATAGGGATTGAAAGTTGAGTGCTTGTACGTCTTGCAAAACTGGTCACACTTTAAAAAAAAAAAAAGAGATTCCTAAATTTTGACCTTCATATATTAACCTCTCCTCTTTGCTGTTGTATGTTTGGGGAAAGTATATTAATGTGGACTCTCGAAAACGTCATAACCTATCTAAAATTCTGAAGTAAACAAATATTAGGTCTGTCTTAGTTTCAGACCCTTTTGTATTTTGTTTAATCTTTATTCACCTCTGACACATTGTATATTTTGTCTGTTGAATTTCGATTGTGGATATATATTGAAAGTAGGTCTGAAAAATCACAAAACGTTTCGAGTCCCAACAGTGGGACAAAAGTAGTGAAAATATATATTTTCGTATTCCCATTCCTAAATTAGGCTACACATAAACTGGATCTTGAACACCTTTATGAACTGGGCAAACTCGGCAAAGGAAGCAAGACATGGGATTAAATGAGAAAACAAATATAGAATATTTTGTAAACCGTTTAGCTGCTCCATTATTTGTTTATATAGACTGACGTCTTGAAATTCATGCCCGCAGTCATTTGCTGATGAACGCGTTTTGATCCGTACACGTTGAGAGTCACGGAAAGGCTTGCAGTTTGTCTGGACGGAATAAGAAATGGAATGGCTTCCTTTTGTGCTTCCAAATACACCATTATTTTGTAGCCAGCGAGCAACACCATTTGTTTTTAATCCTTGTTGCATAGACCCAGAACTCCAGTAATAATTAGTTGTTAATCCTTGGTGCATAGACCCAGAACTCCAGTAATAGTTAGTTGTAAATCCTTGTTGCATAGACCCAGAACTCCAGTAATAGTTTTTAATCCTTGTTGCATAGACCCAGAACTCCAGTAATAATTAGTTGTTAATCCTTGGTGCATAGACCCAGAACTCCAGTAATAGTTAGTTGTTAATCCTTGTTGCATAGACCCAGAACTCCAGTAATAGTTGTTAATCCTTGTTGCATAGACCCAGAACTCCAGTAATAATTAGTTGTTAATCCTTGGTGCATAGACCCAGAACTCCAGTAATAGTTAGTTGTTAATCCTTGGTGCATAGACCCAGAACTCCAGTAATAGTTAGTTGTTAATCCTTGGTGCATAGACCCAGAACTCCAGTAGTAGTTGTTAATCTTTGCTAGCTGAAAGCAAAAGTATTGATTCGCGACGATAAAATAAAATAAATCATTAAAAAAAATATTTTTTATTGTACTGATTTTGCAATTGTCTTTCAAAAAATTTAAAGAAATTATTTTAGTACTAACAATAGGAAATCTATCTACCTATCTATCTACATATCTGTCTGTCAGTATTTGAATATAAATTGTGCATCTTGCTGCTAATCTGTCTTTTACTTCACATTGCCTGTTTTTATCTATCTTTTTTGTATGCCATTGTGTCTATTAATCTGTTTGGTCTCTTTGTATTTGTCTGTTGTAAATGCGGAAGTCTTGCTGAATTCATAACTAAAGTCAAGGAAGTTCAAGTGTTTCCTCCGGAAAATGTTACGTCTGATATTCTTACAATATGTACAACATCCACGGCCACAATCCTCCAGAAGTCTTCAAAACAATATTTTAATCGTTCCAATGGAGAATAAAATGCTAATAGAAAAGGCAAACAAACAAAAAACAAGGCAGAAGGGTAAATTGGAAGTTTCCCTTTGTAATTATCGCCCCTGTGGTAATCGAGAGTGACGTCAACACGAAATACGCAATGCGGCGCGCCAAATCAATCAGATCGTATATCGAGATCTGTGTTTGGCGCTGTCACCTAATATTAGCAGTGTGGCCGCCGGTTGTATATATTTTCGAGAGACGCTCTGGTTGTTGTCTGTAGCTGCTGTTTTCTTCACGAAGTCCACCAGGCCACTGCCTGAGTGTTTATGAAATAAATCCCTATGCACTTTTACAACTTCGATAGCTTTGTGTGCAAAGAGGAGACAATCTGTGGAGGCCAAGCTGACGAAGGTTAATTCGCGAGCAGCACTTGGGAAAGCTGTGTGTGTGTGTGTGTGTGTGTGTGTGTGTGTGTGTGTGTGTGTGTGTGTGTGTGTGTGTGTGTGTGTGTGTGTGTTGCTTGTATGAAAATTTTTATTTTGCAGACTGTTACGTATGCGCGAGCAAAAATTATTATGGCTGAAAAGTGCTCGGTGGGTTTTTGTCAGGACTGTACTGTCAGAAGTCAGGCGTTTCGAATTATCTGTATACAGCACACAAATTAAACCATAAAGACGGAGGTACGGGGTGATAAATGAAATTAATAAAGGAGGGTATTTGTTCTTTACAACCATAGTGATATAACCAATTACAACTAATCATTACATTGAGAGAGAAGGGTGCAGTGTGTGAGTGCTGAAATTAGTACCGTTAAAAAAGAAAATTATATCAATACCTATTTCCATCACTCTTTGCTATCGGCACATTGAGAAAGAAAGACGGGGAGGGAGACGGGGGAGAGTAGAGAGAGAACGAAAATGAAAGAGAAAGAGACAGAGAGATTGAAAGTAAGAAATCGTATTTAGAAAGAGTATGACATAGAGAGAAAATGTAATCGAGAGACTGAAAGAAATAGTAGAGAAAATAAAATGAGAACTAAAAAAATAACCCAACTAATCATTTACAGCCCTTGATTTCTTTTACCACAAGAGCAATAATCCCTGCCGGCAGACAATTTTAAAGTAATCCTTTTAGGTAAATAATTTACAAATTCTTGCTAAGAGCAAAATATTCAAATTTGTCATTTGAAAGAAGCCTGCAGAAGCCGATCCTTAAATGTCAAAGTACAAAACATGGATATTTGACAGCCATCTGTGTATATACGACTGTTGAAAACATGGATATTTGACAGCCATCTATGTATATATGACTGTACCAAACATGGATATTTGACAGCCATCTATGTATATATGACTGTACAAAACATGGATATTTGACAGCCATCTCTGTATATATGACTGTACCAAACATGCATACTTGATGTCGTTTAGTATATACGACTATACCAAACATGCATACTTGATGTCGTTTAGTATATACGACTATACCAAACACTTGCATACTTGGCAGCCATGTTCGTATACATGACTGTACCAAATATTCAATTTGCAGATATTTTTGGCACAGCAGAAAACACAAGTTCTTTCTCTCTCTCATAACACACGCATTTGAATTCGGCTGTTTCGCGATAGACTGGAGTATAAATAAAAATCTTGGTGAATACGTATTTCTTTGAAAGGAATCTTAAAAACTTGTCTTGCAGACTTACGCGCTTGCAATTCCTTGATCAGATTTTGTTTGCAGAAGGTGACCATCATACCGTGACTAAAAGGCAATATTCACCTTGTTCCCGCAACTTTGTTTAACGTGGTCCCGGGTCTGGCGTATTTTCGCCCTCTACATTTGAACCAGTGTCTTGCAATTCTTTGGGAAGCTTTTGAGGACCCACTAACCCCAAACTGAAGATTAATTTAATGGGGATTTCAGAGAGGAGTGAACGTTCTTGGAGCTCTCCTAAAAGACTTCTTGTAATGGGTATTAAATATATTTTATTAAGGCGAGCGAGATTTGTGTTAGTGTATATGTTATCTGCTCGTTTATAAATATATCGTACCGTACGTATGTACGTACTTACAGACAGAGAGTAGGTGTGGGGGAGAGGGAAAGAAAACGAGACAGAAGAGAGGAGGCGAAGGAACTAGAGAGAATAACGAAGGGGGGGGGGGGAAGGAGGGGAGGGGAAGAAGATCCACAGTATTAAAATTAATTTATCAAATGTATTGTTTTTCCGTTGTTGTAAATTCTAAATCTATGTAGTGTCTTGTTCTAAAAGTAAAAATATGACGTCATAAAATGATTTAAATTTCGATGTCATCACCATGATAAAATCCCGTAAAATGTGTATTGAAAACACACACACACGCACACACGCACACACGCACGCACGCACGCACACACACACACACACACGTATCCACACACAAGCGCGCGCGCATGCACTCGCACCACATGCTTTGCAGCATGTTCTCATACATACACCACACACACCAATACACACATACTCACCATATTATTATTATTTTTTAATAGAAGGGCAAGTAGTTGTTTTACTTTTATAATTTCTAGTTTTAAAAAGGAAATTTTAGTTCGAATCCACGTACCTCTCTATATAATAATTATGGTGTGCGTGTGCGGTGGGGGGAAAAGGAGGTGTATGTTTGTGGTGTTTGATGAAGGGGCACGTCTTCAGTTTCAGAACACGTGATTGCACTAAGCACTAAGGAGCGCCTTAATAAAAGACGGTTGAATCACTTAATCACGAACGGTTATTTTAATATTTGTTTTTAAGGGAACGAACAGTGGAGGATATCTTGTATTAATAAATGTTTCAACTTCCGAAAACATGCCGTTCCTATAGATTTGTCTGAGATTCAGCTTTAGAACCAACAGTACCAGTAGTAGATTTGTTTATTATTTTACATGTCTTTCTTTTAAAGAAAATGATATTTCTTCTTTATTTAGTTATTATTTATTTCATTTAAAGCAAATCTGAAGAAAGCTGAGTAGTCTTCGGTGGAAACAATTTCTTCATCACTGTATATTAAACTCACAAACAACTTTTAAAATAAATACTACACTGGCACTCCGAAACATTGTACAGTCTTCACTCAGCCCATTAACCGCAGTTACTCTAGAGTTCTGACACATTTCACCATATTTGTTAAAAATGTAATTACTGACACACTCCAAACGTCATTCACAGTACACGTCCGCAAAAGCTCTTTGATCTTTTTCACTAACATCAGCCTATATGAGATCGACGTCACATTTCATACCCTCTTATTGAACAGCGATTTCTCTAAAGGTTCACCGCTACTTTGTGGTATTTCAGATTATATATATTTCTGTATACATCAATCAATGTTCACCTTTACGATGGGTTACTAAAGCATTTTATAATGTGTCTTTTACTCTGTTAAGTAGCTCTAGTTACATAAGGTTTTATAACAGTTTAGGGTACTATAGCATTTTATAAAGTTTGCCTCTCACAATTACGTCACTCGACAATCACAGTTTTATTAGGTACCAACATTCATATGCAATCTTTGTCTTTTTTTACGTCACTCGATAATCACATTCTTTACAATAATTTATGATCGTTGTCCTTTTTATCATTCATCTGTCACACTCTTATTAGCTCGATAAAATAGTTTATAATCTTTGTCTCTTACACCACTCGCTGATCATAGTTCTCTTAGAAATCCTTTTTATGTGTTTGTTTGTCTAAATGCTCTTTGCCGACGTCGCACAATAATTCGTTCGATATACTGTCATCTATAAATTACTTCTCATAGTGTGTGTATATTGTGTGTGTGTGTGTGTGTGTGTGTGTGTGTGTGTGCGTGTCTGTGTGTGTATGTATGGGTGTGCGTGTGTGTGTGTGTGTGTGTATGTATGGGTGTGTGTGTGTGTGTGTGTATGTATGGGTGTGTGTGTGTGTGTATGTATGTGTGTGTGTGTGTGTGTGTGTGTGTATGTGTGTGTGTGTTGGTGGGGGTAGGAGTGAAATAAAGATCGCTTTGGACATTAATTCGTGTGATACTTGTAGGTACTGACCAAAGATGGGGTCTCAATGTATGTAGAATTTTATTGGCCACTGGAAACATTTTTTAAAAGTCTTGTAGATTTTATTTGTTTATTGGCTTAAAGCTATACTTGTTTTCCTGACTTGCTTGATGTGTTTTTGTTATTTGTTTGGATTTCTGGAGTTTTTTAAAATATATTAAAAAAAAATTAATTACTTACATGATAAGGGAGTAAATATGCCTATAATCTATCTCATTGGAACTTAATTTATGGGGAGCGCTTCCGGCCTAAGCCGATTTCGCGCTTCATGGGAACGATAATATCAAGGTAACGAATCAAACCGTTGGGGACAGTGTAGAATTGTGTACGCTTTGTCTTAAGATTCTAATCGGTTTCAAAACTTTGTCATTATAAAGATTTCATCTCTGTGTAAGCAAGAAATGTTTTCTTAGCAAATTAGCAAACTGGAAACATCAACTACCCGTGACGTGTAAGATAAAATTCTTCACTGCACCTGACATTCCTTCAAAATTCTGCAGGTATAGGTTGAAGAATTCTAACGCTGTGGGAGACTAAATGGAGCATTCGGTTTAATTTTAACAATCCCTTATCATCTAGCGGACGCGTTCCTGGAAATACTAGTTAATGAATCGTTCGGTATGGCATAATTCCACAATACAGTATTTTTTTAAAAGAAATACTTTTTAGTATTGTCTCATGACGAGACAATAATGATACTATCCGGCTTCATTAGACCGTTCTGCGCCCTGACGCAATCAGTTTTCAAAGCGGTTGGCCTTACAATCACTCCTGTGAACTTCGCGTGACGAGCGACTGTATCGAACATAAGGTTAACAATGACAGCCGGCCCCGCTGCGTTTTCTGTCTGTCACGTTTGGCATAATTGGAGACCCGTTCAATTCTTGTCTCGTATTCAAGTTTTCGGCGCTATAGTCGCAGTCACCGCAAGAATTCACAATATCTTCACTGAAGAAGGTGGATGAGTGAAACCCCATTGAAAAGGATCACAATGAGGTTCGAACCATTAACCTCACAGTTAATATCTGTCGTCAATGAAACTAATACCTGCTTGGAGACCAACAGACTGAGCGACGGAAGCCGGGCTGTGCTGAACTTCCGCTAATGTCGCTCGTTTAGTGCAAACGTTTCCCTCGAGTGTTTCTGAAGCCGTAAATTGGAGCCCGTGTTAAGTACACAATTGTTTTCACTCTTAGCCGGTTATGTTACTATGTTTGGATGAATGGATGGACGATTGGGTGAATGGATGGATGGATGGATGGATGGATTTGTCCCATTCTGGACAATCCGCTCTGTATTTGTTGTCTTTTCGCCGTATGTATATATCATTTGACGAGAAGGTGAATGCTTGCTTCTATTCCTTGTGGAGTGATGATTGAAAATCACTAGAACTGATGAATGCCTACTTCTATTCTGTGTGGAGTGATGATTGAAAATCACTAGAACTGATGAATGCCTACTTCTATTCTGTGTGGAGTGATGATTGAAAATCACTAGAACTTATGAATACCTAGTTCTATTCCATGTGGAGTGATGATTGAAAATCACTAGAACTTATGAATACCTAGTTCTATTCCGTGTGGAGTGATGATTGAAAATCACTAGAACTGATGAATGCCTACTTCTATTCTGTGTGGACTGATGATTGAAAATCACTAGAACTGATGAATTCTCGAATCAGTGGAACTAATGAATTCATGAATTACTCAAAGTGATGAATTTATAAAATTAATCATTAAAACCGATAAAAGCACACATCGCTATAACGGATGAATAAAAATCATCAGACCTGATGAATGTATAATTTATTCAAACTAATGAATGTGTGTAAATCACTATACTGATGAATGAAAATCATTAAAACTGATGAATGTTTAAATAACTACAACTTATTAATAAATAAATCACTACAACTAATAAATGAAAATTACTACGATTGTATATAAAAACTTAATAAAATTAATGTATTAATATACCCAATGCTAATAATAATAACTTAATAAAATTAATGTATTAAAATAACCCAATGCTAATAATAATAACTTAATAAAATTAATGTTTTAAAATAACCAAAGCTAATAATAATAAAAATCACGAAAGTGATTTATAAAAGTCTTTAAATAACGAAATAGCCACTGTAGCTAAAATCTGAGCCAATTCAGTGGCGACTGAAGATCGCTGCATTAACAAATGGTGCATGTGTAGTGGTGCAAGAAATTATTAAAATTAAATTAATAGCTGCTGGTAATGGCGAGAGAGAGAGAGAGAGAGAGAGAGAGAGAGAGAGAGAGAGAATAATGAATAATGCTAAAATAATGAATGGATATCATTAAATGGTAAAAGTTCCTGAATACGTATTTGTTTTTTAAAATATATATATATTTTTTTTTGCTTAAAAAATGTCAAGCTTATTGTATGATGACGATCTTAAAGGTTCTTCTTTACAGCACGAGGATTATAATTTACGCTTGCACGCACGCACGCACACAGACACGAAGGCAAACTCAAACGGACACGAAAACCCGCAGTGTTTACGAAAAGACAAAAACTCTTCACCTTTTCCACCAGAGATATGTTACCGGGTTGGCAAGATGAGAGAGAGAGAGAGAGAGAGAGAGAGAGAGAGAGAGAGAGAGAGAGAGAGAGAGAGAGAGAGAGAGAGAGAGAGAGAGAGAGAGAGAGAGAGAGAGAGGGTTTGACTGTCCACCTCCTTCTTTCATTACTCATTTCACTTCATTATACAACCACGCACCCCCCCTTCCCTACCCCTCGCTAAATTTGGAATGTCATTTTTATAGTGGGAAGTAGGTGTAGGTTTAAAGTGATGTGTGCCAGGAGCGAGCGCACTTAAAGAGGACATCTTTCATTTATTCATTCGTTGTGTGTGTTTTGGTTTTAAAAGTGTCTTCTGGTCTTCTGATGGCGAAAGAATTGTAGTAAGGAGAGAGTGGTCTGAAAATCAGGGAAACGCTAACTTGTGAAATGCTTCTCAAAGCATCCACGCTGCAACCGTTTTCTTATCTTTTCAATCTAGTTTATTGCTAATTAATTTAATTAAATTATTTCTATTAATCCGGTCTCCACATCACTTAGCTTAAATTCCGGTAAACTGACCCTTCGGAAATGTATTAAAGAAAATCTTCGCAACACGATATACTTTGAATGATTAGTGCCTCCGAATTCGCTTTCAAGAGCCGACATTTGTCCTATACCTTTAATATAGACACTTTTTGCATGAGTTACTTCCCATTATATTTTGTTTATTCAAAAATAATCTATATTTCTATATGATTCCGCATATTTTTACTTTTTTTTTCTGCCCCCATCTTACTTTTCTTCTTTTTTTCATTTATGTGTGCGTGTGTATGCATGTGTGTGTGTGTGTGTGTGTGTGTGTGTGTGTGTGTGTGCGAGCGTGTGTGTGTGTATTGGGAATTAAACAAAATGCTCAACTATCTTTATTTTTCTTCCATTCTCTTCTATCTTTTGTTTAAAGTCTAGATTGTTCCTTTTAAGATTTGCAACAAGAACTCAGGAAGACAAGGCTGATCCGACTGGAAAGTTTGACGTCATCGATCACAGCATGGCGCGCTGAGCCTACTGTCTTGGCCAGAAGCTTCATTTAACTTTCGGATTACTCCTGCTTTCTGTCGCAGCTGGGGGTCTGCTCTTTAATCTCTCCCCGTGCTAAGCATGGATGCACATGCATTGATCTTAATACACTTCTGCATTAATCAATAAGCATATCGATCTCTTCGGGAACGCGTGGGTCTGTTCATGCCAGCAAGAGAGGTTCCTGTACCCCAAACCGGAAACTATGGCGGGGTAGAGAATGGGTTTGCCGCATTGTAGACATTTGTTCTTTTCGATCAGCTATAGTAAGAAAACAACAATTTGTGTTTCGTTTGTCTTATAGGTTAAGATGATTTTCTTAAGGAACTGTTGTCAGCTGCTTTCCCTATATTTATTTTTTTTAGAATTTCTGTGTACTTATACAGAGAAAAGTCTATTTAGGAATCCCTGTAAAACTTGTACCCTCTGTCTGCTGTAGTCATGCGGTACAATGTTCCAATCTGCACAGACCTAAAATCTGATATTAGAGACATACAGGCTTGCGACTGTCACACCCTTTTAAAAAAAATACAGTGACTGTGACGTCACAAAGTTATCTAGCATAATCCGACTTACAACCTTGGTATGTTATTCACAAGGTGGTAGCACACAGTACACTCTACAGTCTTGGTGCCATGACTTATGAATTACTATCAGCGAAACAGTCACATGTAATTAATATTGTATTTACAAGAGACACGCACACACACACACACACACACACATATACACGCACACATACGTGCGCACGCACACATACGCACCACACGTACACGCATTTGTATGTTATATTGTTGTTCTGCAAACACATATTGCTTTGAAAAAAAATTGCCAAAACTGCTCGTAGGGAAATTTCTAGACATAACATTATTTCCACAGAATCATCTCTGGTTAATAAAGATGCTTTCGACATATTGTTTCAGACAAAATAGTAAATATGAATGTGAGAAGTATGAAATATTTAAGAAACTATATACAAACATTAAAATAGAAAACGTTCTTATTCGTTTGAGAATAATAAAAGCATTTCCAATACCTCAGATAACCACATCCCACAAACAGTAAACCAATAGTTTGAGTGATAACTAATTTATAGACATTTTCTTTCAGAAGATAGTTTGACCGATAATTGATTTATAGACATTCTCTTTCAGAGGATAGTTTGACCGATAATTGATTTATAGACATTCTCTTTCAGAGGATAGTTTGACCGATAACTGATTTATAGACAATCTCTTGCAGAAGATAGTTTGACCGGTAACTGATTTTTAGACATTCTCTTTCAGAGGATAGTTTGCCTGATAAATAATTTATAGACATCCCATTTCAGAGTATAAAAAACAGTATACAGAATAGCACACAAAATAGCACTCAGAACTCCACACAGAACAACACACGGAACAGCAACAAAACAGAACAGAAACAGTCCACAAAACAGTACATCATTAATTATCTTTGTTGTATGGTGAAATCAAATATCTATTGCAGAACGACCCAGTCATTAATTATCTTTGTTGTATGGTGAAATCAAATATCTATTGCAGAACGACCCAGTCATTAATTATCTTTGTTGTATGGTGAAATCAAATATCTATTGCAGAACGACCCAGTCATTAATTATCTTTGTTGTATGGTGAAATCAAATATCTATTGCAGAACGACCCAGTCATTAATTATCTTTGTTGTATGGTGAAATCAATAAATAAAATGCTATAAAGAATGTTTAAAGAAGATTGGCACTTTTGCTGAATTTGCTACAACACGCAGAAAGCGTTTTGGTGATGGGGTGGTCTCTTGTGTTGAATCGTAGGCGCGAAATCGGCAATAAGCCGAAAACGTCCGCCATTTAATTTGAAGAAGTATTTAATCGTCCACACCAGGGCCCGAGTTCACGTGGACAGCTAACTGAGTTGACTGTGACGTGATCTCCACTTTAAACTCGATTTTCAAAGCTATGGGAATCGCTCCTTTCACACTGATAAGAATGCACGCTGTAAATGATGAGTTTAAAGTAAACGTCAGTGCGTGTTGGGAACAAATTTGGTACGCTGTGCTTGGATCTGTCATTCTCACTCTCTCTCTCACTCACTCACACAACATATATACATAATATCTAACACTCATAACATAATATAACACTCATACACTCTCTCACACATACCACACAATCACACACACACACACACACACGCACACACACACACACACACTTGCAGCAAGTTGAACACTGCAATGCTCGCGTTGCGAGTTTTATTAAAATTCTTGTCGTCTGACTGCTTAACGGTTCGTGTTTCTCAGCGTCCGTGGGTGTCGCCTTTGGAATTCGTGTGTGTTGGGGGGGGGGGGGGAATGGTAAAACAATTCAATGTAATCTAAAAAATTAATTTCTATTTTAAATATGGTCCTTCTTGAAACATTGGGAGAAGACATTAGAAATTTCGAATGACAAAATTTTAATGAGCAAATCTCCTTGCCGACATCGGTGTATTCGTGACCTTGATTTTAATCGGTTATGATGGTCTAGAACCATCACAGAAACTAATTAATGAAGCCTTCCTCCCCCCCCACCCCCAACATTCCTTTCAGTTGCTTTATCAATTTCAATTCAATTCATAATTACTTCAAAAGGTAAGACTTTTTTATACAGTTACTCAGACTATATGTTTTAATGTAGAAGTACTATTGTAGAAGTACTTTTTTTAAATGTAGAAGTACTATTGTTTAATAATATTGAGTTAAATTCCTACCGTTTTCATGTTATGTGCACAAATAGAAGTACTATTTTTTAACAATATTGAGTTAAATTCCTACCGTTTTCATGTTATGTGCACAAATAGAAGTACTATTTTTTAACAATATTGAGTTAAATTCCTACCGTTTTCATGTTATGTGCACAAATATTCACTCATTTAATAAATATTTTCTTAGTTTTTTTTCATGTACTTGTTGCTTATGTAGAGCAATGTTTATTCTGGAACACTTCTTTGAAAACACATTAGCGGAAAAGAGCTTTATTTATTCACATGACCAACTGGTGGGGTGTTTGTAACAGCAGGTGTTGGTACCGTGTGCCCAAAGTCTCGCTCCTCTCGCACTTTTAGAGGCACGCCCAAAGGTAAAATATATATTATACATCAGATGAGAAGCAGACAGAATTCAGACTGTTATACGGCTTGCTTCAATGACGTACTCATGTCACACCTGATTAAATATAAAAAATGAAAATAGAAGAAAGCCTAGTAAAACAAACAGGTGACCTACATTACTAACCAAAGGGTAGGTAAAGATCACTTCTCGCTTAAACAGAATTGATGCAATAAACATCATTATGAATGTAATAGACACATTCAACACACATTTGTCTACGAAATAAGTATACAGTTTTGCAATCTGCTTGCTCTTAACTTAAGTACAGAAGGTGAAGAGATGAGGAGCTTATGATTTCTTACTTCTCAAATAGCTATAGCTGATTAGTAATAATTTCACTTCTGTCTGGTGACTTCTCGACAGACAGGAGTTGTAGCCATGAAAATTATGTCTTTGCAAACTCGATTACATATTAATGATATTGACAGACATAGTAGTCTAGGGTGAAAAGAATGGTGGATAATCCATTTGTGCAGGGCTGGTATTTAGCTCGTAGTGGTCAACCATCACCTGGAATGAAACCACACTCCGGTATATCAGGAAACACGCGTGCAGAAACTGCTGTGTAAAACAGGTACCCCCCACCCCCTCTCTAGATGCTTGGCGTACGTCTGTGATGTTCCGGCCTAACGCGCGCTTGAAGCAATCAGTGCAAATGTCTGGAATTTCCCAGAGAGCTGTAGCGTCTTTCAACAGAACAATTTTCTCTTACTAAAGCAAAGACAGTGATTGACGTTATAAAACTAAATATGAACACTCATACACTTACACCAGTATAACATGTCAGCCAAAGCAAAGTATGTCCTACGGAAAACGTAGGCATACACTTACACCTGTGTAACATGTCAGCCAAAGCAAAGTATGTCCTACGACCTACGGTAACATAAAGATTTTAAGATTTATTAATTAGTGAAACAGACAGATGGTCACATAGAACTTTGCTCTACCAAGACGTCCATTTACATAATGTATACCTGTCCTGCAAATAAATAAACAGATAAATAAATTATAATAACTAAGGTGAGTCCACTAAGGCACAGATAAAATGCTACATTCACAATATCAAGCGTTGAGCAGTGTTCGCACATTCACATCAGATTGAAAATACAAAGAAATGTATCGCCACAATTAAAAATGATTTACCAGAATGTTCGGGATTTCTTTTTTTTAATTTATGCTATTTTATAGGTAAAATTGAGTAAAATTATAAGCAATGGAATATCGAGGAAAAAATATTCCACTACCTTATTTACTGAGGTAAACTTACCAGGTAGGTTTGAGACTGTTAATAGATGAGAGTTGTCTTGTGCTTGAATAATGCAGGAAGAATGGCAATAGTAAGTAGAGAACGAGACAGGTAGGTCTCTTTTAAACAAGGCAAGGAAACTAGAAACTGAATGTGACTGGGGTAGGCTGAAATTTTTCAAGTGAAACATTAATTAAAAATATATGAAAAACTAAGTAACGGCCAGAAACCTCTTTACATTCTATTTTAAATGCATTTTTTAATCATACATTTAGCATCTTTTTCCTTCGCTCTTACCTAAATTGTACATTGATATTAATATATTACACATATACTACACTTAGTAATTTTGTAAAACTTTGATTACTGTATTAATTTTAAAAATCAAAAGATTACATAATTTCAATCGTCCGCATTTTATACGTCTTACAAGTTTGCTTTCAACCATCTCATTGTCCGTACACATAAACTCACTTTTACTGCCTTACAACCATCTCATTGTCCGTACACATAAACTCACTTTTACTGCCTTACAACCATCTCATTGTCCGTACACATAAACTCACTTTTACTGCCTTACAACCATCTCATTGTCCGTACACATAAACTCACTTTTACTGCCTTACAACCATCTCATTGTCCGTACACATAAACTCACTTTTACTACCTTACACAATCACATCCAACTTATTTTCAACCTGACATAAATATTAAAAACTAAAATGTACAATGCTTTGTGTACCAGGTAATCGTTTTATAAATATGCTTCTTGTTTGACCACCAATTAGCCGAGGTCATCCGGTTGGAAAACTTTTGTTATGCGAACGTTAAGTTCTTTCCTGAGTTGTCAGCGATGTGTAAATTCTTGCTTTCTGCCATCTTCATGACGCACCTAAACGGTAAAGATGTTCGTTTTCTTAAAGTCTGTATTTTGATGTTCGGTACTCAGCCAAGGGACTGAATTATTTTCACTTTGGCGTAATTGTGTTCCGGTCCCGCTCTGAATTATCCACATACTTCCATGTAATGGTGTTCTGGTCTCGCTCTGAATTATCCACATACTTCCATGTAATGGTGTTCTGTCGAGGAACTAAATTACTCCCACTTCGACGTTAGAAAGAAATGAAAGAATTGAAAGGCCTGCACTTTGACGTAATTGTGTTATGACAAAGAACCGAATTATTCCCACGTGGATGTATCGTGTTTCCACCAAGAACTGTAAAAGCCATTCTTTGCGGTAAATGTGTTCTGACAAAGAACTAAAAGAACCACACTTTGGAGCAATTGTGTTCTAACTAAACGAACTGAAAGATCATACTTTGATGCAATTATGTTCTGCCAAAGAACTGAAAGATCACACTTTAACGCAATTATGTTCCGACAGAGAACTGAAAGATCACACTTTGACGTAAAGGTGTTCTAACTAAAAGAACATGAAGATCACACTTTGACGCAAATGTGTTCTGCCAAAGAACTGAAATATCACACTTTGACGCGATTGCGTTCTAACTAAAAGAACTAAAATATCACACTTTGACGCGATTGCGTTCTAACTAAAAGAACTAAAATATAACACTTTGACGCGATTGCGTTCTAACTAAAAGAACTAAAATATCACACTTTGACGCGATTGCGTTCTAACTAAAAGAACTAAAATATCACACATTGACGCGATTGCGTTCTAACTAAAAGAACTAAAATATCACACTTTGACGCGAATGTGTTGTAAGTAAAAGAAATGAAAGACCCCCCCCCCCCCTTTAACTATAATTGTGTTGTGGCAAAACACCAAAATATCACGTTTGAGAAATCAGTCGTTGTACTAAATGTGCTTTTCACTAACAGAGTTGTGTGTTTGGGGCGGAGAGGGGAGGAGGCAACTTAATGAACACTTACTAAGATATAAAATAATAGGAGTCATGCATTCCTGACACTGATTTACCGGGTCAGATCGATTAATTAATTGATTGATTTTTTTTTTTAGCCTGATGTTCACGTTCTACTTTGGTGACATAGAGGGAGCTGCTGTTAGTGTTGGTGACATAGAGGGAGCTGCTGTTAGTGTTGGTGGCATAGAGGGAGCTGCTGTTAGTGTTGGTGGCATAGAGGGAGCTGCTGTTAGTGTTGGTGGCATAGAGGGAGCTGCTGTTAGTGTTGGTGGCATAGAGGGAGCTGCTGTTAGTGTTGGTGACATAGAGGGAGCTGCTGTTAGTGTTGGTGGCATAGAGGGAGCTGCTGTTAGTGTTGGTGACATAGAGGGAGCTGCTGTTAGTGTTGGTGGCATAGAGGGAGCTGCTGTTAGTGTTGGTGGCATAAAGGGAGCTGCTGTTAGTGTTGCTATAGCGAAGTGTGTTCATCCTTGATTGGTATGTAGTGGATTACATTTACCACATCTTTTGTGAGGTATTACTATCTCTGTACTAGAGGATAAATATAGATTAACAATAAACAGTGATCTATTTATTTGTTTAAAATGTCCGTTTCATTTTTTTAATACATCCACCATTCACCTTATTTGCCTTTCATGGAATAATATTTATGAAATGTGCAAAAAGAAATCTAGTTGGAATTGTTTTTGACTGACGCTAGTGGCAGCCCGACATTTCGCTTGCTTTCAAAGCGATGCTTATAAAATTGATTTAATCCTCGGAAACGTGCGAGCTAAGGTTTTCATTCCCTTCAATTTATTTTTTTCTCTAAGCCTTTGATAAAAACTTTTCTTTGAGACATATGCGTTAGTTTATTCCCAAGTGTATTACTTAAAGAATATTTTGATCTTCTCTATAAAGTTATTTCTTGTGCATGTAACATCTGTGGATGTTGCATGTGTGTTAGTGTGTATGTTTGTTTGTTGTAAAAATAGATTTGACCCATGATGTTGAGTACATTGTGACAACACACATCATGATGTTGAGTGCATTATGAAAAGACACATCTTGATGTTGAGAGCATTATGAAAAGACACATCATGATGTTGATGTTGAGAGCATTATGAAAAGACAGATCTTGATGTTGAGTTCATTATGAAAAGACACATCTTGATGTTGAGTGCATTATGAAAAGACACATCATGATGTTGAGTACATTATGAAAAGACACATCTTGATGTTGAGAGCATTATGAAAAGACAGATCTTGATGTTGAGTACATTATGAAAAGATACATCATGATGTTGAGAGATAGTATGACAAAAGGAAAAGAGTGACAATTGTATAAGAAAGAGAATACGACAGAATAAATTGAAAGTGTGACAGAAGGAAAAAACAGTGATGATAGATACAGAAAGGGGGAGAAGGAAAGAAGGAAAGAAAAATTAGTGATGATATATATATATAGAGAGAGAGAAGATGAAGAGTTTATAACACTGTATTTAAATTCTAACTACCACACTCCCCTTCACCCTTTCTAAATTAAATTAAAATAAATAAAATTATTACATTATTTTTTTTCTTAATTTCTTTTTAACGCGTTGATCGTAAAATTGATAGACGAGCCTAGTCCGATTCTCACTGATAAGATCTTACTGAACGGTTTAACTCCCTTTGAAATTCCTATTGTACACGTCTAAAGTAGGCTTTATTTGTACCATATGCGTCTGTGTATGTATGAGCATGTGTGCATTTGTGTGTATGTATGTGTGTGCGTGTGGGAGGAGGGGCAGAAATGAAGGTGGGAGAGGGGAATGTTTGTATTTTATAATATATAAATTTTATTTTATTTTCGATTTTTCAGGTTTAAGTTTACTATTTTGTCAGCTGCGGATTCTTGTCAGTGTTCATTAATATAGATATATCTGAGATTATCTCCCATCTCCATTAATCGCTTTAATTTCCGTTTCGTTTCTGGTGGCAGCTGCTCAGTTTATAAATGCAGTACAGGAAATAACGATTTATATAATAAATGAATATTAAACGGACTGTCGGTTAAGTATTATTGATTGGGCCTTCACTCTCTTGTCTTAGGGGAGACAAATCTACGAAGAATAACAAGAAGGCAAACATGACAACAAAGACAAACTAGGGGAGCGCAGTCCTCGACCTAGTTTATGCCTGCACTCTCGATTACAAAAATGTGTCTTATTTTTACTAACGTGCTCTCAACTCTTAGATACGATGCCGTCGACTGTCTGAGAATTCCAGGTATGCTCAAAGAATTCGTGATGTTGAATGTGTTATGGTAAGCCACATCATATTGTTGAGTGCATTGTGAAAAGACACATCATTATGTTCAGTGCATCATATTAAAACACATCATGATGTTGAGTGCATTGTGAAAAGACACATCATTATGTTCAGTGCATCATATTAAGACACACCATGATGTTGAGTGCATTGTCATAAGACACGTGATATTGAGTGTATTGTTATAAGCCACATCCTGATGTTGAGTGCATTGTGATAAGCAATGTCATTATGTTGAGTGCACTGTGATAAGACACATCCCGTGATGTTGAGTATGTTTTGATAAGCCACATAATAATGTTGATATGATAATCAAGTTAATATGATAATCCACATCGTTGTATTGAGTGTGTCGTGATAAATCAGAACATGATGTTGGATTTGTTGTGATTAGCCACATTATTCTAACAGACTTCGTGTGAGTGTGCTAAATTTATCTTTATTCAAACGCTACCTTACCGTATATAAAGCTGGAGTGAGTGGTCTTTCAAACACAGAGATACACTGACTGACATTATAGTGCGCTGAGATGCAAGAATGGTATAGACTTTACACAGTTATTTATTGATATATGTGTCAACAATTTAATTGACTTGTGCCAATACTGTCATTGAAATGTGTTAGTAATGTCATTGACATGTGTGTCAATAGTTTCGTTGACTTGTGCTAGTAATGTCATTGAAATATGGTAGCAATGTCATTGAAATATGTTAGTCATTGAAATATGTTAGCAATACCATTGAAATATGTTAGTAATGTCATTGAAATATGTTAGCAATGTCATTGAAATATGTTAGTAATATCATTGAAATATGTTAGCAATGTCATTGAAATATGTTAGTCATTGAAATATGTTAGCAATGTCATTGAAATATGTTAGTCATTGAAATATGTTAGCAATGTCATTGAAATATGTTAGTAATATCATTGAAATATGTTAGCAATGTCATTGAAATATGTTAGTCATTGAAATATGTTAGCAATGTCATTGAAATATGTTAGTAATGTCATTGAAATATGTTAGCAATGTCATTAAAATATATTAGTAATGTCATTGAAATATTTTAGCAATGTCATTGAAATATGATAGCAAAGTAAAGTTGGCGACCTCTAATGCACGTATCTATAATGATGTGACGCTGTATGTATAACTAACGTACTTGTCAATAAATGATCAGATGAAAACAGGGCTCATTAATTTCCTCCCTCAGCCACCAGTCTACCAGCCAGGCACACAAACTCCATTATTCAGTAGGAAAGGCATCGTGAGAAATGTTTATAACCAAAACGATACTGATCATATAGACGGTATGTCATTCAAAGTAAGTTATTTTTGGAATATGCTACTCGACACGCTTTTGTTGACTGGATTGTAAGAATTCTATTGAACCCAAAAGTTGTGTTTGAATTATTCATGGTTACTGACAGATAATTTAAATGAAAGCATTTAATTATATTAAGTTTGTGACGCCGGCATTGAGTTTTGGGCGAATCGTGACGAGTGTCAGCAGTACAATTATCTTCATGTAGATCTTTGTGGACATTACTGAAGAGTGGTCTCTGTCGCCGACAGTTTTGCGGAACGTCACAATAGTGTGGGGTTCTCGTGGACAGTCCTGGTTAAGTGGGAGGCCGACAGTACTCGCGAGAGTGGAATAGTCTTTCAGCCTTCCTTTAAGCGTTAGACAGTCTATTACGTGGAAGAAAGCGCAAGGGTAGGCTATTTCTTCAACGTTTCCTAAAGTTTTGATAATCTGTTGAAAGAAAGGAATCCCGCAAGGGCAAGATATGTCTTCTACCCTCTCGAAAGATTATTAGATAATCATTTCTATGAAAGTATGTGCGAGGAAAGAATGCACTTTCAGCCCGCCTCAAACGTTAGATAATCATTTCTATGAAAGTATTAACGAGGGCAGAATACAACCTCAACCTTCCTGTAGTGAAGGCAGAAATGCTCTTTCAATCATTCCCTAACATTAGAAGATTTCTTCCGTGAATGTATTAGCGAGAGCAGAAATGCTCCCTCAGTTCTTCCCAAACATTAAAAAAATCTATTCTATGAATGTATTAGCGAGGGCAGAAATGCTCCCTCAGTTCTTCCCAAACATTAAAAAATCTCTTCTATGAACGTATATTAGCGAGGCTAGAAATGCTCCTTCAGTTCTTCCAAAACATTTTTTTTAAAATCTCTTCTGTAAATGTATTAGCGAGGGCAGAAATGCTCCTTCAATTTTTCCAAAACATTTTTTAAATCACTTCTATGAATGTATTAGTGAGGGCAGAAATGCTCCTTCAATCCTTCCCGAACATTAGAAGATCTCTTCTATGAATGTATTAGCGAGGGCAAACTGCACTTTCCAACCTTAGCGCTACTATTTTCTTCATATAGCATTTTATACTTATTCATTCGACGTCGTATGGAAAGATACAATCTTTGCAAAATTCAAAATATAAAATGATAGTGTACATGATAGACTATAATAATAGTATCAGACAATTATCAAAACCAAACAAAAAAGTGTTCAAACAACATACAGCAGATTCAATGATCCTCTCAGGTTCAACGATGCACGCAGAAGTTTTAACTTAGAGGTAAATATTTATTTAGTAGGATTCCTTTTGCACCCGGAAAAGAGGAGAATTTTCTTTTTTCTTTTAAAGAACTCTAAAGGAAAAGGAAATTTTTACTTTTAAAAACAGTCTGTAATCAACACTATATTCTTGAAATTCATGGGCGCCGTCTTCAAACAAAGCATTTGCAGAAAGATAAATAAGACTTTACATGCAATTAATTATTAATTACAAATATTAAATATATTTTGGGTAAACCTTGCTTTTCATTTAACAGACTAGGGCGTATTCCAGTAGCAGTGTCTTGGAAAATGAAATGATAATGCTCACCCTCGACCACGTTATTATAGAGATTAAGAAAATGCACAGGAGTTCCATTTTTTAGCTTATGTGAGGGAAGATTCTTGGTGGCAGAAAGAGATCAGTTGTCTAACGCTTGCTTTGTAAACCCGCTAGCTGCCTGAACCACTGACCTACTTTTACGCTAGTATGGAATAGAGGAGTGTCCGTTTGACCTTAGTTATACAAGGGAAATAACAAGTAGTAATATAGGCTGTCACTAGTGATAACTTAGAATACATCTCAGTCAGGTAGTTGCAATTTATTAAATTTCACCGAAAAATCCGGCACGTGGCCCTTCTTAACACAGGATCGGGATCTTACTAGAAATTGACGTGCACATTGTGCTTTCGTTTAATAGAAAACTACAGCTGGACGTTACTTAACATTTCATCGAATCGGAGGACAAGTTCAATTCCCGACATCGTTTGTGTTTGCGGCGTTATTTTGTTGTCCCAATTATTGTAATGTTCGGGAGCCCTTATTAAAACCATGAGTCTTGACTGCAATCATTTCACGAACTTTCAAAGTATACTTTTATGTTGACAAGTTTGTGTGTACGTTTGTGTGCGCACGCTCGCGTGTTCCTTATTGTATACATTATATTCATTTTCTTAGTAAAGCAAAGAAGATGTGATTTTTAATGTGTGTATATGTGCTTATGCATTTTATTAGATGGATAAAGAAGAAGTGGTTTTTAGGACAGTTGAAAAGATGGAGGGATGGGAGGGAGAGATAGGGGGGGGGACGATAAATGAAGGGAAGAGTCATACAGACAGAGATGTAGACAGACAAGAGACAGACAGACGGAGACGTAGACACGCAGGAGTCGGACAGACACAGAGGTGTATAGGTTTAGAAAATAAAAGTAATCTGTAGATAAATGTCTGATATTCGTTGTTCATCTCGCAAAGGTGTGCTAAAGTAATTGCATTCAGTTTAAACGAGATCATTTAAAAATCAGTATCCGGTACTGTAAAACGTTTTTGCGTGTCTTGTGCACTTAGGCTACGCGTTAGTTTCGAGCCTGTTTTTATGGGCCGCCAAATTTACATGAAGCTTAGAAGCAGGCCACGTCTTGCCATAAACTAACAATGAAGTCATATAACACAAGACGGAAGTGGCTTATGAAACCATTAAAAGCCTCTCAAGACAAATTAAATTCTGACGTTCATTTTCCATTTGCATCTTGTAAGCAGATTACTGAACATTTGATGTTGGGGGGCGTGAAATAGTAAAATGAATTAAGAGTTGTTTGAGACAGCAGAAATTGTGTATTTATGAAGGGTCCAGTAAATTTCTATATATTTCACTTTTTTCATTGCATTCGTACGTATTCTTCGTACCTTTGCACTAACGATAAATGTGGGAAAAGTACATACGTACTTACATATTTAATCACGTGACAGATGCGATTAGCTGCAACAATGTAGCTAATTAATGACGCCGGTTAAAAAAAGCAAACAAATCACATGATAATGCGCACGTGTTAGATTGTTTATTATTTATTTAAAGTAGAATCTAAATAATATTTTTTTATTTTTTATTTTTCTTTTCTTTTGTGTGTGGGGGAGGAGGAACAGTGTAAATAGGACCATTGCCTAGAGTGAAAGGGACAAAAATAGAGATTTTAAAAAATTTTATTTCTTTTTTAGTGGAAACTAAATGATTCTTTTGGACAGTGTAAATATGATCTTTGCTAGCGGTGAATGATTAATTTGCAAGTGGAAACACGTCATCAGATTTAGAAAACATAAAACATTTGGTCGAATTCTTTGCCCTGTAACAGTGGAAATTAATTAAAATTAATTCATCCCGTGACTGTGGTCTTGTGAAAGATGCCCATTTTTCTTCAGACCAATGCTGCTAACAAGAAAGCTTTTTTTTTTTTTTTTTTAAAGACTAATGTACGTTGCGTATGACTTACCCTGCCCTCTACTTGATAACTAACATTTCAAACAATGTTTATCTATTAAAATGTATCGGCTGCTGTTACTGTCTTAGTCTTATATTTGTAGTCACTGAGAGATACTTTCCCCCTCTTGGTTAGCCTTAGGAAAGAAGAACTCTTAATACTTTAATAGTTCTGAGTTCCTTCCCTTGATTATTTGGGAAGCTGGCTCTAATGTCACATAAACATTCGGTTAGCTTGGACGCCATGACAACTGTCCAGAAAAGAGTCTACACTCACAAAGGTATAGATGTGTATGTAATTCTTTCAACCAACTACAGCAAGCGTAGGAGTGTGCGAACTGTTGTGTCGGAGAACGCGATTGAAGTGTGGAGCACACTATCTCATTAAAATTAAGTTTATTCTTAGACTGGCCTGATACGCATGTCCCTTACCTAGTAGAGATATGACTTCTGTAGATGGTGTATTCAGTAGCAGTAGCAATAGCCTTTAGCTTAAGGAAGGACGTTGTGTTATGTGTGGTGTATTCAGTAGCAGTAGCAATAGCCTTTAGCTTAAGGAAGGACGTTGTGTTATGTGTGGTGTATTCAGTAGCAGTAGCCTTTAGCTTTAATGAAGGACTTTGTTGCATGTTATGTGTGGTGTATTCAGTAGCAGTAGCAGTAGCCTTTAGCTTTAATGAAGGACGTTGTTGTATGTTATGTGCGGTGTTCAAAGCACTATTATACTCGTTTTGGTGAATAAACTACAAGTGTAGCTGTTAAAATTGTGTTTAGATTAAATAAATAATTGAATAATCGTTTTTGTTTAATCCTGTATGGACACTGTTTTGTAAATCTCAATGAAAATCTAAGCAGGGATTGAATGTCCAGAGGCGGGGGATTGAGTGTCCTGTGGAAAGGGAAAAATTGATCAGACTGCAGACCACCGTAAACCAAAATCTTACTTGCGTAAGCCAGAGTCTACTAGTTGGGTCTCTTAAATAACGTTCATGTCCTTTCTACCGGTTACAAGAAAGTAACATGATAAGTCTGTTGGCAGCGGAAGGGAGAGAGAACAAGTTTTATTGATGCTTTTGCTATTATTATGTCTATGTTAACACCAGTCACTGCTAATATTTTCCTTGTAATAACCCTTGCTCTCAGCTCTCTCTCTCTCTCTCTCTCTCTCTCTCTCTCTCTCTCTCTCTCTCTCTCTCACGTTCTGACATATACAGATACCTGCAGTCACATTTACACACATCCACATCCACACACACGCACGCACATGGCGCGCGCACACATATTAATTTTGACCGAGAATGTTGTATTATTTATCGTTGCGCCATTTTTATTATGCACAGCAAGCGCGTATCTTTGTCATTAGACGACTAGGCGGGCCGCTCAAGTTACATGTTTTATGAAAATTTCTTTTCTTTTTCTTTTCGTTTTCTTTTCTTTTACTTGTCTTTTATTTTGTTCTCTAAACGCCACGCCACTTCACCTTTCTTACCATCCCATTGCTCCTTAACTAACAATAAAATCTATTTTAAAATTAAAACAACAGAAAATACAAGAGTAGGATCTTGTGAATTATCGTAAAGGCGCGCATATGATTCTGGACAGAGGTGGGCAAATACTGAAGGCGAATATGATGCTGGACAGAGGTGGGCAAATACCGAAGGAGCATAATGCTGGACAGAGGTGGGCAAATACCGAAGGAGCATTTGATGCTGGACAGAGGTGGGCAAGTGCTAAAGGAGCTGCTCTTATAATTTGTCAGCGCAATAGAAAATAAAATCCCTGAATTTCATTTCTTCTCCGAGTTTGTTTCAGATTCTATTTTTAAAAAATAGATTTTCAAGCATTTAATGTATCATTGGTCTGTTAAAATTAATGAAAGGTGTCTTATTGTCTAACTGCACCTTACTTTAGATATAGGACTCAAATCTCATGGTTGTGGTTAAGGCTACTTGATGGAATAGACATAAGCGACTAGACAAAAAAAAAATGAAATCTGATGAAAATATTTGAGCCTGATAATTTTATCAAAGAAAACCACCCTCTTCAATACCACACGTATCAGTCCAGTAGTTTACTTAAATATAATTTAATGATTTCTTTATTTATTGATGTTTTCTTGAACATTTCAATAATAATATTCCATTAACAATGAGGCGTGAATGTTGTTTTCAGCGAAACGACAAGGTAGGCAAGAAGCAATTGTTCTTTTATATAAGAAATACATTTTACAAAAATAATAATACTTTAAGGAATATGTCAGATTTTGTTGTATTTTTTTAGTTCATTATATAACACCTTTATTTATTTTAACTTTTTTTGGTACTTATTATTATGCTTTTTTCTTAATGCTTTGATATAGGTTGATAGAGCGATGGGCGAATGATATGTAATTGTGGGTGTGGTCGGTGATAATTTAATATTAATCGATAAAATATTTCCTGTTCAGTTAACTTCACGGCTCCTATAAGAATATAGTAACCCACGCATGACGTCTTTACTTCTTATTTCTTTCATTGGCCGTGTGATGCAACTGTTCCATTAAAAAAAATAAATAAAAGAATTCACTGATGCATATTATTGTACATGAGTAGTTTCCTTACGCGTTGCTAATTCCCACGGAAACCAGCGGGGAAAAGTACATGCAATGAGCATGCTAACAACAATAGTGACGGATGTCTTGTCGTAAAAGGGTTCGGTTATGTGGTATCATGCCGTAAAGGGGTTCGTTTCTATGGCATAATGCCGTAAAGGGGTTCGTTTCTATGGTATCTTGCCATAAAGCGTTCGTTTCCTTTGTATCATATCCTAAAGGGATTTTCATTTCTATGATATCATGTCGTAAAGGGGTTTATTTCAATCGTATGTCGTAAAGGGTAACGTTTCTAGTATCTTGCCAAAAAGCGTTCGTTTCCATGGTATAATGTTAAGAGAGGTTTTGTTTTCATGGTGTCATGTCTTAACGGGGCCCGTTTCATTGGTATCATGTCGTCGTAATGGGACCCATTACAGTGGTGTGAGTCGTAATGGGGTCAGTTTCAGTGGCGTTATGTACTGGAGTCCTTTTCAGTTGGTTCATACCGGTATTGGGTCCTTTCATAGGTGTCGTGTTGTAATGAGATCTATATCAGTTGTGTCATCTAGTCATGGTATCCGTTTGAATTGTCACTTTCTTTATGTCGTGTCAAAATGAGGTCCGTTTCTATGGTGTCGCATCGTAGTGCCACTTTCAATGTGCACCTAAGGTCTCCACGTTCATGTTCGTGTACAGCCGAAGATTCCCCACGTCAGTAGTGTACACCACTTCGCTCTGCTCTTTTTAAAATGTAATTGTCTTCCCTGCGCCACAGTTAATAATAGCGCAGACTGCAATGATAAAAAAAAAAGGGGGTTGTGTAGATTCAGAGTGAGGAAAGTTATCGTTAACGAATGCAGGCCCACGCTTTGCACTTGAAATTCTTTCAAGAAGCACTTTCGCAAGCAATGAATTGCATAGTACGGTTAAGTTAATTATCACCTGCGAAATACCAAGCAAACCTGACTCTAGAGGAATGCTGCCTAATGTTTGGTTTTTTGTTTGTAATTATCTGATAACTCAGGGGTCAATAAGATATATATAAATTTTGCTGAATGCTGCTTATTTCGTTTTTGATAATCCGGATTTGTTTTGTTTAATCTGAGACCAAAGTGTATTTATGTTCTGTGTATCTTCAAATAGAGCTCTTTGAATACAGATCTGCTCGGTGTTAGTGAGATTGCTGTTGAATATATCTCTATATCTACTCGAGTGTTAGTGGCATTGCTGTTGAATACAGATCTTCTTGAGTGTCAATAAGATTGCTGTTGAATACAGATCTGCTCGAGTGTCAATAAGTTTGCTGTTGAATACAGATCTTCTCTAGTGTCAATAAGATTGCTGTAGTGAGATTGCTGTTTACAGATCTACTCAAGTGTCAGTGAGATTGCTGTTAAATATAGATCTGCTCGAGTGTTTGTGGCATTACTGCTGAATATAGATCTGCTCGGGTGTTTGTGGCATTGCTGTTATACGTTTAGTTTCAGAGTAAACAAAATTCCATTTCATCTCCCACACCACTCCGAATCTCTACCAACAGCTTCTGATCTCTACGATTCGATGTGCTTGTCTTGAGTACCGTATCTCTAACAACAGCTTCTGATCTCTACGATTCGATGTGCTTGTCTTGAGTACCGTATCTCTACCAACAGCTTCTGATCTCTACGATTCGATGTGCTTGTCTTGAGTATCGTAACCAGCGACATTGTTTCGAGTTGAAGAAAACGGCAAAGAAAACCACTAACTGACTAACAGCTACCGCCGTCCCTCATAGTTGAGACATTAACATCCAAATTGAGAATAGCTACCATCCTATACTTTCTTACCAATCCAAACCATAACATGTAAACGTTTCTTACCACTCCAAACCATTACATGTAAACGTTTCTTACCACTCCAAACCATAACATGTAAACGTTTCTTACCACTCCAAACCATTACATGTAAACGTTTCTTACCACTCCAAACCATAACATGTAAACGTTTCTTACCACTCCAAACCATTACATGTAAACGTTTCTTACCACTCCAAACCATTACATGTAAACGTTTCTTACCACTCCAAACCATAACATGTAAACGTTTCTTACCACTCCAAACCATTACATGTAAACGTTTCTTACCACTCCAAACCATAACAGGTAAACGTTTCAGGACACAGTTGAATGACGTTTGACCGAACTGTTCAGGTAACCATCAATTCCGTTAACTCGTCACTCTGTGTGTGTGTGTGTGTGTGTGTGTGTGTGTGTGTGTTTGTATGGGGGGGGGGAGTTCTTGTCGTTTGTTCACACACACACACACTCACACTCACATACACACACACATACACACAAAACAACTTAGTCCTGTATATTGAGAGCTCGATGTCCTTGGAAACTTTTCTACCTGCCTACATCAAATCTAATTTCATTTGGAGAACGTGTACAACAAGCCAGGCGCAGTGCGAAATCCATTTCCTGTGTATATAAGGTTATAACTTCATGTTTCGTGCTGTAGGTGACGTCGTAATTAGTTTGCTGTCTGTCTTAGGTGCAACTCGTGTTTCTCTGATCTTGTCCCTTTTAAAACGTCACCAGACTTATATACACAGAGACGATGTAAATGGCAGGTACACAATTTGTCTTTCCAAGTAGGCTCCTAGGTAAGATGTACATTGACAGTTCCTGTAACTAGCTTTGTTTTCCTAAACGATAATGTACTTATAATTCTAGTACTGTAGTATTTATTTATTTATTTTTTTTTGGGGGTGTGTGTGTGCTTGATGTTTATATGTTTACTAGGAAAATAAACTTCACTCAATGGGATCAGTTGTTGCTTGTGTTTTCATTTCAATTGTAGATTTATTGGATTTAATTAAATCCCTATCATACTAGCTTTTACATGTACTTACATGGCAAATATTTCTTTGTAGACCATATTTATAATTATCATGTGCCAGTTTTTTTTTCTGTTCAGATCCATCAATAATTAATTTTGACATCATAAAGCCCTCAAACCCTTGATAATTGACCCTGGCTAAAAACATGTTCAGGGAGATGGTTTCCAAACTTAAATGAACCATGCATTAAACATATTCGATAATGTCAGACTGATAGAAGAATGTGTGAGATGGTCATTGCCTCCTTTAGAAATGGGTGAATCTTGTGAAACACTGATCTATTCAGAGTCATGCCTCTGTTAGAAATGGGATATTCAGAGTGGTGTATGTATGTGTGTATTCAGAGTGGTGTATCTTGAGACCCATTTAGAAATGGGGTAAATCCAGCTGAACACTTATGTATTCAGAGTGGTGTATCTTGAGGCCCAATTAGAAATGGGGTAAACCCATTTGAACATTGATGTTGAACAAAGATGCCTGCGTATGGCTGTTTCCGACCACGCCAGTCCGAATGTTAGCTTCAGACCCAGCAGAAGATCTAGCAAGTACGATATGTGCATTTGTGTATGGGTGTGTGCATATGTGCGTCTGTCATTAGTAATTTATGTTGTCAGTATAATATCTGTATAAGTGTGTATGAGTGAATATGGGTGTGTTTGTTTGTGTGTGAACGTGACTCTATAAGCATGTAAATGTGAGTATATGTGTCTGTATAGTGTCTGTTAACGAGTGTCTATGTGTATGAATCTGTTTCTGTGTGGGCAGGTCTATGAATATTGGGTTTTTATGTGCATCTTTCATACTTTGTGATTAAATATTTGTTTGTGTGTCTGTATGAGTGAATATTTGCATAGCTTTGGGCATCTGTATGCATGAGTGTGTGCGTGTGAGTGGGTGTATTCTTTAAAACAGAAAAAAAAAGAAATTAGCACCTTTTATTATTTTTATTATTTTTTTTTTGTTTTTGTGGTGTTATAGATTGTAACTGTAGGACAGCTGCTATCGTGCTTGCTTTCATTCTTAAATTACAGTGATTACATATTTTTGTTGGCTTTGTGTTCCTTTGACAACGTTAATGACAGGCTAAATGAATATTTGAACAGTGCTGCTTTAAACGTCCTGCTACTAATAATTTCACTTTGAAAGCTACCCTACCGGCTTGCGTTGCGTCTGAAGATAATACTTGTCACGTGTATTGATCTCACGATTTAATACTTTCAGGTGTGTAGGTGTGGGTGTTGTTTTTTTTAAAAAAAATAATAAACTATGAATGATCGTATGTGTGATAGTACTTATGTTTGAGAAGTGCACTTATTCATTGGATTCTGTAGAATTCTAGAGACATTGTTATCATGGATTCAGTTTACATGTTTGAGAAGTGCACTTATTTATTGGATTCTGTAGAATTCTAGAGACATTCTTATCCATGGATTCAGTTTACATGTTTGAGAAGTGCACTTAATCATTGGATTCTGTAGAATTCTAGAGACATTGTTATCCATGGATTCAGTTTACATGTTTGAGAAGTGCATTTAATCATTGGATTCTGTAGAATTCTAGAGACATTGTTATCCATGGATTCAGTTTACATCTAACACTACCTGTATTATTATTTTTGTTTTACATAAATGATTTCCTTATCAATATTTAGTAGAACGTAGTAGAATAAGTTTATAATTTTGTGGAGCTTTATATTATTATTAAGCTAATGCATGATAATTTTAAATAAATGTTGGTCTCGTGTATCCTCGTACCTCGTACTTCTAAGCAGTAGACAAAGTAATGATAATTAAATTACGATGGCGGTTTTTAAAAACAAAAGAAATGCTATCTCAGAACGGTCAGCTTAAAATATCTAGTGTGTGTGTGTGTGTGTGGAGGGGTTTTGGTGGATTGTTTTGTTGTTTGTTGAACCACGAAACATTCTTTCTCAGCTTCGATTCATTTATCCTCCGCTGGAATGTAACAACATCAAGTGAATGTGCGGAGCAGAAATAAAGGCAAGCAACTCTACATAAATGTGCAGTTCATAATGCAGGTACTGAATAGCGAATGGGATTAATGTGACAAGGCAAGTAACTCTACGTAAATGTCCAGTTCATACTGCAGGTGCGGAAAAGCGCGACTGGTATAAATGGTGATACTCTTGAAGGGGATAATTCGTGATATTTGGTACGTGATATTCTATGAAGGGGATAATTCGTGATATTTTGTAGGTGATATTTTATGAAGGGGATAATTCGTGATATTTAATGTGATATTTCATGAAAGAGATAATCGTGATATTTTACTAAATAGTAAACCTGTACTAATTTGACAATGTCGGATCGGCACTTCATTGAACTTAATACACTTATCGAGAAATAGAAATTAATTGCTTTTCAGTCTCTTTCTACCTCGTATTTCATTTGCGAGTTTACTGTGTTCGCGCGCGCGCGCGCGTGTGTGTGTGTGTGTGTGTGTGTGTGTGTTGTTTGCGTGAGCGCGCGCAACTTCGCATGCTCCAATCATTGGTCATTTATTTTGCACGCTCCACTTTAAAACACATTTACTATGAAAAGAATGTACATGTTTTCTTTTATATTTAAGAAACAGAGACTTGTAATCGTCAAGAGACAACGCTGTGTTTACTCTCTCTCTTGCTTTCCCTCTTTTTTGTCTCTCTCTCTCTCTTTCTCTCTCAACTTTCTTTCAACCTCACTCTCTCTCTCTTCCTATTTTTCAACCTCTCTCTCTCTTCCTCTTTTTCAACCTCTCTCACTCTTCCCTAATAATAATATGAAATAATACTTGTAAATGTTGAGAACAGTTTTATCTGCTTTCATCCAATCAAAAACTCCGTTATAAAGAACTTTGTGGCGCTGACGTAAGTTGCCAGAAACTTGTCTGAAATAAAACGTGTCGTGAGACTTTTGTCAGTTCGCCAAGGGTTTCTACAGATGGTTATTGTTTGTCTGAAAGAGTGGCAATCAGATGTCGAAAGTTATATCTTTATGGGGTTTTGGAAAAATTCAACAACACGTGCTTATTAAAAATTCAAATGAATTGCTTTCAGAATATTACCAACCGGCCTCATACAATAAGGCAGCAGGAATAAATACTGTAACAATGATTTTGATTTTTGTCTGTCATGCTTCACGCAACGTTTTACAGAAGTCACCTGCAGTTTTTTTTGCAAATAAAAAGGTAATGTAAGCATATGTTGTGTCTGAAAACGCGTAATGATTTTACACTTAAATAGCTTCACGCAAATAATACACGGCTGATTAGGCTTAAACCTGTCAAGTCATCCGGGATTTCTTTGAATCGAATTCATCCTTTTCTCAGTCGTTAGTAAAAGAGTGAGAGTGAGATCTTGGTTGGGTTGGGGATGGAGGTCATAGATTTAATCAGTCTCCAGAATAAATGTCAGTGAAGCGAATACACAAATGTTACATGAAACTTCACATGGCGGTCCTTAATCTTGGGTAGGCAATTAAAAAGGAAATACGTATTAATCAGTAAGCTTTTAAGCAATTTAAGCAGTTTCTTTCTTTAAAGTTATCGTATTATCAAGGAATACGTTCACTTTTAATATATGAGCCTGGTTGCTTGTAATATGGCCGAGTAACTTGAAGTGAAGACTGTCATGGGTACATGTAATATATCTGACTGCCTTGGGTACGCGTAATATGGCTGACTGCCTTGAGTATATGCAATATGGCTGATTGCCTTGGGTGCGTGTAATATGGCTGATTGTCTTGAGTACATGGGACATGGCTGAATAATCTGTAGTCAGATACTGCATGATTACACGTACAATGGCCAAATAATCTAGAGTGGGGGATCATATCTTTTTGCAGGCTGTCGAAATTTCTGGAAGTACAGTAAGCATAAAAGAAGGAATGAATGTTTTATAAGATATCTTTACACGAGCGATGTACAAATTAGACAGTTCTCACATATAATGGACACACACACACACACACACACACACACACACACACACACACACACACACACATTCAAAGTCACGCGCGCGCGCATGTAAATATATTATACAGATATTTGGGGGATCACAAGTGAGAGTTCCATGCATATTTCTTTCTGTGAATTTCACAGATTGAAGCTGTACTAATTAGTCGTGTCACTGGTGTCAGCCATTGTTAATACGACCTAGTAACAGGCACTTACACGTAAAGAGCTATGTTCATTACAAGCTGGGTTCTACAGCTTGTTTCGTTACAAGCTGGGTTCTGCTGTAAAGGCTCTCTAGCTCAGAACTATACAGTATGCTCAAAACCGACACTAACCTATTATGTGCTGTAAAGGCTGTCTAGCTCAGAACTATACAGTATGCTCAAAAACGACACTAACCTATTATGTGCTGTAAAGGCTGTCTAGCTCAGAACTATACAGTATGCTCAAAAACGACACTAACCTATTATGTGCTGTAAAGGCTGTCTAGCTCAGAACTATACAGTATGCTCAAAACCGACACTAACCTATTATGTGCTGTAAAGGCTGTCTAGCTCAGAACTATACAGTATGCTCAAAAACGACACTAACCTATTATGTGCTGTAAAGGCTGTCTAGCTCAGAACTATACAGTATGCTCAAAAACGACACTAACCTATTATGTGCGGTTACTTTGCCAACGAGAAATCTTTATTCGTCTTGCTCGGTTGGACTTTCGGTTGCGCAAACATCACATGCTTTCAAAGATGTATTTTAACAATTTTTTCCGTTACAATAAAGGTAATATTACTAAGATCAATTTCCAGCGTTTTTCTTTTCTTTGTCTATAGTCTGACGAAACACACCACTTTGGAGGTTTAGTGCGTCACTGTATCTTCCACTGAATACTGCTGGCATTGCTAATATGTAATCAACTTTAGTTTACCTGTTATAATAATAAGTAAAATAATAACGCTGTTTCTTTTGTAGTTAGTGTGCGCTGATGTTCTTTTCCAGCTCGCGAACGACCTCGACCTCGACGGCGAGACTTTCGGGTTTGGCCTTGACATTTTTAACACTTTTACACAATATTTTATCACATTGTTTATATGCCATCGCGTGCGTGTCTGAAGCAGTTAAACCTTAGGGAACTCTGGTGCATTTCCGTGCACAGAGAAGGCGCTAAACAGAACACAAAATGGGTGGATGGGTGTTGGAACCGCAAATGTTACGCACGTAAATATGTTTTGTTGTGGAGCTTTGCGTTTTGTTTCGTGGTTTGTGGGGGTAAATGAGCACAAGTTTTAAATTACGCTTTAAGACTCCACTCTCGTTCTAGACAGCAGAATAAAATCAGTGGTAGTTATTAGTGTCTTAACTGCTATTGTGAGTCTTCTTGTAAAATTAAAATGAAATTTGTGTGATCGCACCAAAGGTTAGATGTATTAAAACAGCTACATCAGATGTATTAAAACAGCTGTATACAATTTCAAATACAGTTACTCAGCATTAATAATAATGTTTTTGTTAGTGTGTACGCGCGTTTATTTATGCATGGCTGTACGTGTGTATTTATGTGGGCTTTATTATACAAATATTCATAATTTATCATATTCATAAATACGCGTGTAATCGTATTTATTTTAACTTAAATGAATACATATTTCAAATTCCATTATTATGTTTGTATATCTATTCATTCTTTGTTCTGGCGTATTATATGAATAATTGATCAGTTAGATCACTCTATTTGCTTTATTTATATGTGCGTATTAATCTAAAGATAATAGAACAAAAATCAGTAATATTAGTGTGTGTGTGTGTGTGTGTGTGTGTGTGTGTGTGTGTGTGTGTGTGTGTGAGAGAGAGAGAGAGAGACAGACAGACAGACAGACAGACAGAGACAGAGAATATTCTTATTAGCTTTTTTTGTACAGACATGAATATAAAGAATATAAATTGTACAAAAGTGTATTTTGGCGTGGGCGTGAGCGTGAAACATATATTAATTCGTGTGTGTGTATATTTGTACATGCTTGTTTATCACATATATTTTTCCAGTGCTATATGTGCACAACGCTAAAGAATTTGGAGCGACGCTAAAGCGTCCTTGAACTTCAAGCACGTGGGATTTTTTTTCCACATAGCCAGCTTTATGTTGCATTGTCGCCATTTACTAACTGATGCTCGAGCACGTGGGAGTTTTTTGGAGAGACTCTAAAACGTCTTTGACCTTCGAGCACATGGGAAGATTTTTTACATAGCCAGCTTTATGTTGCATTGTCGTGTTCACGAAAAAAAACAACCTAGTGTCTATGGTCATTTGCTAATTGATGCTCGAATTTTCACTCGCAGTATGACTAATAATGTTAAAATAATAACCGAGCAGGTAATGAACAAAAGTTATAAATACTTTCAGCAGGCGTTCGAAAAGGAATAATGGATAGAATGATACAGTTTAACTCCTAAAATGATTCGGCAAACCCATTACATACCAGGTAATCAAGTACACTATGATGTCATCAGTACAGTCTGGCACTGAGTTTAATTTCATTCCACTGATTGACCCGGCGACACAGTAGTTTGTTTGGGTTTTTTTTTTTTTTTTTTTTTGCTGTGTGCCTGCATGGAATACGTAATTCTGAGTGGTGCGATGGACACCTACTTTGAACGACAGCTTAGGGACGGTCAAGGCCATTCGCTAATAGATGCTAAATTTTCACTTGCAATGGGACTTACAATCGAGCCTTCCAATAAATAAATTCATTTATGTTCCTAGAAATGAATTCATTTTAATTCCCCTCCCCCCTCGTGACTGGGGGCAAATACTCTAGTATATGCACAAAACAGTGTATATGTTTGAGAGAGAGAGAGAGAGAGAGAGAGAGAGAGAGAGAGAGAGAGAGAGAGAATTGATCAGTAAGGTAAAAGTGAGAGGAGTTTTGATGTTCTTAATATGGGACTGGTTGATATAATCGATGTAAATATTAAACGTTTAATGTTGGGAACTGATCCGTAATTTCAGAGCGTGCATGGGATTTTAATGAATAATTTATTATTAAATAAACCACTAATAGCCTGTGATTAAAATATGGTTAGCAGACTTAAGTGCATCTCGGAAGACCACCCGTTGGTTCTTCTCAAATGATGAACTTGAACTTATTTGGCTTAAGTGTTCTCTTTGATGTTTGTTATTTCATTGCCATCGTTTAACGGTATTACTTCAGAGGCGAAGAATTGTTATTTTTCTGCGGCAGGAGATTAGAGTTATATCTGAATATTATTTTTATACTTCAATGAAATGAACTCGTTATCAATGAACGGATGTCGCTTATTCTCTTTAAACTAAAAGTGACATGGAAGAAATCGATAAATCATGCAGATAAGTCAGTATCAGTCAGCCAGTCAATCATTCAGTTAGTTATTCAGTCAGTCAGTCAGAAGACAGTCACTCATTTAGTTAGTTCAAGCATTTACCTTGCATCAATCAGTTTAGTAGACATTCATTTTTCAGTCAGTGAATTGCTTAGTCAATCAATAAATAAATTATCACACACACACACACACACACACACACCAGCTAACCATTTTCTACAACATTCTCATCCCAGACAAATTTGCCCTACTGCATGTCGTTTCCGGTGCACCGTAATACATTTTCTTTTTTTTAAAAAAAAACGACAGAATTAAGGAGAAGGCCAGAGTGTTAGGATTTTGTATGCTCTGCTGTGAGCACCTCGCGTCTTAAGTTCTTCTCTGGTGTGCGTCTAAAGAAATGCTAAGAACAACTAATGGCCCGACCCTTTCGCAGAGGTGTCAGTCAAAGTAAGTGATTTGCCCAGCATAGCCTAGTAATTACAAGGCAGCTTAGTAACACATGGAGTCCTAGACGAACTGCGGGCAATAATGATTCCACAAAATCGATATAATCTGCCCAGGGAGATGGGATTCAATTTCCGATAATCTGTTCGTTACTAGCTAGAGACTGTCCTGGGGTAGCGTGGAATTGGTGTCAATTGTGGTTTCTTGTCTATGTAAGGGTTGATGGGTAGGGACTGAATTTATTTTTTTAAACCAAAAATGGAAAATTTTAAGGGTGGGTGGATTCGTTTCTAAACTATTTTTCTTGGTCTTCTATCATTATCACTATTGTAGCCGCCTTCACCAGAACCATCACAATACTCACAACCCCTATCACCATTAACACCGTCGTCATTGCCACTACCACCTTAGCCACCACTACCACAGCTTCTACTACCATCACCACTGAAATCATCTCCACAGCTTTTACCACCACCATTATCACCACTGCCACCACCTTAACCACTGCCACCACCATCACCACTGCCACCACCATCACCACTGCCACCACCATCACCACTGCCACCACCATCACCACTGCCACCACCATCATCACCACTGCCACCATCATCACCACTGCCTTTCTCTTTTATTCACGGATGCTTCACAGAAATTAAATGTGTAGAGTTGCGTTGGTTGTGATTTGTTTGATTCTGATTTATTTTGTTTTTGTTTTATTTAATACACACCCGTGTGTTACAGACTAAATCTGGGGATGTGCATTTTGATTTTTAACCTAAATTTGTTGGGGTTTTTTTTTTTTTGCTATTAAAGTTAATAATTGTTAAAAATCAAAGTTGACCGCAGCTTTTGTTGTTGTCGTCGTCATCGTTGTCAGCGTCTTAAGTGGTGGCTGAAAGCAGCTGTTGTAAGGATGCATACATTCGCCAGAGCGAATTGCGCGGCTGAACGCTTTCGTTGTCGGAGTGGTATTCGCTGTAAGTTCGCTCTCCCTTTAGCGGCATACAGCTAGCTGTCTGTCAACACAAGAATGGAATGTGGCGCTTAGTACACTCACGTTATTTTTAGACCGTATTTAGAATTAAGTCAGGCATTCAAGTTTGTATACTGTAATAATAATGGACAAAGGAGAGTGCAGATTGTATGGTACTCGCCTTTGCTCAAGTGACCTAGGTTCAAGCCTAGCCTGTAGTTGGGACACTTACAGGTCTAGGTCAAGGTGATAGGATTAGTGTGGCGCGAAAGCGGCGGAAGCCGGAAGCGCCCCCTACACTCAATCAATCAAATCAAGGATTAGTGTGCACACCTTCAGACTAAGATGATGAAATGGGTTCCGCGCGCTCACTTTGAGCAAGCTAAAGATTCCCTGGCAGTTAAAATTCGAAAATTGTCGCCGTTGACCTCTACTCCGGGGAAAATTCTAGTTCAAAAATCCACCAGACATCTACTCAGACCTTCCCTCTTCCTACGTAAAGTGACAGAATTAACCACAATGAATTAATGGAGCGCTTGTTCTTATAGAAGGCGCTTTACACTACATGTACGTAGAACAGAAGTCGTGAGTCTTTACAGAAAACTGAAAACAGTGCAACAGAACAAAATGATAAATCCGCATGCGAAATGAAAAATAATAATGATGCAACGAATAAATGTATACCTACAGAGAGAATCCCTAAACAAACTTCATGCGCATATGTAAAGTTTGATTAAGCAAGGACCCTTAAGGAACATTGCCATTCTTTGCTAAAGAAAAAGGTGTATCTTGAGAACAGCTATGGTCTCTGTGCTTCTCAGGCTCAGAAGGCAGCACATTTCAGATGTGTGAGGCCTGATCAGCAAATAAACATTCAACGTATGACTTATAATTTGCATATTTATTTATATTGCTATAATGAAGACTTCACCCTATTGTAATGATCACAATACAGGTTTCTGAGATTCTCTTCTTTCCAGAACATAAATCTCCCTCTCTTTGCATTTACACCCGTCTGCGAAATCAGCGGTCAGAAGTTGGTAGCGGACGCGAAATTCAAAGCAAGCAAGCAATGTAATACGTTTAACGATTAAGTAGCCGCTCACAATGTTGACATCTCAATATCCAGCACATATTTATAAGATTCCACACTAATCACCGCATCGTCATTTTTCTGTTGTCTGTCTTCGGAATTACCAGCATATCATGTTCCTGTTATCTATCTTCAGAATTACCAGCATATCATTTTCCTGTTGTCTGTCTTCAGAATTACCAGCACCACATTTTCCTGTTGTCTGTCTTCAGAATTATCAGCACCTCATTCTCCTGTTGTCTGTCTTCAGTACCTTTCACTTCATTTTTCTGTTCAATCCAGATTTACCACATTGTCATTCTCTTATTTTCTATCTCTCCAGTAAAAAAAAAAAAACTGTAGTTATGTCATTAATTATCACACGCTATTTTCCTAACACGTCATTGGTTGTTGTTCAGCTGTAGTTGCGTCATTAATTATCAACATGCATTTTTGAGCTGGCTGTCTTGAGCTGGCTGTATTACGTAATTGCGTACTAGACGTCATTGCTTGCTGTGTGTCTTGAAAGCTGGGGCTGCGTCATAAATGTGCACGTTTTTCGAAGGTTGCTATTTCGGGCACTTATGATGACTTCTACCGCTGAGCCGGAGATTACCGCTAAAGGATTTTATCAGATGTATTGATCGAATGTTTGCATGATACTGTACTGAATGAATGAGTTATTGTGATGAAGGGAAAAAAAAAAAGATTAATTCATAAAAGGGAATTACCATCAAGAACGATGATGTGATGTTTCCCTGAAAGTAATTCTTGGGGCGCTTTAAATATAAATGATTCCCAGTCGTGTTTATTTGTGGTACAGTTTATAAGATATAACTAATAAGTTATCGCTGCGAATCTCGTCACGGCCATGTAATGATATTTTTTTTAAAACTGTTAAAAAATATATATATATAAACGAAAAGAAGATATACGTGGGGAAAAAATGAACATTGCTTGCTCTGTTGTGCGTGCGTTTGTGTGTGTGCGTGTGCGTGTCTGTGTGTCTGTGTGTGTGTGTGTGCGTGCGTGCGTGCGTGCGTGCGTGTGTGTGTGTGTGTGTGTGTGTGTGTGTGTGTGTGTGTGTGTGTGTGTGTGTGTGTGTGTATACGCCGCATTGCGGTATAGATTGGTAAAGCTCATCCTGTAAAAGGCAATGAAGTATAGCCCCTCGCCATCAAATCTATTTTTAGAGAGCACTAACTGTAAGTTCGGCTAAGTCCGCTTTTCCTGAAAGTCGAATGGTGTTAATCCTCTGTCGTTCCTCCTCCCATCGGGCCGCCTCCTCCCCGACTGAAAGACTCGATTGATCCCTTACAAAATCCCGCCAGTTTTCTTTCTAACGGGTTTTGTACCTCACAGATTTATGCGTTTGTAGAGTGGTGTGATGGGGGGGGGGGGGGGCGCATGTGATATATGTTTAGCATCACATGTGAGATGTATGTATGGTGTAGAGCGGTATGTGAGATGTGTGTGCATGTGTCATGTATGGTGTAGCGTGGTATGCGAGATGAGTGTTATGTATGGAGTACTGTTGCATGTGAGATATTGTGTGCGCGCGCGCGTTATCATGTGGCATGGTATATATGATATATACGTGATGTATGGTGTGGCGTTGTATCTGAGATATATGTAATGGAGGGGCGTGATCTGTGAAATCTGTGTGTGTGTCAAGTTGTGGCGTGGTACGTGAGATATATGTGTGCGTGATGTATGGCTGTGGCGTTGTATTTAAGATGTGACCCGTGGCGGGGTGATATTTGGTGTAGCATGGTATGTGAGATATGTGTGTGTTCAATGTATGGTTTAGCGTGATATGAGATATGTGTTTGGTGTATGTTGATATATGTGTGTGATGTATGATTTACAATGGTACGTGAGATGTGTTTAGGTTAATACGTGGAATGTGTATAGCATAGAAGGAGCGGTGGTGTTTGTGTTATGTTGGGGGTGGGGGTGGGGGTGTATGCGTATGTATGTGTACGCGCTGTTGGGTTATTTTATGGTGTTGGTAGTGGAGGAAGAGGAATGAAAGTGGTGGCTTACTGAAAGTTAATTTACAGACTTATTGTTGTATTATTATGATACTACTTGACTTTATAAACATTACTTATTGTTGTATTATTATGATACTACTTGACTTTATAAACATTACTTATTGTTGTATTATTATGATACTACTTGACTTTATAAACATTACTTATTGTTGTATTATTATGATACTACTTGACTTTATAAACACTACTTATTCAAGAAAAAATAAATACAGGCCTTCGTACGCTCTGTCTACAAGGATTAACAGAGGTTTTTTTTCTTTAACGTACATTAAAAATATTTCATAATCAGTGCATGATATAACCGCACATTACCTGGCACCAAGTCGATGTTCAAGGTGACTTTAAGAAGAATCCCAACTTACAATGACTTTTACAGAAACCCTTGTCAGCTCTACAATGTGTCTTCAGTCTCCCATCTTTCTACAGTCTACCGAAATCTATTTCATAACACAATTCCTCTATCTAAACAGTATCCCTATATTTTGCATTACTGTGTTTGTCGTCGTTGGAATTTTTCGTGAAAGCACTGATGTGGAATCGCAGATTGGGAGTTTTCATTACGTACTCCTTCTTGAGCAACCATTCATTAGCTTCCAGACTTGGTGACATTCCTAGCAAATGGTGACAACAACACGCATCTTTATCCCAGCCACAGTACATTAGGACAGGTCAAGGTCACAAGCGCACTCTCCAGGCAGAATAGTTAATCAAGTCCTAAATCACTAAGAGGCTTCTAAATTCTAAACAATTCCATATGAAAAAAAATAGTTAAAGAAAATTAAAAAAGAAAATAATATCATAGATAAAGAAAATAATAAAACTTTATTATCAGAGATTAAAAAAATAATAAAACTCTAATAATATTATTATCACCCTCCCTTTTCCCCAACTTTGTTTTGACTTTTACTACTGTCGCTTTACCACCACCACCAAACATTCAGTTTTACCTCACCCCCACCACACTTTTTACCACCCAAACAAAAACCTGCATCACAAACTATAGAATTATTCAAACATCAGTGAGTTCTAAGGGGCAACCAAAAACTAAAAGTCAATTCGTTAATCACAGGAGAAAGAGTGTGTGTGTGTGTGTGTGTGTGTGTGTGTGTGTGTGTGTGTGTGTGTGTGTGTGTGTGTGTGTGTGATGTGTGTGTTCCTCTTTAAACCTTGTTCCTCTCCCTCTGAGTAGATCGTAATGCTGCAGGCAATCACTACATTCCGGATGAATCTTGTCGCTAGATCGTCTGACTTGAGTATGGCGCCACACAAACAAGATTCCTAGCTTCTTCTCTCCCCCCCCCCTACCACCACCACCACGCGCCAACAAGAATAGGCCCACGCTGATGCAAGCATCAGCCCCTACAAAAACAGCTGCTCTGGACATCCCGGCAGTTGCACCAACCTGTGTTGCCCGGTTCCTCCAGAGCAGACCACCGAACGAGATTTGGTAGTTTGCATTCCTGATTCTCTGAGTAAACCAGGCTCTTCCATTGCAAATAATGGTCGAAGGCTTAGCATATGACATTCCATTGAGTTGCCTTCCAATGCAATCAAACCGTCAGTGTATTTGCCGTTGATTTTTCATTGCGATGCCCTGGTCCTTCTAATGTAATTAAACCGTCATTGTCTTTGCAGTTGATTTTTCATTGCGATGCCCTGGTTAGACAGTTATTGAAAGTTCATACCCCCATTTCTTTTCCAGTGAAGCAGAGGTCAGAGATGAGCAACTGCAAATCATGAGTAGCTCTTGTCCTTCCAGTGCAGATAACGGTCAGTAGTTTGGTAGTTCTTCGCTGTGAGTATTCTTCTGGAGAGCTGTTACCTCCGACCTCGTGGCATTCGTGGCCCTGGGAAAGCAATGCTTGTTTTAGTAGCATGCCGCATTGCCCTGTAGCCCTAGTCATAGTAGGGACTTAAGTATCAGGGACTTTCTCGCTTGTAAATGTGTTAATAGAAGCATTGTACTGTAAACTAATTTCTACATGTAGTAGAATCTACATTAAAATTATATCTTTGAATTACTACACACATACTTTGATTTTAGGAACTGTTTGACTGACATCAATGAGTTGATAAATAAATACCTTGATTTAGTGTACTTTTTGACTGATAGCAATAAGTTTATAAATAAATACCTTGATTTAGTGTACTTTTTGACTGATAGCAATAAGTTTATAAATAAATACATTGATTTAGTGTACTGTATTACTGACAGTAATGAATTTATAAATAATAATAATTGGAAGAATCAGAATCCGGCTGTGTTCTGTAAATTTACAGAGTCCAAAATTTTCTGGCGATAAGTTCGACAATGATCGATGAAAGGTGGATTATTTCTCTAACCGTTGTTTGTAGTGACAGTGCAAAAACTAATAGCACAATGCCCAGTGACCTATGCTACATCACGTCAATCACACGCCGATTTCCTAATCCATACTGACTGAATTTGCCGACCGGAAATGAAGTGTGCATAATTGTCATCGAGCAGACCGAACACCTTACCCTGAACAAGGCAAACAGTGAGAAAGAAGCAAGCGAGACTTGCCGCCTCTTTGCTCTACTATCTCTGGTGTTTCAGTGGCTGCTTTCTGGCTGGAGCTTCAAGGGCCTGGTGGTGTTATGATTCCAATGGTTCTCGAAAGGATTACTATGCACTATACCGCTCTCCATTCTAGTTCACCTTCCGTTATAATTATTCTGGTCCAGGTATGGGACTGACGATCAATAGTATATGTTCTGTTGTCTCATCCATGCGCTTGCAGAGTCGGTAGCCGGGATTCATAAAATCTTCATGACTTTTTTTTTTAGCGAGATTTATGTTGGGTACAGTAGCAGCAGTAGTAGTACAAAGTTTTCTACTTACAGAATTTTTGCTAATTTTCTAGTAGTTTGTTTTTCAATAGACTACTCTTGTCAGCAAATAATTAATCTGTAAAGCTATGACTGACCGGCCGCGCAATGGTCATTATTTTGTTACTCAGACCTCGAACTATGAAAATGTTACACGTCAGAATGCTTTGGTTTATTTCATTTTTACAGAAAGTATGAAAATGTTACATGTTAGAATGCTTTGTTTATCTCATTTTTTACAGAAAGTATGAAAATGTTACATGTTAGAATGCTTTGTTTATCTCATTTTTTACAGAAAGTATGAAAATGTTACATGTTAGAATGCTTTGTTTATCTCATTTTTTACAGAAAGTATGAAAATGTTACATGTCAGAATGCTTTGGTTTATCTCATTTTTTACAGAGAGTATTTGAGTATATGCTATTAGCTCCGTACACGTGGTTATGATGGATGGTCTGAATGAGATGGAACGTGTGTAGAATATTATACACTATTTCCTTTCCTTTTATTATTTAAAAAAATTTTTTTTACGTCAGCTGTTTATTAAGGTGGACAGAAAAGATGAGATTTGAACCGAAATAAACAAGGAAAGCGCGCTCAGATCGCTAAAGCTGGGTTTGGCATCTGTCATAAGCTTTAGTTGATTAATTTAACAGATTAACGGAACGTCCCCGGTTTTTTGGTTTGGTTTTAGGTGATTTGTCTCTTATAGGAATCCATTTTTACATTGCTTAAATCCCACTCCAAATATTAAAGGTCTTGCTGGAGATTGTCCTTTATGAACTCATCATATGGTTGGAGATTGTCCTTTGTACACTCACCATATGGTTGGAGATTGTCCTTAATGAAACTCATCATATGGTTGGTTTGCAAACTCGACAATAAACAAGAAGTTGTTGCGTGCAGAACCGAAGCCTGTAGGCGCAACTTGCCCAATTGCAGTGTGTGCGTGGTAACTAATAACAGTGAGTGGTGACTGATGACCTGTTTATATATTGTTACAATGTCATGACTTGTGAGTGGTGACTGGTGACCCGTTTATGTGTTGTTACAGAGTGTATGGCTTGTGAGTGGTGATTGGTGACCTGTTTATATATTGTTACAATGTCATGACTTGTGAGTGGTGACTGGTGACCCGATTATGTGTTGTTACAGTGTGCATGGCTTGTGAGTGATTGATTGAATGTGGGGAACGCTTCCGGCTTCCACCGCTTTCGCGTTTGGAGAGGGGGGGAGAGGGAGGGGGGGTGCCTTTCTGCTGCTGCATGTGCCCGTTGAGAAAACATGTCTGGCCGGCAAAGCTTGTGAGTGGTGAATGTTGACATGTTTTTATATTGTTACAATGTCATGACTTGTGAGTGGTGACTGGTGACCTGTTTATGTGTTGTTACAGTGTGTATGGCATGTGAATGGTGACTGATGACCTGTTTATGTGTTGTTACAGTGTGCATGGCTTGTGAGTGGTGACTGAGGACCTGTTTATGTATTATTACAGAGAAACTGGCTTGTGAGTAGTTTTTATTGTTAGTGTATGGGTGTGTATTGCGACGTCCTGTATATTACTATTGCGTAGGGTCATGACCTCGTTGTATATGTAATAAAGAGAAACGTGAGGGACGAAAAACTAAAAACACACTAACTGATCTGATGACTGACAGACAGGTTTTGTGCCTAAAACTAGTCTTCCAGCAAGTAATTATGCGTGTTAAAAATGCATGTGTGCATTTCCTTACACGAAAGACTGGCAGTGTGTAACGCGTCTTTCTGTAGACGTGGTTTTGTTAAAGAAGTTTTTTTTTTCAAACTTTTCCTTTAATATGCCGGTGTCCGAACACTAAAGAGATCATTGCTGCAATGCACGCCATCTTAAGTATAATTGTTTCAGAATCAGCGAACTCCCTTACTGAACTGTGTTCATGAAAAACACTGTTGAACCGAGTGCGTAGTTCTTTCTGAACGGTTCTACCGTACTTGGAGATCACCGACACAATGCTTCTTTGATAATTTGCCAAAAGGAAAAAGTCTATAAATGATATTTTTATTAATATAATTATTATAAAATGAGTTCGTGTTGCATTTCTATTATGGACACGTTAAAACATAAATAAATATAGCTATACCACTCAGGGGAGATTACCTTATAGGATTCTTCTGGAAAAGAACAACAACAAACAACCTCTCTTGCAACTGTATTGAGTTGTTTTTTAAACTGTGATTCTGGACAAAATGCGTCACTGGTTTATCTTCGAGAATTTTTATTTTTTTATTTTTAATGTGTTTTTTTTTAATACTAGAGCTGAAAAAGAGTGCGTCCAAAAATGTTATTATTCTAATTTTTGTTTTTAATACTTTTTTCTCTTTTCTTAGCATTCATCCTTGTCTTTGTAAGGGGTGAGGGCAGGCGGGGAAGCCAATATCCATATCCGCCTTTTCAACATATCACATCTACAATATGGTAACTCTTGGCTCAGCATCTCAAACAAAAACATGAGACTTAATTAATACTGTAAAAGAAATATGAGTATATATAATCTCAAAAGCTCTGCATGGGAGGATATGGAGGGTTGGGGGGTATTAAATCAGTTGTACGTCGGTATGTTAAGTACTAACACAAACATTATTTGAACGCATGTGTACACTGTAAATTAGCATATGGATGTCGTACGTGGAATGGTCTCAATAAATGTAGGTCAAGTTTACTGTCGGTTTCACTTAGCGTGTCCAAAAGCGGGTCTCTGTGACTGACCGTTGATTTATGTTAGCTTTTAACAGGTGTCTCTTTATTGATTTATCTGAGTGTAATATAATATGAAACAGTAGGCCATTTAGATCAGTAGTGCGTCAGACTCGCGGACTTTGCCGAGCTTATCGGTCTGACTCCTGGCATTTTGCCAGCAAGCGTATATCATGTCTCTGCTATGCTGTTTAAAAATGAAAAGGGAGATACCTCTCTAGGCGGTGCACCTGCCTCCAGTGGCAATGATTGTAAGTATAAGTTGGCATAAGACAGACGGCCTTGATCTCCTTTCTCTGGGTTCATGTAGGTGCCTGATGCGTCCGAATGTCACGTGCAATTTGCGATAAGACAAACCGGGTAAGCCGCTTTATTGATTATGTGGTTGTATTTATTTGTGCGCTTCTGCTTTTTTTGTTTTTGGATGGTGGTGGTGGAGGAGTTCATAAAGGATAAGGGATGGTTCGGGGTTTGTTAAGGGTGAGGCTATCGTTTTCTTTGCTCTGTTCTTTCAAGGGAATTGAAGGCACAACAAAGTTTTCCGGTTTGTTTCCATGACAACTGGATTTTTTTTTTTCGAGAACAGCTTTTCCTGTTTGATTGTGGAGACGCCAAAGAAAAACAGTGCTCGTGCTTCATATTGGTTCTGCTAACCACAGATGTATATGGCCAGTATTTTCTCCTCGTGCTTCATATTGGTTCTGCTAACCACAGATGTATATGGCCAGTATTTTCTCCTCGTGCTTCATATTGGTTCTGCTAACCACAGATGTATATGGCCAGTATTTTCTCCTCGTGCTTCATATTGGTTCTGCTAACCACAGCTGTATGTGGCCAGTATTTTCCCCTCGTAACGCAAGAGTTTCACCTGGTCCAAATAAGTGTATGAGGAATTAAAAAAGTATGAGGAATTAAAAAAATTAAAAAAGTGCCTTCTGTTGTTGTGACGTTTTGCTGGGAGATGGGCAAGATGTTAATTCTCCATCACCCCCGGGCTGCCTGTAACCTTAGATTTATCCACAAAACACACCTTCTGACTGGCCGCACCGTGTTTGAAAGAAGGAAGATACGTAATGTAGAAAAGAAGAGTGATTGTCGAGATCCGGGCCCCCTGATACGTACAAACATTAATTAATTAATTATAGGTGACAGACTACAACATATAGATTGTACGTAAGGCACGCCAACACCAGTTGTCTAAGTATTAATATTAAAATATATTTAAAGACTAAATAAAAAAGGCAGAACTGTGGTTATATGTAGTGGATATTTCTATGTTTATAAATGTATATCGTTCATAATCCTGAAGTGTAATGTCATAAGAGATAGTTTGCTTGAGACCTATGGTACTGTTGTGGTTATCTGAGTTAGCCCAGTGGTACTGATGTGGTTATCTGAGTTAGCACTATGGTACTGTTGTGGTTATCTGAGTTAGCACTATGGTACTAAACTTTGGAATTAATTTTTGATAACTGGTCAACCCCAGATGGATTTAACATTTGTTTTGGAGAGAGGTCTCTCCATCTCTTCAAGTGTTCTTACTTTTGATGCCTCTGGCCACAAGAGACCTTGTCCCACTATGCGTCACAAATATTCAAGTTTGAAATTGTAGCACCATTTTTACCCTGGCGTTCTTTATATGCTTTCATCAGATTAGCATGAACATTTTTAACTCTAGATCCGATCTGAAATTAGAAATTGCGCCCACTCAGTTTCTCGCTAACTTTATAGGGTCCTTGCCATGATACATTTGGTTTGTTTCAGTGATGAGGTAACAACACCCACTTCAATGTTACATGTTTTCGTCTTATGGTTTTACAGATGCGCTTGTCTGACCTTACGTTCGTGTGCATTTTCGTTTGATATGAAGTATCAGTACTGTTCACATATTCGATCATTTGACGTATTTATATTGAACAAGACCACTGAATCAAACCCATCTGAACAACGAGAGAAAATTGTATTGACGTCAGATCATTTGATATTCTACATGCAACAAATGCGGTGTGTCTTCAAAATAGCTTCAGACGAAAACGACAACAGCTGACTTGATTTCGTACGAACCGAAGGTTGCAGTTACAACAGTACGAAAACAATATATTTAATAACAAAAATAATCTGACAATCACTTTACTTAAAAACAAAATTGAACGTAATCAGAGCAGTGTCTTACAAACAACTGATGTGAACAACATTTCCTTAATATAACAGACTGATCGAATATCTTAATACAGTTGAAATAAGGCAGGAACATGATATGCAAAATGGAAATTTAAACTGCAGCATTTCAACGTAAAACCGCTTAAAAAATGTACATGCAATATTTAATCGTTATTTGAATCTTTAACCTTTAACCCCTATTGTTTCATTGTTTCATTTTGTTTTTTTTTTCTTTACAACATGCATTTAAGGCGGGAATCGCCTTAATTGTTATTGCTCTTGTTGTTTTTGTTGTTCCTGATTTAATCTGTTATCGTTTTCTTGTACTTTAATTTGAAAACTTTACTCGAGAGCCTGATACGTGGATTGAAAACATTCTTTTGTTTTGTTTGGTTCTTTTATAAAAGTTGTAATACATTGAAGTATATTGTTCATTAGATAATAATTATCACATTCCCTCTATTTGCAACACCGTTACACATCGACAAAGACAGCACTTACACTCCAGTAAGGATTAATAAATACAGTATTTACAGATTAATCGGGAATGTTCGGTTCGTTAGATGAAAATTTAAAAACCATAATTATTGCGATTTATTCACTCAGTGCTTGCCAAGTACCTCTCATTAGACCTCTCGATATCGGAGTTAGTGTGTTGGTCTGACGTCGAGAGGTCTGATGTTAGGAACTGTCAATAGAGATAAATTAGTCCGCCGATAATAGAAAGCCATAAGATGTACAAGTATCATTAGTCAGCCCTTCTTAGAATAACTGCTCTCTTTTGAGGCAGCATTTCCTTTGAGCACAGAAACTTTCCTGTTCCGCCATCACAGTAGATTGGCCTGAGATGACTGATAAGATTATAATAATAGATTAGCTGAGATGATTGATAGAACTATGATAATAGATTGGCCTGAGATGATTGATAAAACTGTGATAAAAGACTGGCTTGAGATGATTGATAACACTGTGACAGTAGATAGACCTGAAATGATTGATAACACTGTGACAGTAGATAGACCTGAAATGATTGATAACACTGTGACAGTAGATAGACCTGAAATGATTGATATGACTATGACAAAAGATTGGCCTGAAATGTTTGATATGGCTGTGACAAGACTGGCCTGAATGATTGATAAAACTGATAATAGATGAGGCTAATGGACCTCTCACTAACTACATTGCTCGCCCATAGCTGCAGACAACAGCGACACAAGTGTAAAGACAAGAGAAAAGAAACAACTTGAGTTCTAATTTTAGCGCAATTGGTTGACTTGGGCGCATCCTGTGATGTTACAGTTTCCTACTCTTATCTGTTGTTTCTAGCGGTTCAAGATAAGATGTATAAAGGCATACACCCGCATGCGTGCGCATACGCATGCACACACACATATGCACGCAAGCACGTACAAACAAATCTGCACAGACTAGAGCCAATGCAGGCCATTTCTGTTTTGAGTAAGCTATCAATTTGCGGAATTTATTTTATATCTGTCAGTAAAAAATTGAGAGTCGTTTATGATGCAACTTTTCTGTCCTTTGCTGAAATGTTGGTATGAATTTATGCTAGTATTTTAATATTTGTAGAGTTTGTATTAATACTGTAAATATGTACTAATGGTTGTACTGTACTATAGAGATTGCTCTAATAGTGTAGTTTGTACTGTAAAATCTTTACTAATTGTGTAATTTGTTTTTAACTATAAAATCTGTACTAATTGTGTAATTTGTATTGTGCTATACAATCTATAGTATTTTATACTAATAGTGTAATTTGCATTGAACTATAAAATCTGTACTAATTGTGTAATTTGTATTGTGCTATACAATCTATAGTATTTTATACTAATAGTGTAATTTGCATTGAACTATAAAATCTGTACTAATTGTGTAATTTGTATTGTGCTATACAATCTATAGTATTTTATACTAATAGTGTAATTTGCATTGAACTATAAAATCTGTACTAATTGTGTAATTTGTATTGTGCTATACAATCTATAGTATTTTATACTAATAGTGTAATTTGCATTGAACTATAAAATATGTAGTACCTGTGTATTACACAACAGTTTTTTTTCTATCCACGAAAAGAATTCTACTAATCTGCAACAGTCAGTACTAAGTACACAACAGTCTTTTTCTATCCACGAAAAGAATTCTACTAATCTGCAAGTCAGTAGTAAGTACACAACAGTCTTTTTCTATCCACGAAAATAAACTTAAAACAAAACTTTAAAATTTAATTAGACATTCACTCTTGATCATATTTATACATTTATAATTGATATCATCCTGCCTAACGCCAAGTCTTGTGAATTGACCGATGCACTTTGATGGTAATGTATTCCCCATCAGGTCCGCAATGCCAGAGCTTGCTGGCTGTGGTCGGCTTTCGTTACTGGCATTTACAGTACATACACTTTTACTGATAGAGCCTGACATTACAGTACGTACACTTTTACTGACAGAGCCTGACATTACAGTACGTACACTTTTACTGACAGCCTGACATTACAGTACGTACACTTTTACTGACAGAGCCTGACATTACAGTACGTACACCTTTACTGATAGAGCCTGACATATAGTGGTGGTGATAATGACATTATCGTGTAGTAACATTTTCTTCTGTTTTGTTACTGTTCTTATAAAAAAAATAGTGAAAATAAACATATACAAATTTAATAATTAGACTGAATGTACCAAGTACACTGGCTGTATTTTTTTCTGTTTTGTTGTCTGTATTTTGTTTTAACATTTTTCTTATAATGTTCTGATACTATATATAGTCAGTGGCTATTTCAACATTTTACACTTTAAAGTTTTCAAAGTTTTCTTATAAGTAAAATTGTAAAAATAATGACGTAAAAGAAATCTTGTAACTATATTATGAACCTACTTGAATTATATTTTATTACTATTTAGACAATAATATATATATATTTGCAACAATCAGTTAAACTAAACATTAATTATTTAATTTTTCATAAATAAATAACTCTTACAAGCATACTAATATTTTAATAATTACACTGCGCTTAAATATCTTTGTTCAAATAAGTCAAATATTAGTTTAAAATTTCTTCTGAGTAATAAAGAAAATACCATGATTAATGATATTTGTATATATTCTTTGTTCGTGTTTCGAAACATCCTTGACAAACTTGCATAAATCTTTTGGTTGTTTCACATCCTTCGCATGACCACGCTTCATAAAAATTAAAATGAATTTCCATCCCGGAAACAAATTTTAATCTCATTCATTTCAATATTACATTTCAGCAGTTCATAATAAATAGGTAACGTGTTCTTCGTAAACAATTTAAGTTTGATATTAGCGAAAACAAAACTCCTTCGAAGCAAATCGATTAATGTGTGTGTGTGTGTGTGTGTGTGTGTGTGTGTGTGTGTGTGTGTGTGTGTGTGTGTGTGTGTGTGCGTGTGGGACTGTGATTGTTTATATTGTGGTATTTTTAGCGTTTGTGTGCAAATATGTGTGTGTGTGTGTGCGTGTAAAAATATACACGAACATTGTACCCTCTCATGTTCAATGTTTGCAGTTTATTTACCACATTGTTTTTAGCAGAGCGCCCTCTCACGTTGCGTATTTTTATTACAATACTTTTGTTTCATATTGACAAAATGAAAAAAAATATATAAAATGAATAATAGTTGTCTCTAGAGTGTCAAGATTATAATTTGTAAACTTATGCGCGCGCGCGCATATTCAAACAGGTATACATATGTGTACAGACAGACCTCTCTACATAACTCATATTATTTTCATAAATTTTTACCTCATTAAATTTGCATATTAATTTTACCCTTTTAGAGCTTTCCCTTATATGTATTTACACTCATTTTTAACTTTTTGAACATACGTATACACATTAATTTTATCCTGTTAGAATGAGTATACACTCATTTTTAACTTTTTGAACATACGTATACACACTAATTTTATCCTGTTAGAATGTGTATGTATATATAATAGTTGTTGCACTAGAAACCACCGTTGTACATTATATGCTGAGTGATAAGCGCTGTCTGTTAAGTAGCAGCAGATTTATTGCAAGATTGTGTGAATTATAACATTTTTTTTTAATTTACATTTATTTATTTGTTTACACTTGCACTTTGCTACTGAGATAAAAACTGCAATTTTATCCGAATGTTTGTATTTTCTGCTTGTAACAAGTGTTTTGCTACTTTACAGTTTCTTCTTCTTCTTCTTCTAATTCTACTTCTAATTCTACTTCTTCTTCTTCTTCTTCTACTTCTACTTCTAATTCTATTTCTTCTTCTACTTCTACTTCTAATTCTTCTTTTTTTTCTTCTTCTTCTTCTCTCTCTCTCTCTCTCTCTCACACACACACACACACACACACACACACACACACACACACACACACACACACACACACACACACACACACACACACAGTGTATATATATATAATTTGTGTTATGTGGTTTGCATTTGTTTGCTTGTTGTTTGAAGGGGATGGGGAGAGAGTGCACTACAAACTTCATATAAGAACTGTGTAATTAAAGTCTGTTTTGCTTTTGGGTTCTTGTTTTTTTTTTTCCCTCTTGTTGTCCAGGGCAACGATACAAAATTGAATTTGGCAGTTTTGAAAGGATTTTTCCCTCATACTTTGATGTTACAATGAAATTTATATGTACTGTTTAAAAAGATCAACGCTGTTAAACAATACAGTCCCATTTTAAGTGCTAGGCACTTTTAGTGTGCAATTAGTTCTTTTAAAAATAGTTGTTTTTTTAAAAAATTATAACAGTGCAAATATTTAATTCAGTTGTTCTTAACTCATGCTGTTCAGCAACAGAGTGCAGTTCTGGCTTGAATGATGATAAAAAGTTGGCAACACCTGATTTTTTTCAGTCTAGGTATAGAGAAACCTAAGTACAGCTTGAAGGAGGATCGAATGGTTTTCTATTGTGTAACCCAACATCACGTGGTTAGCTAATGAGTTACATCGACAAACTTTCATTAATAATCTTGTTTAGATTAAAAGTCCTATTTACATTGTCTTAAAAGTTTGTTTATATTAGCAGTTCCTTTTCTTTCTCATATATCATTATCTATGTATATGTACCTTTAAACGGTGACCCGTCAAAACCGCGAACGACAAATGCGCGCCGACAAAATCGCGATAAACATCACCAAGTAAAGAATGGCAGGAAGTGTTATGTATGTTCGCTCTATTACGTAACTTCTTTTCATTCTTTTCATTACCTTTGTGTAAGGATTATTTGCACAGTATCTCTTAATATTGCTCTTTAAACAAAATTATTAAGATTAGATATATGCTTCATTCTTTTCATTACTTTTGTGTAAGAATTATATGCACGTAGTATCTCTTAATATTGATCTTTGATGTATGCTTCATTCTTTTCATTGCATTTGTGTAAGGATTATTTACACGTAGTATCTCTTAATATTGATCTTTATGGTAAAATTATTAAGATTTGATGTATGCTTCATTCTTTTCATTGCATTTGTGTAAGGATTATTTACACGTAGTATCTCATAATAGTGATCTTTAAATAAAATTATTAATGATTTGATGTATGCTTCATTCTTTTCATTGCCTTATTTTGAGGATTATTTGCACTCAGTATCTCTTAACATTGCTTTGTGTATCGTAATATTGATATCTACGTATGTTATTATTACATTCTTGTACGATTTAACATGTATCATCGCGATTTTGTCGATCGCGATTTTGACGGCGCGATTTTGTCGGCGCGATTTTGTCGTCGCGATTTTGTCCATCGCGGTTTTGTCGGCGCGCATTTGTCGTTCGCGGTTTTGTCGGTGAACCCCTTTAAACAGAATGATATACTTTCAAACAGGCAGATAAATGGAGAGCTTTAACTGATAGATAGACAAAATAGATAAGTGGGTGAAAGGGTGAATGGCATGTAGAAGGAAGGGGTGATAAATGAATGGATGGAAATAGATATACAAGTGATATGGATAGGTGGGTGGGAGGATGAATGAATGGGTGTATGGATGGATGTATGGATATAGGTAGATAGATAGATAGATATTCTTTTGTTTTTAAAGTGCGCGAAATCGGCCTTGTCAGGTGGCGCTCTTCGTAAATTAAGTTTTTAAAGCTTAGAGAATATATTTTTATAATAGTATTTATATAGCCAGTTTCTGTTACCTTGAGCTAAAAGCTGCATTAATCTTTAGTTTAAGAATACCTAACAAATTTGCTACTGAAAATTGTTAGTTAAGACAGATAAAACAAACAACTATAGTTCATTTTGATCTAACAAAACCTTGTACAAACTGTTCATTTCCAGATTAGACTCTCGTCGTTCAGTAATTAACTGGCTTAGATATTTAGTGCTATACTAAGCCATGATTTAGCTAAATGGATTTGGCACTCTTTGCACTGTGCACCATACACTATGACAATGTTCCATGTGTAGGTTTTCTTGTCACTTCAACTTCCGCTACTGATTTATTTATCACAACTAAGGCTGCTAATTACGTATTTATCAACACTATTGCTGTTAAGTAAAATATTTATCAACACTATCGCTACTAATTGCGTATTTATCACAACCAATGGTGTTAATTATGTATTTCTTACAAATAACGCTACTAATTACGCACTTATTAAAACTAACGCTGCTTATTACGTATTTATCAACACTATCACTGCTAATTACGTGTTTATCAAAGTTAACGCTGCTAAATATGTAATTATCAAAACTATTGTTGGGTGTCTTTACTGCAATGTATGAAAAGATGTGTCTAAACAACTTCGCTATATACGTGTTTATTTCATTCATTTTGGCTATTTTTCTGAAGTTGTTACTTATGAGAACAAATATTTTATTTGGCAAAATTCAGAATAATATAAAACGTGGACTTTTGAACCCAGCTACTAAAACGATTGTCAATATTACATATTATGAAAGGAAATTAGAACAGTTTTTAATACATTTCATTTCAAGTTAATAACCTTATCTCTGGATGCCTATGCACAGCCCTCACTGGGGAAAAAAATCATGTATGTTTATTTTACGTTTAAAATTCTTTTAAAGTAATGGCTTGCAAGTTGAGATTGCCAGATCAAGTGTGAAAGTAAATTAAAACAGAGTAAAATAAAGCAAAACAAAAATCTGCGCTGACATTTTACAAGTTGCGGTCGTCATTTAGCTATGGCCAACATCTCGAGGAAGTCTTCCAATCTGATTTCTCCAGAAAGCCAATCAGTGAACTTTGAAGTCGGCTGCTAAGCACGGGCTCACTTAATTGGAAATAAACCTCTGCTCAATGGGAGGTCAGTTGTTATTTCAACCGTAACCGCTTTTACGCCACTGTGAAGTTTCCACATTCTTGCGCCTAACAGTAGAGTGGGGAAGGAGGGAAAGGGGAGTAAAAAAAAAACAACAAAATGCAATCAACTCATAAAACGACTACAAAGAAATCGTCGCAGGTTAATAAGAAAAATATTAGAAAAATTTTGTTCAATAATATAAACATTATTAATGTATTCATCTCTCCAGCATGGTTTCAATGCAAGATATATAATTTGTTCCTTTAAGCGTTAATGGACACTAGCGTGAACAGAATTGAGAGGATGGAGTTTCTTTTCTTGGAGCCTGTTCAGAAATGCCATCAGTGCTTTTGTTTGGATGCACTTGAATAGATGAAACTAAAGCATATACATATATATTAACTTAATATTTTTCTTCCTATTTATATACTACAGAATGCTCTTATTAAAACACACTTTAACTGACGTTATGTTTCTTGGCTAACTTTGAATCATTAAAAGAGTAAAAGGATTATATAGATGGATAGATGGATGCATGCATGGTTGGATGGATACTTTTACTGTATGTAAAAAAAATTCATTTCTTAAAAAGCATAATAATAACATATTTCAGAGTATTTCATCTTATTTCATTTTCTTTTTTTAAAAAAATAGTTTTTCTGAATATTTTTTTAACTAAAACAAACCAACGTATCATAGACGCGGGTCCGTCAGTGAGAATGATGATGGATTTGCCAAGTGGGTACAGTGAGAGACCAGATGTGGGCGGGAGGACGCTGGGGGAGTCAGATGCAATCGATGCAGTGTCAATAGAAGATATCCGGAAATCAGCTCGGTCTGCTAGCAAGAAAAGTTAACTCCTGTTTGGCTGTAGGTTTCTATAAGAATGAACCTTCTTTTTTTTTTTTTTGCATATGAATTTTTGAGAAAAAATGCTGTGAATTTGAAAGGTACCATTTACCGACCATATAATATGGTCTGCAGTTTTTAATCACATAGTTGAATTTATTTTTATTTACTTCAATATGTTTCTTTTAGTTTAAAAAAAAATTAATTTATGGAAATTTTAAAATATTTTGATTACGGTTTATACAAGCCAACAGCAGCTCCAGGTATCTTTGCACTCACTGACCTATGATATGTTCACCTTTTTTACACCTTAATTTCGCTCGTATGAGTGTGTGTATGTTCGTGTTTATGTTTGTGTATCACTTTCAACGTAGAGGAGGCCATCGATATCTCCTCCCCCTCCCCCTAGATTTATTCATTGAATAGAGTACCCGCAGTTGTGCGCAGGCCATTGAAGTAGGAATAGTACTTATAGCTGGGCGCAGGCCATTGATAAGTACTCGTAGTTGGGCGCAGACCATTGAAGTAAGAATGATAAGTACTCGTAGTTGGGCGCAGGCCATTGATAAGTACTCGTAGCTGGGCGCAGGCCTTTGAAGTGAGAAAGATATGTAAAGTACTCGTAGCTGGGCGCAGACCATTGAAGTAAGAATGATAAGTACTCGTAGTTGGGCGCAGGCCATTGATAAGTACTCGTAGTTGGGCGCAGACCATTGAAGTAAGCAAGATAAGAACTCCGTGAGATTTCAGTTTATTTAAGGCAGATAAATCGGTCGTAGCTGCCGTCTTTTAATGTCTCATGGGAAAAAAATACATGTACCACATTATTTTGTCCTTTTGAAAGATGAATGAATTTCACTAAACATGGATAAATGAGGTAGTGTCCCTCAATTATAATCATAAATCTTGGAAAACGCCATGAAAAATAACTGATACAAAAAGCAAGCTTTTCAAGGCATTCAGTTTTATGAAACAATAAGCTTAAGAATATAAAATATATATCCAGATTGCTCAAACTTGGTGTAGAAAATGGAGCCACCCACAAATATGCAATACAAAAAGTGCTGTCTCAGTGTATCCTCTTATCCAAGGAACATCATGCTACAAGGAACTGTCGTCCTGTCGTCATCAGGAAAGTGTGTAGTTACAATGTATAACTTCAGAGATTAAATAGATTATTGTCTGACAACTTTACTTACATAGTAACTAAAGCCATCACCCACGTTGACTCAAGCTGGAAGCCCGTAAAAATAAAAATAAAATTCCTTTACATGTACGTTGTAAATTGCGCATTTGTAAAAATGAATTATTTTCCTCCGTTTTATTTTTTAAAAAGTCTTGGCGATGGCACAACATGTCAGCATCCAAATTTCAGCAGTGTAGATCTCATAGAACACAGGCATTCACAAAGTTGAAACATATGTATAACTATAAGCATGTGAAAAAGTGAATGACCATATCGTATTAATGCCGTTATTCGGTGAGGCTTTGCAAAACATAATTATAATTAGCTATACATAACGTGGGTTTTTTTCTTTAAAAGAAAGGAAGCATATCTTCATTATAAAAATGTTTGACTTTAGAAACTGATAAACTTTTCAACTGACGAGTAAAAAGCAAATCGCCACTACGTAGGAGTTTACTCGGATATTGGAACAGCACGAACTCGGTTTACCCAAACATTGATAGCATGAATCTCTCAGCTCTGACGTCTCCCCAGTCATTTTCACGTCACGCACAGGCTTCATTCAGATCAATATCAGATCTATATTACGCGCCTCTGTCATACAGTCTTTCTTAAGGGAATTTCCATCTCCAATCCATATTCCTGGCGCATATAACACAAGTTTGCGCTTGACGTGAGACCACTGGAGGTCATTCAGTCATTTTGAACGGATTGAATTAATTGTCATGAAACGATCTGTGCGGCATATTGGGAAGTCACACGGAGAAGAAATCGAAATAAAATGGTTTCACGGGAATGTTTGGGTTTCTTTCCATTTGCGGGAAGGGGTGGTAGGAATTATTCAAATTAAATTGTAAAGTTTATCTTTCAAATTGTGCAGTTTCATCATGTCTTAGATCCTCTCAGTTTCCACAGATTGCATGTGTGTACCAATACAGATTTCTGTTTTTGAATTTGCTTGGTTTTGTGTTTGTTTTTTGTTTTGTTTGTAACAGCATTTTTTATAAATTGCGTGTAATATGTGGATATTAACACTTTAATAACTGTTTTAAAGGAAGAACCAGGATCATTTCCACACAATTTCTTTCATGCAACTTGAAACCTCTAAAGCGCAATGGTTCTCGAACGAAGTATCGAATTTTAATGAGAACAAAATTATTATCTGATGAAACAGTGCTCTAAATTATCTTTAGCTATATAAGTGCTTGTAATTTATCGAAATCTTCATTGCAGCACAAGAAATAGCAGAGGACATTCGTAATTGACGTTAGTATCTTCCGAACGCTTGTTCGGACTTTTCTGTAAAGATTGGGTCAAAGGTTACTTCCGCTGCATATAAATATTTCACAGTTTATATTTTTCCTTTTGATGGAACCATATTATAGAAAGATATTTGTATTATTCTTTGGTATTGTTCTATGTCTGCGAGCAGAACAATTTTTTTGCAACGATTTCCCGCCTCCTCGTGGACAGTATATTAATTAACGATTTCTTGTTGTATTTTATTCTATCGATAATGTTTTTTGCTTATAGATAATATAATATACTATATATCCTGCATTCCTCTTGAGAATACGTTTATTGTTGGGCTGAATTCTGGGTCATAATTTACATATATATATTTCTATTACACATATAAATCAGATTACTATGTACATGTATTTTTAAATGGTATTTTGTATTTTTAGTTATTTACTATTCGGTATTTGTTCATAACTGATTGTCTTTCAATTTTTATTAATAACCATCCGATCCCATGAGAAAATTCTTTCTTCGAGCATTTGTTTCTTTGGTCTGCAGAGTAGACAGTGCTATAAATAGCTTCAGCTTTTTTTCTCTGAGTTGTTATGTTACACATCTGAAATATTATGTTCTTATTTGCATATTATTTACGGTCACAGTGTGCGATTTATTTCTATGCACTTTGTTTCGCACCTCAGAGGTAATTATTTCGACTATCAAGGCTTATTATTGTTCGACTATCAAGGTTTCACTCCAACTGGGGCCGTCTTATTAGCATTACAAAGGGCAAAGTGGTGCACTGGGGCTCCTATCTAGATAAACACTGACAGGAATAAAAATTGACAGCACGTCACTACATGCATAGATTAGCATGGGGCCCCCGAGCAACTGCCCAGTGTGCGCATGCGTTAAGACGTCACTTATTCCCAAAATCAGACAATCAGTTTATTCTATGTAATAGCGTAATGTAAATAAACGGGAGAGCCAGTGTGATACTTGTAACTACTCAAATTAATTTATAAAACAACATATGTATATAAAACCAGATATATGCTTAAATATATACTCAAATATTAAAGTGAATTTATTTTAAAATATTTTAAATAATAACATTTTGTGAAATGGCAAGAGAACATCGACTCTTGATTAAATAATGAAAACTTCCCCAAAACATTGGCTAGAAATAAAAAAGAAAACATAAACTGTTCACATTTTAATCAGTATATTCATTTCATAATTGATGATAAATAAATCAAATGTAATGTAGTAGTAAATCAAGATTGGCATAAATCAGTTATCGCTGAACGAATGCTTGAATATCAAGCTGAAAATCTGCTATCAGAGACATCATGAGTGTCACAAAGCCTTCTTTAATTTCATCTGAAGATAACCTGTCTGGTACGAAGAGCAAATATTACATCTTTTCTAAAGACAACTTTCAAAACCTCTTACTATATCTATATGTCTTTTAAAATATTTTTATTTTCAAGATTGTCAAAAGATGTCATTACAAGTTGTACAAGGCAATTTCCCTTGTTACCAATTGTAATTCTTTTGTTCTTAGACACTGTTGTATTAGTATGAGTATATTCTTTTGTTTTGAGCACATTGATGTATGGATATGAGTATAATTCTTTTGTTCTGAGCATACTGATGTATAGATATGAATATAATTCTTTTGTTCTTAGCACACAGATGTATGGATTGAGTACGTTCTTTTGTTCAGAGCACACAGATGTCTGGATATGAGTAGGATTCTTTTGTTCTTAGCACACTGATGTAGAGATATCAGTATAATGTTTTTGTCTGAGCACACTAATGTATGGATATGAATTTTGATATTTTGGGGGCAGAACTAAACAAAGCTTACTGATATGCAGGAATAATATTTACATAACATTTCAATGCAAAGAGATGGGATTTGTTTCATTTTATTTTATTTTTTTGGTTGGGGTGGGGTGGGGTGGGGAGAGGCTGCAAAGGGAGACAAAACAATTCAAACATCTCTCTCTCTCTCTCTCACTCTCTATCACACACGCACGTACACACACACACACACACACACACACACACACACACACACACACACACATTTATAAAGAAAATTTGTCAATTTGCAATACAGTTCTTCACAAAAACCCAGCACCTACTCTTTGATGACGTAAAGTTTATGAAGCAGTTCTTGAGGTGTACGACACTTGGCTTTTCGGCTATCAGCTAAGCACTACTTTAACCTATTATCATTCATTCAGATATGGAGAGCATACTTTTTCGGACTGCATTATCTTACTCTATCACTTAATCTCACTCATCATTCGATTTTACTCCATCAGTTATTTGTTGAAAGTGTCAAATGCGCATCGAGCAATTGCCAAGGTTCAAGATTGGTCATGCAATGGATACACAAAGCTACATCCGTTCACCCCCACCACCCCAATCCGACCAATAAGAATGCTATATTTAGTTTGACATGGGCATGTTCAAGGCCGTCGTGTTCTTTCTTAAAGGGGAGTAATATTTATCGACGCCTCTTCCGTATTAAACTTCGATAACAAATGTTTTTTTAAGGTTTAAAGTTGCGCGAAATGACGTTTACTAAATTACATTGATTATATGTATTTGTTTACGAATTATGTAGGAAATTGTAGCAGCTTGTTTGGAAGCACAAAGACGATCAGTGGAGTGTCCTACTGACTCATTTCATTTTGTAATTTGAAGAAATTGTAACGTTCTTTCCTGCTAGATCTTTCTTCTTTGACGGTAAGTTTCGGTCTGATCAAGTGATCTTCAGATTCGTGTAATAATTTTAACCTCTTCCTTGTAAGTTTACAACATTACTTATAGTAAGTAAAATGTCTATTCTTCTCTCTCTCTCTCTCTCTCTTTCTCATTCACACAGACACACACACACACAGAAATGTACCTACGATCTGTTATATTAACACGATCGCACTTAAAATCTTTAAGTAACGTGTGATTTAGTTGGCAATCTGGGTTGGGTTTATTGCAGGGCTTTTATTACTTTTGAAACCCACGAGAATAACACATTTTATGTACGTCAAAATCTGTAAATGATGGTATTACAAGACCTATAGAGAGCATCACTTTCCTCCTTTTTGTTTGTGAGTGCTAATTTACGGGAGGCCGCTTGAACAGTTTTACGGGCTCGGTACACAACAGAATTACGTTTTGTCAGCTCTGGATTTAAAGCAAATGTCTCGGAAGAATCCTTATGCGTGTACTTTGGTTTAAAGTTATTTGTTACATTGGATAGTGTGCATTTCCAGGTCTGACTCATTTAAACTACAACTACTACTACTACTACTACTTTTTGTTAAGAATATTGACCCATTTAAACTACAACTACTACTTTATGTTAAGAATATTGACCCATTTAAACTACAACTACTACTTTATGTTAAGAATATTGACCCATTTAAACTACAACTACTACTTTTTGTTAAGAATATTGACCCATTTAAACTACAACTACTACTTTTTGTTAAGAATATTGACCCATTTAAACTACAACTACTACTTTATGTTAAGAATATTGACCCATTTAAACTACAACTACTACTTTTTGTTAAGAATATTGACCCATTTAAACTACAACTACTACTTTATGTTAAGAATATTGACCCATTTAAACTACAACTACTACAACTACTACTTTATGTTAAGAATATTGACCCATTTAAACTACTACTACTACTACTACTTTTTGTTAAGAATTTTGACCCATTTAAACTACAACTACTACAACTACTACTTTATGTTAAGAATATTGACCCATTTAAACTACAACTACTACTTTATGTTAAGAATATTGACCCATTTAAACTACTACTACTACTTTTTGTTAAGAATTTTGACCCATTTAAACAGATATGCATCAATACTCAAATTAAATGGAGACCAGTGCAAAAAATCGCATCGAGTGACTTTGTGTAACACGCTTACTCTCCTCCACTAGCCTTTGGTTAATAGCCATTACTCAACAGAAAGTCGACCTCTATATTGATATTGAAAAGACCGTGTTACAGTGTGTGGGCTTGACATATACAGCGTATATTTTTACAAATAAAATTAATGTTTTATTCATAATTAAACTTCGGTGTGAAAAACGAAATAGGTCATTAATACAAAATAATTATAAGCTATTATTTGCCATTTGCATATTTTCTTAGAAAAATTTTAAGCTTTTTCATTATTTGCTTTTTCCTTCTGTTTATTTTCTTTTAATATTTTAAGGGTAATAATTTTACTTTTATTACTCTTTTATAACTTTGTTTTGGGTTTTTTTTTTATAAAGAAGAAAAATGGTTAAGCATTGAAGCTTTAACAAAATCTATAGTTTTTATTAAGTGTGTATTTATTTTTGATCAATTTATTTTCAAGAGTGTTGCTTGGTATTCAGCATAGAAATTAATGACACTTATTATTATTACTTATGTGTTATCATCGTTTACCTGCACTGAACACTTTTTTACATACATCACTTTTTTACATACAACACTTTTTTACATACATCGTCGTGATAGAAATGTAATTAATATTGGATGTCTTTGATTTTTACATTAATATTGGATGTCTTTGATTTACCATTTTAAATGCAAATATTCATTTATCACAGTGATCTGCAAACTGCTATTGATATGAATTTGGTTCTTTTAATTATTTTTCTTTATATTTTCATTTCTTTATAGAACAATGATATCAAGAGGAAATATATTTTCTTTTTCACTTATTAAGCTAGTAGGTGTCGAATTATGTACATACCGGTATAAAGAACTTTCAAAAAATCTATTAAAAAAACAAAACAAAAAGAAAACAAAAGAAATGCACATGTGTTTACCCAGCAACTTGACAAGAGGAAAATTAAACTGTTTTGTCATTTTAAGAAGTACATTCTTTCCATATATGAAGTACGGTTTTTTTGTAATATAAATTGCTAGCTGGGACATTTAGTGTATATTCTCAACTTTATTTTCATAAAGTTATTTCATTTCTATCTTCACGATTAAGAGAGATTGAAAGGAGCCGGATATTGGAGAGAAAGGATAATTATATGGGAGAGGTTCAGGAAAGATTCGGAAGAGAAAAAAGGGTTATGGTGGATGAGCAAAGATAGATTTACAGAGAAGTATGTATATGTTGGGGAGGGGGGTAGATACATAGTTAGAGGGACAGAAACAAACAGGAAGAGGTCAAAGAGATATATATAGAGAGAGTATAAAGAGGAGAGTGAGAGAGAGAAAGGATAGATGAGTTTATTTCTCTGTAATGTGATCAATATTAAAAGATGGAGTGAGAGAGAGAGAGAGAGAGAGAGAGAGTATAAAGAGGAGAGTGAGAGAGAGTGGAGAGATGAGTTTATTAATGTGATCAATAATAAAAGATGGAGAGAGTAGAAAGAAAGGGTGAGAGGATGGGAGTGTGTGGAGAGATGAGTTTATTAACTCAGTGTAATGTAATCAATAACGAAAAATGAAGAGAGAGAGTAGGAAAAGGAGGGAGAGAGGATGAGAGAGAGTGTGGAGAAATGAGTTTATTAGCTCACTTAGTGTAATGTGATCACATAATGAAAGATGCTGCTCCCAATGTTTTTGGTGAGAAAACGCTGATAAAAAGAAACACCTATTTGTTTTTCGCCATTAGGTTCGGTGATAAAGCCACTCTATTATTAAACTGCTGCATGCGCGCGCTGGTTAGTTTTTACGTGCGCACTGGTAACAAGTGACTTCCAAAATTGTTGATCATCAATTATAATGACGTTCATGTTTTTTGTTTGTGTATTCTTTTTCTTTTTCTTTTTTTTTTTTTTGGAGGGGGCGGGGAGTTTTTTTTGGGGGGAGAATAATTTTGTTTTCTGTATTTATTTTTTAATTTAAAAAAAAAAAATATTCTAATGTTATTTTTTTCTTCTTTCAGGACCCGCGTTTTAACAGCGAGATCGACGTAAGGATGGGTTACAAAACTCGCAGCATTCTGAGCATGCCCATCAAGGATTCAGACGGTGACGTCATCGGTGTAGCCCAGGCCATCAACAAAATCAGCGTGAAGGATGAACCGTTCGACGAGCACGACGAAAAAGTGCGTTTGGACCGCTTCTTTAATTTTTTGTTTATTTTCTTCATTCGTTTGTTTCTTTGTTTATTATGTATTTGATTGTTTTCTAATACAGTATTGCCTCTATTCGGATGACGTTTAAACATACGAAAGCGGACTGTCGCCTGACACAGGGTGTGTACGTCCGCCAGGGAGCTTTGCTGCTACACATTCAGGGAATTGACCCCCCCCCCCTCTCTCTCTCTCTCACTCATTCACACACACACACACACACACACACACACACACACACATGCACAGCTGCAGAGTCAGTAGACTATTGTTAGTGCCTGAAAACATCGCAGTGACTAATCCTTTTGGATCAAGTATGAGAGAGAGGACCTGGGGAATGTCTAGTGATTTTCAACGGCCATTTTAGTAATGTGAATTTTAATTTGGGGGACAGCAATCAATCCTTGATGGGTGGACGGATGGAGAATAATAACATTAATAAATTGTGTGTTGACTTTCAGAGTTAAGATTCATAGATATGCAGCATTACATACCGCTAACATATCATGTTTTTCCTCTCTGCTTCTATTTCCTGTCATTTTTAAAAATTGCTTAGCTCAGCCTAAGATGTTACTTTTATATTCATGCCGAATTAGTAATAGCATCGGCTTAATAGCTCCATGAAAATGTTATAGTTTTGAGAAAAGCAAGATACATATATAATAACTGGCATACAATTGGCCCACTTGTAAGCGGCTCCAAGTCAGATTCTAACGTAGAGAGAGTGGAGGTGTATTATTGTTAGTGAGTGTTCAATAACGGCACAGCTCAACTCAAGCACCCATCTCCTGAAAGGGAGATCACTCCAATTCTAAGATCGACGATCTTGACGTCAGAGACAAGTATCATGGGAGTCAGCTATGTGTTCTGGTGCACACTTTCACTTTTCGGCATTAATTAAGGAAACGAAACCCCAGAGATGTGGCCGTCTTCAAGCACCATGTGCTTTGGCAGCTAAAGTGCCGAATCTTTCATTGTTGGTTTTGCAGGGTTACTGTTTGGTGTAGAATATAATTATCAATGTTACTCATATTAGAAGTCACATGTGTAAACAGGGTTATTGTTTGGTATCGTGTATCACTGTTACCCACGTCGGAAGCAAGTATACAGGGTTACTGTTTGGTGTAGTATATCGATGTGACTCACATTATAAGTCATTTGTATAAACAGGGTTACTGCTTGGTGTAGTATATCGATGTGACTCACATTAGAAGTCATTTGTGTATACAGGTTTAATGTTTGGTGTAGAGTATCACTGTTACCCACACCGGGAGTCTTATGTGTACGTAATTTTCCTATGCCACAGACCACGTGACATATCGTCTGCTTTTCTTGAGGTAGGCAAAAGGAAATGAAAGCACGGTGAAAACTTGATCATTTAGAAACAAGCTCTTGTACGCTTACTTGTGCAGAATGTTTTAGCAAAGGTTCAGATATTCCATTCTTTCGACTACCGAGAGAAAGCAATAGGATGGGCATTTGCTTGAAAAACTAATAAAGTGTACCAGTTAAGTGACCTGGTTACAGAAGTGTAAACTGTAAACTCAAAACGTCAATGAGTTGTAATATGCTCAACTAGTCATGAATAGTTTGTAATACTTTTTAATAGTAATTATTTTTGCTACTCGTAAATTTATTACTAAAATGTTTCAGTAATAAGAAAACAAATAGTAAATTGAAGCAAAAAAGATATTATTTTTTTGTAACTTCATTTCTCCGAGAAATAACTCAAAAAATAAACACCTTTGCATCATTATTAGTTATCATTTTTGTATTAAACAGTATATTTAAAATATATTTTATTCTGTGGGTCTAAATATTAATTTTTAACACTGTACTATATAGGGATGGAATACTAATACTGTAACAGTTAAAGCAAAATTGTTTATAGTACACTGTATCAAAATAATATAGTAGTTATAATTACCTTTATTTAATACTTAATGTTTAAGAGAAAGCTGTCTTAAAATTAATTACCATAAAATAGTGAATTGACTTTTTAAAATTACTTTTTAAATAGCATATCCATCTCATTCTAACGACAATATTCCATATGGATCAGGTTGAGTTATTTTATTACAATTGAGTGCTAATGTTACGTTTTCCTCATAGGGTAATTTTGATCTGGCATCAAATTGCTCAGTGTAAATTATGTTGGAAGTCAGCTGAGTTTTACTACACCTTCTGGCATCAACAAGGTTAAGGTCAGACGCTTTTTGCCCACCATTCACCTGAAAATTTGCTGAAAGACCCGGATGTAAATAGAAAAAAAAATTACAACCTGTGACTCCTCTGCGGGCATACTTCACTCGTTATGATTATTAGTTATTAATTAATAACACATAACTAATTACAAGCTATCAAAATCTTAATTTATAATTATTAATAATTCTCCCACAAGACCAACATGTCTCTCACTTGGCGGTTTATAAGGGTGTCGTAAAACTGTTCTCTTTACACAATAATAGGATAGATGTTTTACTGTTGGGTAATGTTTCTGTAGGTGGAAAATTTCGTACCAAAGGAGAAAATAAATCCATCTTTTAATCTCTTATTTAGAGAGCCCCCATCCACCCACTAACTCTCCAACATATGCTTATCAGACGGTCCATAAATTTATTATCTCAACAATCAAAGTAGAATACATAAGAATATAATCAAAAGAGCATTGACATTTACATCACTTCACAACAATGTTTGATTAATGCTATAAAATCGTTCATTTCATCCTAGAATAAACATCAACAGTCAAATGGACATATATATAATCAAGTTAATGGGTTTAATTCATCTTAGAAAGGAGTGTGAAGTTACAGAGACATAAATATATAAATAAATATGTAAATAACCTTTTCAAAGATGGCAACTGATGCTGGCACTGTTCACAATCACGCAGTTTGCAACAAGTCACTGTTTTTCTTATTTAGATGATGGTCCAATGTACCCACCCTAAATGTTGGGACAGCCTCTCAGTATCTTGCATACCAAAGCCTCAAATATTTCGAAGAACCAGAGACATAGGTGTTCAAAGAGTTCTGACCTGATGAACCACCCCTGAACAATCCAATGAATACACAGTATGAAGTTTTGTCTGCGTGCGTGTGTGTGCGCGTGTGTGTGTGTGTGTGTGTGTGTGTGTGTTGGTCAGACTTGAGGTACAGAGTCTGCAAAATGAACAAGTGCGGCTCGCGAATTAACCTGTGTCAGCATGGCCTCCGCAGATTGCCTCTCTTTGCACACAAGTTGTAAAAGTGCATATGGATTTATTTTCTGGCTCTATTTTACTGTCGAACGTATATTAATAAAGAGTAAACATTATCCACATATCAAAAGGACCCACCGACGGAGGGTGGTTGAGAATGTGCGCCAAACTGGTGCGATCATTTTTCACCCCTTCCGCCAGCCTCCCGCCCTTCACCTCAGAACGCTAGATGAGGCTGTGGGGTCCTCCACTGGGGCACTCCAGATCAGATAACGTCTGCTGACGAAATGATCAACGCAAGCTCCAGTGATGACGTTAAACTGCTACTTCCCACATCCACCCTCCCACCCACCCACATACCAACAATTATAGAAGCCATTTAATGCAAAGGAGCACGTTCTCGTTGCTGAATTAGTTCCCTTTGGAAACTATTTATGGAAGTGAAATCAGTTATTTGCATTTTATTTGACACCAGAGTAATATAACATATTTAATTTAGTGATTTTTGAAATTACGGTATAGTACAAGCAAAAACGTCCTGTTCATCTCCTGATACTGCAAATCTTAAAATACACACACACACAAAAACCAATCACAAAACGTGTTACGTAATAATAAACTTGAGTTGTGTTCTGAAGACGTCAGACACCATGACGTCAGCAAGAAGACAATGTCAAGAGCCTAAGACGGTGTAAGAGAAAATAAATAAATTTACCTTTTCAACACTTGTATAATCTTTTACGCGTGTAATTCAAGAATATTAAGCAGTAATAATAATAATAAGTTCCTCAAAATGACTCCTATTAAAATTCTCTCATCAGTCGAGTTATGAATTTGAAGCGGGGAAGAAATATCGGTGCTGGTTATAAAAGATTAGCTTTACTATTCCCTTCACATTCCTGTGACAAGGCAATCGTGTATTCTTTATCTATGTTCAACTTTTCATACTAAAATTAATGCATTTCTGCAAGTTACTGACTTTTTCGCTTTTAGTAAATAGTTTGGCAAACCTGAAATTACGTGTCTCCTCTGTATAATCAGATTTGCTCAGTCCTCAGTCTTAAGACTACATTCTCAGCAATGTATGGTACGTGCTTTGTGTCTCATTAGCTTAAGAAACACACCTGCATCGTAAGTCCGATTGAGTGTGGAAATTTTGAATTTAAAAAAAAATATTTAAAGAAAGTATTGGTTTGGCAAACTTGAAATTACTTATCTCCCTTGGCTAATAATAAGATTTGCTGGCCGTGACTTTCTCATCGTGTATGGTACCGTGTGTTTGATTAGCTTAAGAAACACCTGCGTCGTAAGTCCGACTGCTCGTAAATTGTGGAAATTTTGAATTATAAATATTTAAAGAAAGTATTAAAAGAGTGTTTCAGTTTCGACCTAAAGATTTTCGGTTAAACCTTGTAAAGAAAGTGTTTCAGTTAAATCTGTCAAGAAATTGTTCAGTTAAATGTGGTTAAGATCTGTTGCCACATAAAAATGTTACACCTTTAACACACTACTGTACATTTTGATTCAACCAACTATGTCAGATATAATGTGGATTGTATGTGATTTTGTTGGAGTGAACACCAGAATGATCAATGCGTTTAAAAAGTACATATCAGACTCATTTTTGAATTAACGTTTCATTATGCACCAGGTATAATTATAAATCACAATTCTGGAGAATATAAAAATAATCTCTAATTAAGCAAATGCACGTAAAGATTCTGTGTGTGTGTGTGTGTGTGTGTGTGTGTGTGTGTGTGTGTGTGTGTGTGTGGATAAATATATTTGAAGGGCTTTGATAGTCACCCTTATGTAGGCCACTTCAAAACATAATACATTTACCTTAATGTTTACTATCTAGACAGTCTGCTAAATGATGCTTAGATCCTATTTTCAAACCGAAAAAGTTGTATCAGGAACAATGAGGCTTTGAATCCAGATTTAGTTTGGGCAACTCCATCTTTCTTCTTAAGTATCCCATTTATCCCTTTTGTGCGAGATTTGTGAACATAATATAGATAAATGTTTTCGCGTAACAAGCCGATGCCAGGTATTTCAAAATGGAAGCAGTCATCTACTTCCCTTCTGCTATCGAAACAAACTTCCTCTATAGCTTTTTAGATCTGTTTTCTTTGGTTAGATCTATTCGTTACTACGTACAAATCTCTGTTTTATTCAGATAGATGGTTACTATGGAGAAAAATGTCTCGGTTTTCCCTTATTTCACCATGGTCTTAAACTGCTTCGCTAAATATGGTTTTGTTTGGCTAGCTTAGCTATGGCAACGAGGTTTTGAATCAGAGATTATGTTTGTGATTTGTTTCCTAAACCAAACTTATGAGAGGTGTCTGCTTGAGCGTAAATGCGGCTGCCTTTCTTCATCAGACATGTATTGAAAGTGGATCTACGTAATCCGGCAGCAATCTGATGATTGTTTATTATCGTTTTCAAGAAGTGGATTATCAGAGTGATATAATTTTCAAGATTTTAGGTTTAATTTTATTTATTTAGCATCGTGAGTTTTGTCGTCATTGGATTCTGAATCTAATTTTATCTAAGGTTTTAGATCTTTACCTTCCATAACCTAGATCAGAAAACTGGTTTGTCCAGAGGGGTAAGTAATAAAAGGCATGGTTAAAAAGCAGTTTTAAAATCATTATGGCATTTACACACAAAAAGACACGTTTTGTTCATTTGTTTGAACAAAGAAATAGATAGTAACGCCACTTTACATGTCGCTGTTAATGTCAGCTTTTCGATGGAGATGTAAATCATGTTTTCCACTTCTGCATGAAATGAAGGCACTCATTGACACTTTCACAGGGCTGTTATTACGGCTTCACGTGGTTCGTATTGCAATATGGATCGTTTTCTTTGATAGTCTTCTGTCTGTGATAAAACCGTTTTGGGGGAACAACTATTCCAGTGGGCGTTTTCTTCCAACAGACATGGGTGTTTTTCAGCCGTGGAGATTGTATGCATTTGTTGAGTTAAATGCATACTGTAGCAGGGAAGAAGGAGGAAAATCATCAATGAGCGTCTTAGTTGAGATTTTGTCTTCTGAAGTATTGTGCCTCTTGTGCAGGGACAATTTTAAAAAATTGTAGCTATAAGCTCTTCAGACTAATAATACATCGTGCAGATATCAGAGACTGTAATAAGTAATAGTGTGAATTGTGCTGAGGAATCAGTTTGGTACATTTCCAGAAATAAGACTTCAGCTGTATTCAGTCAATTTGGAGTTTTGAAAATGGATTAAGTTCATGGCTGTAAAGGAGAGTATTCCCAGCAGTGTCTGTCGCTGTCTCTGACCCGTCTAACGTTGTTGTGTTTTACTACCGTCCTTACCGTTCGATACGAACTGTCTAACGCTTTGTTGTTTTACTTACTACATTCATACAGTTAAATATGAAAACTTTAAATTTAGTAGAAGATAAGCCAGTTGCAGCTTAACATAATTTTTATTGACTCTATATTGCAGCAATCATGTAGTATTATATTATTAGCCTCCATTATTTGATTGATTAATTGATTTTTTAAATGATTCATTAAAAATGTAATACTCTCAAGTTTACTATTACTGAAATATTTATTAAACTTAAAGAAGAAATAGGGTGCTAATTATAGTAACATCCTTCTTGGATATAGAGCAGTTTCGTACGTGATGTAAACATAGTTATTTATTTATTTCTTCAGATATTCCCGCTTGTAGAATTTAAAAATTTATTTCAACAGACAGGCCATGTGATATATCTTTTTCGTTGATTTATACATATATTTCACATATTTGTGTAATTATCATTTTTTATTACTAATTAATGTAATTTGCCAAAATAAATGTTAAATTTTATATTGAACTTTTAATTAATACAGGGCAAATTGTGTATTAAGTTACTCACAAATGATCCAAACTCATAAAGAACAGTAATGTTGAGAATTTTAGAGAAAATTAGGACATGAGTCAGCTTTATTATAAAATTGAAAGGTTTAACACAAGCAGTATTATATCATTCTTTCAGACAATTTTTTCACATCCTGATAGTACAGAACGATTTTAAAACACTATATGATGTAAAGAATTAAACTCTGATCTAAATTAAATAAGATTGTTCAACAGTTGTCTCCAACAATTTCCGTATTATTTTTGACAACAGTGATACCAGAGTTCATGTTCCTGTCCAGCAGAGTTCTATTTCTATCCAGCTGGCAGCGTGTAGCGTAATTAATTGTTAAAAAGAGACACAGTTCTTGCCTAGAGGTGATAGGGGTGGTGATGATGTAGTTTGTGAGTGTGTGTACGTGTGTGTGTGTGTGTGTGTGTGTGTGTGTGTGTGTGTGTGTGCGCGCGCGCGCGCGCGTGTGTTCGTTTTTATATAAATACAATAATTTTATTAGTTGTTAAAATTAATTATCGATTGTCGTCGAAAAAAACAACGCACTTAAGAACCAATAATCAAACAATTGCTTTATGACTTTTGGCCCACTAGTCTTTCAAATTCCTTTTAATCCGACTTATTTTGAAATGTATTCAAATATTCAGATAAAATGAGACAAGAAAGTTGCGAATTATTATGACCCTGCTAGGAAAGACCGAATGATACGAAATATTATTAACAGGATGCACAATCTGACAAAATAAAGCTTCATTACTTGTTGTTAAGTGTTTACCATACATGTACACAGACTCACACACATACTCAAGCAAAAACATTCAATCACTTACAAACTTACAAACACAGTATCCATGGCTTGTCATTTTCATTGGTTCCAAGGGGTGATGAAAATGGAGTTTACAGTTCATTATAGGGTTTCTTTAATTAAATAAAATCAATGCTCTATAATTTGCTAGGCCTTTAAAGTGTGCATTTTAGTTTTAGTTTTCCTCTTATTTACCAGTCGTGAAGCCATTTTAGCAGACAGCAAATATCCTTACAATAAACATTTCGTAGGCGCACCCAAGCATTCACAGCTTCTGGTCATTAATTTTCACTCCCAGTTGCATGACCCGTGATATTTGTGAAGAAGCCAGTCCTTGGCGTGATATTAATAACTAATAAACAGCTTGACTCTACATCACGTCTCAGATATGACTCCTTCAGACACACAAATCATTGGCTTCTTACTATTCATATGTTATGAGACTTTTGTTTGCTTATTACTGTTAATATTTTTAGTATTATTACTACTATTATTATTAAGAATATATATTAATATAATTTTTTCAAGATATATATAGTATTGTTCTTTAGTTAGTTTGTTTGAAGCTTTTATTATAATAGCACACACTCAGAAACGTATATTTAAGACAATGATTCTTATACTTATTTCTAGGATTGGCTCTAAAAGAAAATATGTGGGTCATACCTTACTGTTCTTCATAATGAGTTATGCATTTAACAATTTTTACAATGGCTTTTAATACTAATGTATATTTACAATATGAGAAATAGTTTGCACATTTAGACTTACTGTTTGTTTTCGGGGTATGTTAGTGTTAAACGTGCAATAATTCTTATAAGTCGGCCTCCCTTTTGGGGAAGTAATCTTTTTGCACAACTAATTCTTGTTGATTTGCATTATGTTTTTCAGGTTTTTGCCTCCTATCTTGCCTTCTGTGGAATTGGTCTAAAAAATGCTCAGATTTACGGCAGATCTGTGCTTGAGAATAGGAGAAATCAAGTAAGTACCTTAACAATTTTGCTATTACTTAATCTTCGCTTTCAATGCATATCGATAAATATTTGCTCATTGTTTTGTAAGTCTTTATTTAAGCATACCAATCGATAGGAAGACTTCCTGAATCAAAGCATTTTTTCGAGTCATTGATATAACATATTTACGAAGTACTTTCTGGCATTTTCTTTGTATTAGTTTGTCTATGCTGAGCAGAGAGATTATGATATTATCTGTGTTTGCATTACCAATTCTCTGGCTGAATCTCTTTAATGAAACTGGTGATATATTTACTCTGGAATTATTAGAAATAAGCGATAATAGTTTGTACATAACCTGGTTTAGGCACTGTCTCAGTAATCTTTTGCACGTTTTTTTAGTAAAGTCACAAAGTTATTTTTTACGTTATTACTGTCAATTCCACTTGCTTCCCATCTTTCCTTGTAGACCACTGATTCCCTCTTGTTCTCTCAAGGCTAACCTTGACGCTCCTTTGCTGTATTAGCTCCCTTTAATCAGAACAACAACTGTAGCAATTTCCAGTAATTTCATTGTACCAGAAATTGCTCGATGTAGTCAGCATATCTTGCCACCAAACATCAATGGAGTGCAGTGTATTCCTTACACTTACACACTGCAGTAGATACTTCTCGCATCTGCCATGGTCGTAGCAGTATATAATCAGTAAACCAGGAGACAAGGAAGGGCTGCTTTTTCCCTATTAAGCTAACGGCCACCTTTCATGACCGGACTTCTTACCACACCAAATTCAAGTGATTAGACAATAGAATTTTCTACAGCAGGTAAACTTTTTATCTCAGCCCATTGGCTGGCCTCGTTCCCATAAATCTCAACGATTGGATAATCAAAACTACTTATCACGTTGGAGCTGGTTTGGATTGCATCAGCAGTTTCTAACATATTCTCAACTCGAGTTGTTTACTCCAACTCTGACACGAAAATATCATCATAAGGAGTACCCAAGGTCGGGTCACTTCGACAATTTAACAATTTATATAGCAGTTAAGTCCAGAAATAGCCAAATTTACTCTGCCACACACCCATCCATATATATTGATATGTATTACAGAGAATAGGTATATGCTTGTAAGTGTTTCTTGAAAGAGATCACACGATTTTGTGTATTTATATACTACACGAGTATGTATGTGCAGATGTTTGTGCGCGTGTCTTTCTTTGCATTTCTTTGTGTTTATTCATTGTGTGATGCGTGTGTATATGCATATTTGTGGGGTTGTGCTTGTGCATATGTGAACACGTTTGTGGAGTTGTAACCATCTGTGACCAATTTGTCTTTGTGACTGCATTTAGACCTGTACACAATGTTTTCTCATTTTCAGGTGCTGCTGGACTTGGCACGGGTGATTTTTGAAGAACAGAGCAATGTGGCCAATCTCATTCACAAGATCATGATGCATACACAGTCCCTTCTGCAGTGTGAGCGTTGTCAGGTCTTGCTAGTGGACGACAATTCTTCAAAAGTAGGAAGTTTTTTCTGTTTTTCTTAGGATTTCTTGGATGTTGAGTTCCTTTTACAACCGTCCGCTTCACAGTTCCTGGAGCGATGTTAACGGGGTTGGGGTGGACTTTAAAAATGTTCAAATCAAAGTACTGCCCTTGGATTGTGATTGTTTCTTGTCTGTATGTTTTTGTGTTGCGTTAACAAGCGTCAACCGAATTATCGCATAATCTTTCAAAAAGGCAGTAACTTCATATCACTAACCCTGAGCTAAAGGTAAAATGTGAATAAATTGTCCGCCTGTGAATTATGAAATTGACATGGCTGCTCATTGCTTCGAAATCCGTATCCATCAACTGTTCACGTTTATGACGTACATAGCGGCACATTTCATGTCCAGAGTGGGACGGGGATTTGGTGGTGGTGGCTGTCCTAAGCTTTGGAGAATCGCGATATACGTTCATGTGTGTAGAATAAGGAAAGGTTGTTATTAATGTAGGGGGCGCTTTCGCGTTATAAGGGTGAAAACAGTAATGTAGGATCTCTTTTGTTGCGGTTATGGGGAGCTTAAGGGGAGATTATGGGGAGGTTATGAGGAGCTTGTGGGGAGGTTGTGGGGAGCTTAGAACGGATCTAAGAAGACCTGTGTAAGTTAAGCCGATGAATAATTACACAGAGATACATCGAGATCTGCAAAACATTATATGCGGGATTTTCTAAACGAAACTGTAGGATTAAAAACGAGAGAGGTAATTACGCACATTTTTTGTTATAAAATATATTTAAGATTTTTAGTTGTTGGTTTTTTTAATTGAATATCTGTGTCAGTCGTTTTTTATTATGAAGGCGCTAGTGGGTCTGGTAATACTTTCCTTCACCCCGTTGAAATGTTTAAAACGCTTACAGAATACAATATGATTCTTCTGGTTATTTTTTAAACTTCAAGATAAAAACAAATGTTTTCGAGTAAAAATCAATATATAACGAACATCTGAATGCGCTTGCTACTGGCAGTAAGGCAAAAGTACAAACTGATATAACTGATTTCCAGATAAAAATTCTATTCTTGATCAAACTGTTGCAAAGCATTGATTTTCATCTAATTGTATTTTCTTGAAAAATGTGTTTTTATTTGCTCACTTTCACATAATTATCTATCTATCTATCTATCTATCTATCTATCTATCTATCTATCTATCTATCTATCTGTCTGACTGTCTGTCTGTCTGTCTGCCTGCCTGCCTGCCTGCCTGTCTGTCTGTCTGTTTGTGTGTGTATCTTTAATTCTACCTATCTAACGAAACTTTACATTAATAATAATGAGGATGATTACTCTAATGAGAGTAATAATAGGAATAGTAAATGCATTTTACTTTAAATACAGTTCACATAGGAATTATTTTCTCATATTAGTCATGTTATCACTCTGATGCCTTAATTCCTTAGTTCCTAATATGATATTTGCTTTGCGTCATTAACGATTGAAATCGAAAGCCAAAACATTGCAATTGATTCGCATGTCTTGTCCCATGGGTGTTTTTTGTTGTTGTTGAGGCTTGGACGGTGTTCTCGTTCGATTTATTCGCCTACTTCCTGAAAGAAATGAAATTCAGTGATTCTCCATTTTGAATCTGACTGTCTTTTTGTTACCATTTGTGACTGTTGAGTCAAATAGGCAGTGTAGCTAACTTGCTGATAGGATTGTTAGTTCACAGTGTGGCTCTACCACTAGTCTTCCATCTGGCAAACATGTATTCATGATGTTGATGATGAGTCGACCTCAAACGATGTACTTTTAGGGTCTGTTTAAATAACTAAAACAAAACAACATATTAACATCTCTGTCCCTACAAAAAAAAAATAATTAAAATGTCGCTTCGTCCACCATATCACTCCCATACTTTACGATGAAAGCTGACTTCATCAACTTCCGGTTAAGGACAGCACACCATGGCAGCGATCCGCTGTCTTGTATGATTAGCAGTTCACTTTTGACAGCCTATATACTTTGCGTGCTACACCAGAGATGGCTAAACAGATGCATCCTAATCGGTTGATCAAGGTCCCCTATCAGACACATACAAGGGGAGATAACACGACCACATTGAAGAAAATACTGGAATAAATCCAGCGAAGCGAAAGTCGTGTCGCACTAGACGGTTTGGCCTTGACACACTTTATTTTCTTCAGAATATTTAATATTGTTAAAATTCAGTTTAATATGTCCCTTGAATTGAACGAAAATTAGTTTAATGCTAATTTAGCGAATTATCTCCCGCAGGATTTGTGACATTCTCATTACCATATATAAAATGGTCAACATCTTGACTTACTAAATAGCCCATTTCCCTGAGGCTCAAAGATACATTAGAATTGTATTTGTTTACGGTAATTGAGATAAATGATTACGTATAAACCTTAAACTAAAAATAGTCCATGCATATATTTTTTTATTTCTCGTAATCGTTTTGTTGTCTGTTATCCTTTTCACTGATTAACATAACAACTGGCTTTTTAAAAATTATTTTAAAATATATCTTCTATGGCACACACTCTCACGCACGTACATACAAAGATATCTCACACATATCACTAGCCGTCCCTGGCAGATCAACACAAAAGCTATCCCATGACGCCTTCCCTGCCCGTGTCAGATTGTTCAGCTAATAAAATTAAGTAGGTGTGTTTTTGTATCATATTGTAATGTTGGTATGTTTTTGTCATATAAAAGTAATCAGTATAACCCTAGTAGAATTATGTCATAGCCTATGTTGAGTGGAGGGGGAGATAGTTTTTTTTTTCATACCATCTGCTTTCAACTACCTTTAATTGATAGTGATAATTTCCATTCGGTTGAAGTTAAAAAGAGCCTCGTGGTGATTGCGTCAGGTCTGAGAAAGTTGTATTGATCGTACATCAACTTTGACAACGCCGTTAACTGAGACCTGTGATGGTTTTCCTGACATGAGGAAGCGATGGTGACCTGATCATTTGGTCTCTGCCACAAGAGATCGACCATCAGTTGTACTTTATACCTCTTTGCCTGAGTTTACAATCTGGTCATTCTTCTACATGTTCGTCAGTGATCAGAGTGTTAGTACTCCTGCTGTCAAAATACAGTTCTGCATGTATTCCATCTTTACACTATAAGAGCTTTAGTATTCCCGTTGTCAAAATACAGTCGTCTGTGTATTCTATCATCACACAAAGCTTTAGTACTTTCGTCATCAAAATACAGTGTTCTATGCATTCCATCTTCACACAATCAGTTCCAACAATCTAAATACGATATTAAGATATTAAAGAAGAAAATAGCTCAGTCCTTTTTCAGGATTATATATATTTTAGAGACAAATTTGTTATTTAGACAAAATCAAGCCATGTGTTGATAAGTGTGTCCTTTGCTTTTATTTAGCTTGAATGGCATTGTTAATGAGTATTGCATCATGTTTGCACACTCATTCCTCCACTTGTAATTGATGATGAAACATTGTATGCACTTGAAACGCCTCGTCCAACAGCTGTCTTGTATACTTTTCTTCTTCTTTATATACGAACACACACACACACACACACACACACACACACACACACACACGCACGCACACACACACACACACACACACACACACATTTACTGTATTACAAATGCTACAAACGTCGCCGAGTGCATGCTTGTATGCTCTCATCCTTATTACTCACAACATGGATTCACAGACCTAATAAGATGCTCCAAACTAACTGCTAACAAATGCATTCTTGTTTGTTTCGCTTGGTTCTCCCCAGTAGAACTTCAGCATGAAGTCAACCAATAGCTAAGCAATCATTCTTCCCCAATGCGTGTAGTGGGCCTGTAATTCCCCCCTCCCCAAATCTAACTAGTGTTGCTCACGGCGTCTTATCTTCTCCTGGTCTCATTAGTTCAATGGAAGATTTGGATCTTGCTCATTGTTGTTAAAACAACATTTATGTTTTGTTTTGTGTGTAAGCTACAGAGTATTCTTTTTACATCTTCATGATAATAACATCCTCCATTAAGGACTGGATTTTTTTTCCAATCAACTTACATTTCTTTCTCCTAGTATTTTAAAAAAAATACAAAATAAAAATAAGCATTTGCGAAAATAAATCGGTTTCATATATTTTTAATACAACGAATTGAAAATAAATATTAGCTAAGATGAATCCGTTAAGTAGGTTTTCTTAATATAGAATGGAAATTAGTGTTGGGTAGGATAAATCAGTTCCGTAGTATTTTAATCAAAATGGAAATAAATACAGTTAGGATAAATCTGTTAATAGTTTTTTAAATACAAAATGGAAATTAGTACTGTCTAGGATAAATATGTTAATAGTTTTTTTAATACAAAATGGAAATAAGTACCGTCTAGAATAAATCTTTTAATAGTTTCTTTTTAATACAAAATGGAAATATGTACTGGCTAAGATACATCTGTTCAGTAGTTTTCCTTAATATAGAATGGAAATAAGTACTGTTTAGAATAAATCAGTACAGTAGTTTTTGTAATACAAAATGGAAATAAGTATTGGTTAGGATTAACCCTTTAATAGGTTTTTTTTAATACAAATGAAAATTAGTATTGGCTATGATAAGTCAGTTCACTTAGGTTTTAAATACAGAATGGAAATAAGTACTAACTAAGGTAAATCAATTCAGTAGTTTATTAAATACAAAATGGAAATAAGTACTGACTGAGATATATCAGTTAAGTAGTTTTTCTTTTCTACAAGTTGGAAATAAGTACTGACTGGGATATATCTGTTAAGTAGTTTTTCTTTCTATACAAGTTGGAAATAAGTACTGACTGGGATATATCAGTTAAGTAGTTTTTCTTTCTCTACAAGTTGGAAATAAGTACTAACTAAGGTAAATCAATTCAGTAGTTTATTAAATACAAAATGGAAATAAGTACTGACTGGGATATATCAGTTAAGTAGTTTTTCTTTTCTACAAGTTGGAAATAAGTACTGACTGGGATATATCAGTTAAGTAGTTTTTCTTTCTCTCCAAGTTGGAAATAAGTACTGACTGGGATATATCAGTTAAGTAGTTTTTCTTTCTATACAAGTTGGAAATAGGTACTGACTGGATATATCAGTTAAGTAGTTTTTCTTTCTTTCTATACAACTTGGAAATAAGTACTGGCTAGGATAAATCAGCTCAATAGTTATTTTTAAATACAAAATGGAAATAAATACTGGTTAGATTAAATTAGTTCACTATTTTTTCCTCGAAATAGTTTCACCATATCATTGGATGTACAAATATTTTTGCTGTTAAAATTTCAGATTCACAGCTCAGTGACACCCTGTTTTCGAAATACAAAATGTAGCACATTTCATGATGGTATGTCGGCACAGATAATTGCATTTGAAATATAATCATCGTAATCAAGAGCATAATAATTTTAATTTTTTTAATACGCATTCTGATAAATGAAAGCCATGTGTTTCACATTTCTCACGGCCATTTAACTTCTGTGACTGGTGGGCGAAAGATGTGTAATCTGGGTGCCACATAGCCATGAGGAATTCTGAAACTTAAAAAGTGCAATATCTGGTAGAGAGAGTGACATATTAGTATCATCATATATTTTTAGGTTGGAATTATGACGCTGATATTATTATTGCTGCCTTGTGATTGTTGAAGACATTTATTGTGTTGCCTGTGTTTGTAAATATTGGAAACGTTTATTTTGTTGCTTCTTTGTAAATATTGGAAACGTTTATTTTGTTGCTTCTTTGTAAATATTGGAAACGTTTATTTTGTTGCTTCTTTGTGTATGCTGTAGCTTTTTGTGAATGTTTAAGACATTTATTTTGCCTCTTCCTTGTGAATGTTGGGGGCATTTATTTTGTTGCTATCTTGTGAATGTTGAGGGCATTTATTTTGTTGCTATCTTGTGAATGTTGAGGGCATTTATTTTGTTGCTATCTTGTGAATGTTGAGGGCATTTATTTTGTTGCTATCTTGTGAATATCGAAGACATTTATTGTGTTGTTGTTTGTGAATGTCGAAGATATTTATGTTTAACTTTCCTTTTACTTTTTTGTTACTGTTGTTTAGGACAGTAAAATATTACTTGCTCCTTAAATGATGGTATTTTCAATGCTTGTAGAATAATCATTCGTACGGATAATTTTATGTATTAAAAAAAAGTGTTAATATTCATTAGATCTGTTGTCTAAACCTCTAAAAAAAATATTTAACAATTTAACAGTTTTTATAGCGTTAAAAGCATAACCTTCGTTTAAGTATTTCCTTTTCTAGCATTTCTAGCAAACTATCCTAAAGTAATATTTGTCTCAAAGCTGATATTTTCTTTAAAACATAGCATCCATTAAAACAATTTTCCCAAGCAAATTGATGATGATGATGATGATGATGATAAGGATGATGTTTAGGGGGGGGGCGGCAGCGGTGGTGGTGAACCAGTGATTGGCTTAGCTATTCTAAGCTAAGCGATTGCTAATTGCCATAAAAAAAATTTACAAACTAAAGCGAAAATGTATACAGACTACGGTATTTGATCAGTTCGTGACCCCAGGACTCGAGTTTTCAGAAAATAGGCAGCGATAGCTCGGACTGGTTGTTTATTTTTTTTCAACCTCTCCTCAAGTTATGATCTCTAAAATATATATCGATCATGTTTCAAAGATTTAATTGTTTGCACAAAATTGGAAAAACGAGAATGCAACAAATAAACAAGCCTCACTACAGTTTTTCAACAGAGTGATAACTAAGATATATATTAAAAGTAAATGCAGGTTGTAGTGAATGTTTCCTTTATAATACAATATATTAGTATTAAAATAAATAAGTAAACAAAAAAATAGAGCGGTGGTTATGGAAATGTAAGCTCGATCCATGTTAGAAACATTTTCATCCCTGGCCTTTTAGGAACCCAGTAAGCTATGCAGATCCCCTCCCAACAATATAATGAAATTATTCCAAGAATGGGCCTGAGGGGTCATAGACCGGTGTTCTGAGCTCTCACTTCGTTATTTATGCTTTAGGTAGTGGGGATTATGAGTGCAAGGTCAACAAGGTCAGGCGTGGTGGTCGTAGATCATTCTGCAAATGGTGACGGTGTTCCAGCTCAATATCTCATTATCGAAAGTCGTACTTGAAAATCAAAAACAGACTTGCTAATTCGGCGCTTGCCTCTTGAATACATTACTGGTCCTGTCTTGCATTGTATCAAGTTTCGGTTATAAAATTATATGTTTGTGTTTGTGCGTGTGTGCATCCGGGGGTGGGGTGTGTGTGGGAATTAAGCAAGACGTTTGCCAAGAATGTTTTCTCTGCCAGTACTGTGCGTCCCCCGTCAGCCGTTCCAAGTCGGCGTTGCTGCCATTGTACACAGATGTGACAACACTGAACTTCAGCTCACTTTTCGTACAACAGATACGTGTAAAGTAGGGTGTGCGTGTGCTTGTGTACGTGAGTGTGTGTGTGTGTGTGTCGAGGAGCTGGGCTGTGTGGTTTGATATGCGTGTATGTCACTTAGTTCACATGACCTATTCGTGTTGTTTACTAAGAGGACTATTTTGAACAGTCTTCCATAATGCAGATAGGACATTTGCAACGTAAGAAATAAAGCCTAACCCAACCTACCCTTAACCATATTCTTAACCCTAAACCCAACCAAAACTTACTTATACTCTATTCCTTACCATAACTGTATTTTTTAAAACTTTTTTCCTTATTTCCAAACATATTTGGCGTAGGAATCGTGATGAGTTAAAACCGTCACGCACATCATTAGGTCACATGACATCTTCTTTAATATTCCCATACAAGGAGTTCCATTTTCCTTGACGTTAAATTTGTTTCTGTAATTATAATGAAGAATCCTTTATATTATAATAATGTCTTTACTTTTTATGGTAATATCCTTCATTTATTTTCTTAGATATATCTAATTTATTTGCTGGGGTTTTGTTCTTGGTGTTTGTAGGTTGGGGGGGGGGGAAGAGTTGGTGGTTTGGGAGTTGTTTTCCTTGGCTTGTTTGTTTTGGGGGATTTTGCTTTGTTGATCTGGGTGGGGAACTTGAAAACACCCTTTCCATTATTTCTTTCTTGAACACAGATAAAGAGATCAAAGTTTGAAATAGTGAGCACAAACATCCTATTACATGACAGACAAATAATTTTAATAAATCATTTCAATCAGAACTATAAAGCGGATTTTTGAAAATACAATATTTATCTTTTTAAACATAATAAAGTAATTTGCTGTGAGCATAAAGGAATCAACTTTATATAGACAGACAGAGAGCGAATCTTCAGTAATGGCTGTTTTCCGCTTATTCTTTTTTAAATTTCTGAAAAATTAGCTCCCCTTTCATTTTATTTAAATTGAATACAATATTTTAAATCAATTTCCTTCTGTTTAAATTGTTGTTATTTAATTAAAAAGCGAAAGATTTTCTTTTAAGCATTATTTTTTAAATGTGTGGTGTATTGAGATTAATTCCTAGGTGTTTTACGCTATCTGTCCAAGTAATCAGAAATTATAATCTTTTCATTGGGGTAAAAATCAAAACAACAAATGCTTTTAAGAAAATAAACATACAGTATAGTTGCCATAGGAGACTGAAAAACAGTTCAAATACCTCAGAGATTTTAATAATTGTTTTATTATTAGAGCAAAAAGTTGATTGTTTAAGTATCTGGATTATTAAACATAAAATACAATGACAATGTTTGCAATCATTTACACGTAATGACTTCGAGAAACTGAACATTCATACAATCTAAATTTAAACATTGTTTTGCTTGTTTATATGTTTTGTTGTTTGTGGGTATTTTTTAATATTTATTTAGATTTGTTTTAGATTTTTGTTTGTGCCTGATTAGTCCAAGACCAGAACAGTTTCGTTTGAAACTTTTTTTCCTTATGGCTCTTTTCCTCAACTGCTCGTGTGTGGGCAGACACACGCTAGTAAATTTTCAGCTTTGAGCCAGTGTTGACGATTTATTCTGGACGATCCTAGTAAATAGCCAAGCAGACCTGATAGTTGCCCTTTGATTGCAGTTTTATTTATCTGCCCTTGTCCTGTGTATTGACTAGTGTCTTTAAGTTATAGACTATCTAGCACTTCTGCCAACCCCCCACCTCCGAGTACTTTCATTCCTGCATGCTAGGGTGTTAAGCGAGCTTACTATTTTACCAGAGTTGATCTCCTCTCTCTCTCTCTTTCTCTCTCTCTCTCTCTCTCTCTCTCTCTCTCTCTCTCTCTCTCTCTCTCTCTCTCTCTCTCTCTCTCCATACCTACCTACCTGAATCAATACAAGAAAAATATGAAAGCTTGGATCTTCTCTCTTTTCTCTAATATTTTTCTTCTCCTTTTTTCTTTCTCAGAACACTCGATCGATCCGTCATTTTCTCCCTCCCTCAGTTTCTCGCTCCCTCCTTCCATGCCAACAACATATACTTCAGTTATTGAACAAATATGTTCTCGTCGTGCTTGTAATGTTTAACATGCGTGCCCGTATTCTTGATTCGCGTGTAATCATCGCATGTGTACCTTATTGTGTGTCTTGTATTAATGTGTCCTATGTTAGGGCGTTAACCTGTTTGCCTGTGCAGGCATAATTCATGGCGTCAAATAACTGACGTCACTAAGAATAAATGCCACTATTTCCTTTTACAGCTAACTGATTGTTTTGGAGTTTAAAAAAAAAATATCTAGTTGTACTTATAACAGACCAAATTTATACATACGTTTTACCCATCGACCCTATAATTGCATACCTATCGATCCCATAATTGCATACACATCGCAATGGACTGACAATTTTTTCAGCCCTTTACTCAGCGCATTGAACTCATCACATGTTACACAGTCGTGTGGTTTACAAGTTTACTTTTTACAGATATGGTTTGTTTTATTTTTCTTCCCCACCACACCCCAACCCTCTTTTTCATATTCCAATTCCTTCATTCTGAATTATGTTCTTAACCCAAGTTTAAAAAGTTAAATTGGCGTACGGCATGCTGGTCGTTGTGTCGATCACATGACTGAACCTGAACAGTTCATTGGCCGGATTACATTCAAAATATATTGCAATGCATGATAAATACAAGGATTCTGAAGATAATTAAAGCTCGATGTTTTACCCTGTGAAATTTAACGCAGAACGAATCCTTTCAAGTTTCTCATGCTGTTAATAAAAAGTAAAGAAAATATAAGCCTCTAGTTGCTACCATTTTGCTGCGATGATTGGATCTCGAATTAATTAACCTTACATCCTTTCTGCCGATATTTTTTATTTTCTTTCTGAGATGGCTCCATAATGCACTTTCGTCACTGTTGCCATGGCACTGCTATGCGCGGAGAATAAAAGCATTTGCTATAACCTTGTCTGTTTTTGAGTGCTCATCTTTTCAATCGCGGTCCTTCTGTTTTTTATGGAGAAAAGAAAGAAAGATGCAGAAAGCGAATGAACGAAAGTTTAATGATCTAAGGATATTTTTTGTCTCATTAGACCTATCAGAAACTGGATTTTATCTAATCGACACACAGTATAAGGGGTAAGGTGTGTGTGTGTGTGTGGGGGGGGGGGGTACTGACATCAGTTATGTTTCCATTCTTCCTATTTCTTGTCACAGTTAGATATATGTCTATAGTGCATTGCTATATAAGGCCAATAAAATACGCCATCATTGCATAGTCCTGTTACTGTACTATGGAAATGGGATTCCAAAATCTAAAAGACAAAACCAAAAAAAAAAATCCCGAAACGTTTTACCCATAAATAGATGTTACTGATTTGAAACTGAAAAGGCATTTGTTAACGGTAAGAATGGCTGATTGAATTCAGTACAGTCTATCAGAGATAGACACCAGTTTAAGTTAGGGCGGGCGCGTATTATTATACATTACGATATTGCTAAGAGTATAAGATAGATATAAATATATATAGAGAGAGATCATTAATAACCAGTATACTATGTATTATGTATAATGCTTGTTTACAGAAGTCTGTTCTCACTTTGGTAGGAGTTACACAAACTAGGTACATTGGTAAGCCGTTAGAAAGCTAATAACCCTGGTATAGCAGATTATTTTGTGGTTATATCATTTCAGTATGTTGTATATCATACCACTTTCAATAGGTGTCACATAGTGTCACTTTCAGTATATTTAATATTACATCACTTTACAAAATCTAGCCCCTGTCTTGAACGTTTTGTGTTGTATATATTTAAACATAGTCTGCAACACAATAACAGTAAATGTAAACTGCTAAGTACACTCGTTGACCTGTCTGAGCCAATGGCACCGATGGGCCCATAGGCCATTTCCTTTCTGTCGTAACTTACAAATCTTGCAAAAATTGAATTATGCAAGATGCTTTCTTCCTTTTACATTTCGGTTTTTAAAAAAAAATAAAATATTTATGTATTTTACACGTTGTCTTGCCGTTTCCCATTTTGCTGTGTTGGTTGGTCAACTTTTGCTGTTCGTGTCAGTCTATGCCTGCGCCAAATTAGTGCCAGTAAATGCTGCGAGCTAGGACAAGACTAGAAAGTATGGAATCAGCTGGCTCGATTTAGAAACACTCCAAGCAAGGCCAAAGAATATGAATGTGGGGACATTAGGAGTAGAAATATACATAGCAACACAGCCGACAAGAGAAGGATGAAAGAAAAGATGGGCAGGACCTGCAGCACATTTCAGGCAAGCACACAGAGAGATGGGGGGGGGGGGAGAGAGTAGAACACTGCAACCACACACAGAGAGAGGGGGGAGAGTAGAACACTGCAAGCACACACAGAGAGAGGGGGGGATAGTAGAACACTTCAAGCAGACGCAGAAAGAATGGGGATACAGGTAAAAAGTGGCTACACTGAAATAGAAACACTCAAAACAAGAACAGAGTGAAAGATGTTGATGTGTGGGAATGGAGAATTACTAGAAACATTCTAGAATCTAGAGGGAGACTGGGGACAGTTGGACTGGACTAGAAAAATTCTAGAATCTAGAGGGAGACTGGAGACAGTTGGACTGGACTAGAAACATTCTAGAATCTAGAGGGAGACTGGGGACAGTTGGACTGGACTAGAAAAATTCTAGAATCTAGAGGGAGACTGGGGACAGTTGGACTGGACTAGAAACATTCTAGAATCTAGAGGGAGACTGGGGACAGTTGGACTGGACTAGAAAAATTCTAGAATCTAGAGGGAGACTGGGGACAGTTGGACTGGACTTGAAACACCCCAGATATACACAGAACAGAAGGAGATTGAGGTAATTAGACTACTAGAAAAACTTCAAAAAAGCATAAAGAAAGAAGGAGGGGGTAATTGGACTGGATTAAAAGTACTCCAAACAGCCGCCGAAAGAAAGGGAGGGTTGAGATAAACTAGAAACTCTCCGTGCTTGCACAAATCGAGTGATGTATTTCATCTCGGGACTACATTTACTGTAATCGCTAAAGATCTCTTTAGAAATATCGATAAAGAACATCTTTTGCGTCACGAAATCCAGGAATTCAATGTTTTCTTTGTGCTGTGCGTCTTAAAATTCTCACCTGCAATTAAAGATGCAAAGTTCAGATTTTTTTGCGCTCTCTCTCTCTCTCTCACTCTCTCACTCTCTCTTCTAACTTCTTTCTAAATAGAGCAGGTGAAATAGATTTTTTAATTTATAACATTTCAAGTGAACTGTCATTGACGTTTTTTTTCGGATTCTTGAAAAAGATCTATTTTCGTATTTTCTTTTAGAGTTTCTTGGCAGCAGATACATCTGACGCGAATTCATTAATACATGTGTTTGACTGAACAGTACAGAAAAATATCCTTCAGTTTTAAAATACAGAAAAATGTGTAACCGAACGAAACCCAATGTGGCAATTAACACTGTACTGATCAAAATAGAGTTCTGGGTTGCAGCTTTTTTCATAATTGTCACTTGGATATTGCCCTAAACAAATTCTGACATTTTTTCAACAAACATGCTTATGTGTTTATTTCAAATTCTGATTTGAGCATGCTCTTCGCGCGAAATACTTCTATTAAAAAATGTAATAGAAGAGTTGAGTATCTGTATCAGTACATTTTGAAGCATAGTTTTTCCTCTCTACTTCCATGATTCATTTAGCTAGATATTTAATTAAATATGCACGACCGTCTCAGTATCCCAGTATCCCAGTGTACAGTGCATGTGGGTGAGTCTGTATGTGTGACTGTGTGATTGCGTGCGTGAAATGCGCGCGCTGAAGTTAAAAGAAGATATATCTGTTCCATGGTTTGGGCGATACACGAGTAATTTTTAGCGCCCATCAGGATACTTATTTTCTTTGTATTTCCAACTGCTAAAATTAGGAACGTATGCTTCGTGATAACACATTGCTTCACTGGTTGGTTCACTGATTGGTCCACTCGTTGGTTCACTGAATGGTCCACTCGTTGGTTAACTGATTGGTCCATTCATTGGTTTACTGATTAATTCCCTCGTTGCTTCACTGATTGGTTCATTCGTTGCTTCACTGATTGGTTCGCTCGTTGTTTCACTGATTGGTCCTCCGTTGGTTCGCTGATTGGTTCACTCGTTGGTTCACTGATTGGTTCACTGGTTCACTGGTTCACGGATTGGTTCGCTTGTTGGTTCACTGATTGGTCCACGCGGTGTTTTACTGATTGATTCGTTCATTGGTTCACGGATTGGTTCGCTGATTGATCCACTCGATGGTTCACTGATTGGTTCGCTCATTGGTTCATTGATTGGTTCGCTCATTGGTTCACTGATTAGTCCACTCGTTGTTTCACTGATTGGTCCACTAAATGATTTACTAATTGGTTCGCTCATTGGTTCAATGATTGGTTCGTTCGTTGGTTCACTGATTGGTTCGTTCATTGGTTCACTGACTGGTTCTGTCATTGGTTCTCTGATTGGTTCGTTCATTGGTTCAATGACTGGTTCGCTCGTTGATTCACTGATTGGTCCACTTGTTGGTTCACTGATTGGTTCGTTCATTGGTTCACTAATTGGTTCATTCAATTCACTAATCGGTTCTTCATTGGTTTACTTATTGGTTCACTAATTTGTTTACTCATTGGCTCACTAATTGGTTTACTCATTGATATACTCGTTGCTTTACTAATTTGTTCACTTATTGGTTCACATGTTGGTTCACCTCATCTAGAGGGCTGTATTCTTGAGGAACACCCCAGTATCTGGAGTGAGCCCTCCTGTTACTTAATACAAACTGGCTAATGAATCGCTAAGCACTGTACACAATTCATGGTTAATGGTTCACTATACTCAACTATTACAAGCACCAGAAGTGAGTTACTAAACTTATCATCCCCGGATATGTATTGGCTCATTAAACTCAAAACCATTGACGCGGTAGTACAACACGAAATTCATCTCATTGGACGTACTAGTGCAGCATGTAACTCGACACATTAGGCGCAATAGTGTGTAATGCAACTCGACACAATGGGCAGAGTTGTACATCACAGAACTCTGAAGTGTACTTGTACATCACAGAACTATAATCTTAAGTGCAGTTGTACATAACAGAACTCTAATCTTAGACGCAGTTGTACATCACAGAATTTTATAACCATAAAACTGAACTCATCCAAAATATGCGTAGTGCAACACCTAGCAACCTCAATACTCTTAATATGGGTAGTGGGTCGTTCATCTGAGTACCCGCAATATTTACAGGGGACATTTGATCACTACACCCGCAATACGTATGGGGGACATTTGATCACTACACTCGCAACAATTACAGGGGACATTTGATCACTACACTCGCAACATGTACAGGGGATATTTGATCACTACACTCGCAACATGTACAGGGGACATTTGATCACTACACTCGCAACATGTACAGGGGACATTTGATCACTACACTCGCAACAATTACAGGGGACATTTGATCCCAACACCCGCAATATGTACAGTGGGCGTTTGATCCTTACACCCACAAAAGTAGAGAGGTCATTTAATCCGTAAAATGTATAACACTTCACTTAATACCCGTAAATAGTGTTAATAGGTCCTAGGTCATCAAGGTCTTTTCCAGACGGTGAACATACCTCTTATTATCATGTGAACTTCCACCCTACCGTCTGTGACTCTATGTGAACAGACCACAAGAGTAAAAAACCCAGAAATTTACCGCCAGTCACTGAACAGTTCATATGTATTGACTGAACAAATGTGACAAGTTCGGAATTTTCTGTATTCGTGTATATATTATCCACACAACCAACAAGTCAGTCACTGTAGTGTGAGACGCTTCCGGCTTTCGTTAAGGAAATGCGCAATTGAACATAGAGATAATCTTATAGGTTATCAGACTGAAAAATTATCTGACAAACATATTTTTATAAATAATAAAAAAAATCACTTAAGGAAACAAATGGGTTTTGCTATAATTTATTTTTAAAATGTTTAAAAACATAACAACGTTATCATCATAGCACTTCTATAAATATTTATCAATAAAGTGGGTATCTTTCCAATTATAACAAATATTGATTTCGTTTGTTTCCCCACCCTTTATTACTTTATTGTGGTTGATTGAAGATCATGAGTTACCAACTGTTGTCACCGTGTTCTGTTAGCTTTCCTTAACGGCTGTGGTAAATAAAGATTGACTTGAAATTTCTGGACTTCCCAGATTATTCTGAGACATTCTTCTTCTGAAGTCGAATAATTCTGTTCGGCCGCATTTAACATATGGCTGGAGTACACTACAGAATATCATCATGCATCTGCATCAGTACAACACCTAGTCTACTAGCATTTGTTCTGAGTAGTACAACACCTAGTTTGCTAGCATTTGTTCTGAGTAGTACAACACCTAGTCTGCTAGCATTTGTTCTGAGTAGTACAACACCTAGTCTGCTAGCATTTGTTCTGAGTACGAATTCCTGAAGTTAGGAGGACAGGAGCTCGTGACTGACTGTCTTTAAACTAGCAAAGCTGACTTCACACACATTGCTCCAAATCACTATCTCATGTTTGCCTTTCCTCATAAATCAATGAGTGGTTTGGCAGTGGCACTGAACCTGGGAATGAATTTTCGATAGTAACCAGCCAACCCCAAAAAGGATTTAACATTTGTCTTGGAGTTTTCTTACTTTTGATGCCTCTGGTCACAGGAGACCTTGTCCAACTGTGTGTCCCGAATATTGAAGTTTGAAATGTCCAAAGAAACATTTCGTTAGTCGAGCAGTAAGGTTATAGTCCTTCAAATACTTGAATTCCATGACACTAGGATGTGTTCATCCAGGGTCTGGGTAGCCACCAATTATGGCATTACCGGGTAGCCACCAACTATGGCATTACCGGGTAGCCACCAACTATGATATTACTGGGTAGCCACCAACTATAGCAATACCGGGTAGCCACCAACTATGGCATTACCCACCTTTGATACTGGCCATCAGGTGTAATGAATGCTAATTTTGGCTTGTCTGCCGCACAGACTGGAATTTGCCTTAAAAAAAAAAAAAACCTTTTGACAAATCTAGTTTAGAAAAATATTTTGCTCCAGTGAGCCGAGCGAAAAGTTGCTTTGTGGTTCAGCGTCACTTCATCTGAAAAACAATCAACTTGTTATATCTGTTTCTAGTCCTCATAACATTGGTGCTTGCCATCCTTCTTATATGACTATAGGAGAGTTATACAGGGACTACGCCTTCTCAATTATACCTACGGCTAGATTCGATTTCCTCTTTTACAGCATCCCATTTAGCATAAGGTAAAACATAAGGTTTCATGTGGATCAGATTATGATCCCCTAGTGCGACCATAAATTCGCAGAGACTCATTTTTCTGGGCTTATCAGTAAAATCATCGCGAGTTTCTTTTATCAAGTTCCATAACTGTTGAGTATCAGAGTCTGAGAGTTCTCGATTTAAAATAACATCATTAATAGTTTCAACATCTGTTAAACCTGGTTGTGGTACTGATTCAGCATCGGGTACAGAGGCCGTATCGTCCTCTATTACAATAGTAACGAACATGTTATCCGAGCGTTTTTTTATGCTTTCATCAGATTAGCATGAAATATTTTCACTTTGGATCCAGTCTGAATTCGGAAATTACACCCACTCAATTTCTTCTTCTAGTACACCCCATTTTTTTTTAAATTCCATACTAAAATAATATTCGTCGTTAGTTATTCATTGAACCCCATTCCTCTCTCAATGTAGCCCTGTTTGACGAGTGTCAGTGTTGTATTGCATGTGAAGATTGTAGTCTTGTCTTGAATAAAACAGATACTTTTATTAATACGTGCCTAGTTTACACTTGCCTATTCTAATGGACTCGAGCGATAATGTTTTGTGTAGAATTTTTAAGAAACCTCACTGCGGTGTAGTTTACTGACACGCTGTTTCCTGTATTCCAAACCCCGTGTTCTAGAACCTCATTTCTTCCGACAGCAAGAGGGAAATGCTCTTATCCCTGTTTGTACACGTCACTTAGTTTGTACACGTCACTTTGTGTTGTATTTATTCTGTTTGCACGCGTCCCTTTTTCACAGAAAGAAAATAGTAAATCACAACAACGATGTACATTTGTAGTCGACATGTTTATTATGTTTCGATTTTTTTTTCCTCCAGGGCTTAAGTTTTAATACTGAAATACTTTTGTAATATTTTTTGGGGTGGTTAGTTTACTTGAGTATTATTTTTTGTATATATTTCTAAGCATAAACATGCTTTTGTTATAATATGGTGGGTTTTTAATGCTTAATATGTTTAATACTATTCTTTCTTGCAGGACAAAAACAAACGCTTTCAAGAAACGGTGACTACAAGATATTTTTTTTTGTTAATGCTTTTAGTTTGTAGTAGAGATATATGGCATTATTTATTATATACTTTGCTTGGGCTACTTTTTTGCAGAATTTTTTTCTTCGTTCATAATTAACGATACTTCTTATTTATTAACTGCATCTCTATCATGGCTTTCGGCCTATCCCTCTCACTGACCTCCCCACCCCATTTCCTTCTGATAGTTTTAATAAATATTATATCATTACTTTTGTATATTTCTAAAAACAATTATACTAAAAATACATTCGCTGGGTTGTGGATATTACTTTTATCGTCTTGTCGTGTTCTCTGTTTTCAGGTAGTAAATTTTGCCTAGTAGATTTTCAATTTGCAAAATTTCTGCTTATTCGTGAATTAATAACATTATTTCACTCACTTCTCTCTCTCTCTCTCTCTCTCTCTCTCTCTCTCTCTCTCTCTCTCTCACCCACCCACCCACCCACACACACACACACACACACACACAGCAGTGTTTACTACTAGATCTAATCAATACGAAATAAGATTGGATACAAGACTAGATGTGGACTTTTGCTGACAAACACCTGCAACCGTAGATTACGATACGCAGTAATGACAAACCATCCTAATTTTTGTTTTGACATAAAGCATTTATGCATTTCATAGTATTTTGCTGCTTTGTTTTATTTATTTTTAATTATTTTTAAATATATATATATTTCTGATTTCATCCATATATTGAGCAACATGTTCGGTTAAACTGCGTTTATGTGGCAAATACGAAATAAATTACAATGCCACTTGCAAGCGAGGAGTTAACAAACAGCTTTTAGTCAGTAATCTTTAATCTTAGTTAAAGCAGCACAAACAGAAATGATGGAGCAGAAAAGCGTTAAACAAATATTAACCAGTTAAGCAATTTTACATAAAAACCCTTCAATTACAAAACGGAATGGTGACTGGCCGTCATCTGTACACAAAGGAAAAGACCAGCAAACACAGTACGTCATTCAGCGAGGGCGAATTAATCAATAAGATTGCAATGAATTAGCAAAAATTGTTCATCTTTTTTTATACTTATATAAAAGATTAACTCAGATTATTGTAAGTTTCATTAATTCACCTTCACTAATTCTTGGTCCAAGGCCGTTCGTTTCGTACCATGAAACGTTTCGACACGTGGATCTGATTGTAATAAAAAGCGCTTTTATTGATTTTCTTGTTTATTGGATTTAAAGTTGTAGCTTACTCATTTTGTGACACTTAGGGTTATAAAGTTGTAACTGCTCATTTTGTGACACGTAGGGTTATAAAGTTGTAACTGCTCATTTTATGACACTTAGGGTTATAAAGCTGTAGCTTACTCATTTTGTGACACTTAGGGTTATAAAGTTGTAACTGCTCATTTTGTGACACTTAGGGTTATAAAGTTGTAACTGCTCATTTTATGACACTTAGGGTTATAAAGCTGTAGTTTACTCATTTTGTGACACTTAGGGTTATAAAGTTGTAACTGCTCATTTTGTGACACTTAGGGTTATAGAGTTGTAACTGCCCATTTTGTGACAGTTGGTTATAATGATATATCCTACTCATTTTGAGATAATTTCGTTATAAAGCTGTAGTCTACTTCTTTTATTTATGTAACTTACTTTTGTGACATATTTGGTTATAAAGCTGTATCCTACTAATTTTGTGACACTTAATTGTAAAACTGTCGTCTACTCATTTTTATTGTTGTTTTTTGTGACATTGACATTTTATTAGGAATACCATTGATTTCTACAACACGTGTACTTACAATATTGGCTATGATACAGGGGATACATAACAGGGGCTATGATAGTGGGGATACATAATAGGGGCTATGATACAAGGAGTTCATAACAGGGGCTATGATACATTGGATACATAACACTGGCTATGATACGAGGATAGATAACATTGGCTATGATACAGTGGATAGATAACATTGGCTATGATACAGTGGATAGATAACATTGGCTATGATACAGGGGATACATAACAGGGGCTATGATACAGGGGATACATAACAGGGGCTATGATACAGGGGATACATAACAGGGGCTATGATACAGGGAATTTATAATATGCTACTGACGTTAAACAAGGGAGACTGCGAGTGTGGTCTGAGTCTGAGCATTAATCCTGCATCTGTCTTGATAACCACTCTCTTCTGCATTTAATTTCCGACCCTTTATCTGTTAAACTCTTGGCTTTAGAACTAAATTTATATTGGATCTGAATGCCAACAGTACTAGCAGTGTTATTTCAGTGAATAAGATTTAACTTTTTATTAACGAAATTTGCTTTAAAATATCTTGTCTTTTTTATCAAATTGGGAGTGATGTTTTATTTACTAAACTTTGTTAGTGGCTTGCCTGACCATCTTACTTTATTTAATAGTTTTGCGGTTTGGGTTTCAGTATTTGTGTGTGTGTGTGTGTGTGTGTGCGCGTTTGTGTGTGTGTGCGTGCGTGTGTGTGTGTGCGTGTGCGTGCGTGCGTGTGTGCGTATGTGTGCGTGCGTGTGTGTGCATCTGTGTGTGTGTGTGTGTGTGTGTGTGTGTGTATGCATAAGAGAGAGAGGGAGAGGGAGTGAATGACAGAATACTTGGGTGGTTTTTTTCCTACATTCTATTTCGTAAATGAATACAGTTTTCTCTCGTGTACATACTTTAACATATAAGTCTTCATACCGCTACTCTCATTCATATATATATCTCTTACACTGTTATGGGTGATTTTTTCTGGGTTTTATTTCATTTTGTTTGTGGTTTTCAAAATTGAAAGAATTGTTTCATGCATTTCAGTATTTTAGTTTTAACTAAAGTTATTTATGTTTATATTTTTGTTGTGTTTTTTTAATAACAGCTATTTAAAAACTTAACAATTTTGTGTATAATTCCTTTGAATTATAATTCACTTGTGTGGTCTTTTCAATGTAATTAATTTATATTTAGTCACTAAACAATAGACTTAGTTAAGAAGTCATTAAGTCTGAAATTTAGTTCATAATCTCTGTATCCTATATGTCTTATGTTTGAATTATATTATATATAGCTCAAAATTACTATTTTACTATTATTGTTGTCAAAAATCTGTAAAGACCACGTGAAATGGAATCTAGGCCAGCCACAGATAAGAATAAATCTGTAATAAATTAGTAATTTCCATTCTTAGAATCAAGAGTGCAAAATGTAAACTTTCAGAGATTTGTATAAGTGCACTTATTTTGTTATTGATCAATATTAGTTGGCAAGATCCTAAAAACAGTTGCATTTGTAATGAATTATTAAAATGGATACTTTTTGCAGTTTCAACATGATATGTGTTGATAACATTATTATTAGTATGAATAATTAACTATCAATTAATCAACCGTTGTCTGTTTAATTTGCAATATCTGTTTTAATTTAATTTAAAATCTAATGAAAAAGATGCTTCATATATTAAATATGTATTTATCAAAACCCTATCGTCATCTTTTAATCTAAATTTGTATGAAATGCATTGTATTACCTCAGTGGTTGTTTGTGTGTTAATTGCATCATGGTATTTTACTTTACGTACTGTAGTTTTACTCTATTCATAACATAAATGTTTATAGCAATTTTTCTTGAATAGATAACCTTATTACTCTAACCAGTACCAGGACAAAAACTGAAGTCTTTATTTTCTGCTGTTAACTTCAGTTGGTAAATCCATTAGAATTTGATCATTATTATTATGCAACTGCCAAAACTGCTTGTGTACAAATGAATAGTTGAGGTAACTTGACATAATTAAATATTTTACTTTACAGTTTATGGTTTCATAGCAAAGTCATAGGTGGCAAAAACTGGGATTTTTCCCCCTAGAATTCTAGCCATTTTTTTTTTGTTGGTACCTGTACTTCATTATTGTTACTTTAGATCATGTATACACAATATACTAATATTTATAATATTAATAAGAAGAAATACATATATTTTACCTATATAAGACTATCCAACTATTAAATTAATATAACATTGGCCATTAATTGTTAAATTTAAAAGCTTTTGACTTACAAAATAAATAAATAAATAAATAAATAAACAGTACACACACACAAATAAACACACATAATACTTATACAGACATTCATACACAATCATGCAAATACATATGAGAGAAATGTATAAGAAACTACTATTCTAACAGGTAAAGTAATTTAAAATTATTTGAATAATAATCACTCAATTTAAATAAGACTATTCTGTAAAACTCTATATTGTTCACTGTTAGAAAATAAAGTAATTTTAAATTATATACAGAATGATAATCACACACACACACACACACACACACGCAAAAAACACTCTCCGTGTGAACCAATTTTTTTTTAAACCCTTTTTTTTCCCCTTTGTTGCGTTTAAAATCTTATTGTTTTAGTGAACTTAAGTCGTTCAGTTGCTTGGATATCGGTGAATGGTCTTTTATGAAGTTTACATATTTCTATAAATTGTATTAATGAAAACGGATTATGCTCATGCACGTTATTCTAAATTAATACACTACGTTTTATAACGAGAGAAGTTATTAATACACTACGCTGTATAACGAGAAGTTACTAGTACACTACGTTGTATAACGAGAGAAGTTATTAATACACTACGTTGTATAACGAGAAGTTACTAGTACACTACGTTGTATAACGACAGAAGTTATTAGTACACTAAGTTGTATAACGACAGAAGTTATTAGTACATGCGTTGTATAACGAGAAGTTACTAGTACACTACGTTGTATAACGACAGAAGTTATTAGTACACTAAGTTGTATAACGACAGAAGTTATTAGTACATACGTTGTATAACGAGAAGTTACTAGTACACTACGTTGTATAACGAGAGAAGTTATTAATACACTACGTTGTATAACGACAGAAGTTATTAGTACACTAAGTTGTATAACGACAGAAGTTATTAGTACACTAAGTTGTATAACGACAGAAGTTATTAGTACACTACGTTGTATAACGAGAAGTTACTAGTACACTACGTTGTATAACGACAGAAGTTATTAGTACATTAAGTTGTATAACGACAGAAGTTATTAGTACACTAAGTTGTATAACGACAGAAGTTACTAGTACACTACGTTGTATAACGACAGAAGTTATTAGTACACTAAGTTGTATAACGACAGAAGTTATTAGTACACTACGTTGTATAACGAGAAGTTACTAGTACACTACGTTGTATAACGACAGAAGTTACTAGTACACTACGTTGTATAACGAGAAGTTACTAGTACACTACGTTGTATAACGACAGAAGTTATTAGTACACTACGTTGTATAACGACAGAAGTTATTAGTACACTACATTGTATAACGACAGAAGTTATTAGTACACTACGTTGTATAACGACAGAAGTTATTAGTACACTACGTTGTATAACGAGAAGTTACTAGTACACTACGTTGTATAACGACAAGTTACTAGTACACTACGTTGTATAACGACAGAAGTTATTAATACACTACGTTGTATAACGAGAAGTTACTAGTACACTACGTTGTATAACGACAAGTTACTAGTACACTACGTTGTATAACGACAGAAGTTACTAGTACACTACGTTGTATAACGAGAAGTTACTAGTACACTACGTTGTATAACGAGAAGTTACTAGTACACTACGTTGTAGTAATGAAAGAAAAAGTTACAATATAATGCTTCTTTTGAATGAGAAGTTATCTGCACACTACTTCGTATTAAAGAGAGCAGTTAACTAGCACATTCTAATTTGCTTACAACACTGCATTAGACGGATGATATGTAAAGAAATAAAGATTCTATAAATATATTTGACTAATGAAACATGATTAGCTGCTGAATCTAGTTTGCTTGCATTAGAGTGATGAGGTTTAAACTGGGAGACTAGTGACAGCTGTATTGAACTATTGAGAAGTGATTAACTAACGGCCAAACTAGTACACTGCACTAGACTAAAAATGCAAATATAGCAACTAGTCTGTTTGAACTTATGACAAGTGATGAGAATGTGCGTGTCATTGATCTCATCAGATCAGCCAGCCAGCCAGCCAGCCATCTATTCATTCCTATTACATCTTGTATGCAAACCAAGTCGGAGCTTTATTACACCCGACATATTCATATGGTTTATTTTAAAGGAATTAGGATTGAATTTGAATATACTGACAAAATACCTTTGTGCAAAGTGTTCATAAAATTGAACTGGCAGGGATCTCTTTCTGCAAAATGTTCATTAATTTGACCAAACTGGCAGGGATCTCTTTCTGCAAATGTTCATTAATTTGACCAAACTGGCAGGGATCTCTCTTTCTGCAGAGTGTTCATTAATTTGACCAAACTGGCAGGGATCTCTTTCTGCAAAGTGTTCATTAATTTGACCAAACTACAAAAATGACAGACACCTCTTTTTGCAAAGTGTTCATTAATTTGACCAAACTGCAAAACTGACAGACACATCTTTCTGCAAAATGTTCATAGTTTTGACCAAACTGGCATACACCTCTTTCTGCAAAATGTTCAGACTAATTATACCCGCATTTCCAGCTAGAGTTATTGCAGTCTAGTCGTTTTCGTCTAAACTATGTTCAGCACACGGCTTTGGTCTAGTTACCTAACTGCACCATAACAACATATGTGGTTAATGAAATTAAACATTTGTTTCAGGGTATATTTTCACAGGCGTTTGATCTTCAGGCCTCAGATTTTGATAACGATGATACCTACAACAGAGAGGGGTAAGTGGGTTGTTTTTGTTTCACGGTGCGTATCTATCTTTCTATATGTTATTTCAAGTTTATCAGATATTGTTATCACTCACTGCTTGAGTTGCGGTGATTACTTCTAGTGTTTACTATTAATTCAATTGTTTCTATTTCTGTCCCTGCCATTTTCAGGACCTTAGAGTTTGTCCCTGCCATTTTCAGGTCTTAGAATCTGTCACTGCCATTTACTAGTCCGTAGCTCCGCCACTGTCATTTACCAGCCCTTGGTTCTGCCAATATGATTTGCCAACCCTTCTGTCAAGGCCAGTTACCACTACTTAGGTCGTCTGTCATTTAACACTCCCTCTTTCACAATTATTGACCGACCCTTAGTTTTGCCAAGGTTATTATCCAGCTCTTGTTCGACACTAGCATTAGTTGTTCTGTGATAATTATTTGTCGCTCTTCAGTTCTGTCACTGCCATCTAGCAATCCTTAATTCTGACACTCCATTTATCATTCTGTTAGTTTTGTCACTGCCAATTATGAGTCCTTAGTTCTGTCACTCTTTGGTTCTGTTACTGTCATTAATCACTCTTTATTTCTAATACTGTCTTGTTTCGCTCTTTAGTTCTAATACTGTCATTTATACTGTAGTTTTGCTACTGCCCATTATCACTCTGTAGTTCTGTTACCATCATTTATCACTCCTTATTTTTGTTACTTTGTCATTTATCACTCTTTACTGTTGTCGTCGTTTATCATTCTTTAGTTCTTTTACTGCCATTTATCGTTCTTAAGTTCGGAACTATAAATGATAACTCTTAGGTGCTATTACTGCCATTTATCAGTACTTAGTTTTTGTCACTGCCATTTACCATTGACTAGTTTTTTCCAATGCTATTGATCAGTGCTTAGTTCTGTCTGCTATTGATCAGTGCTTAGTTCTGTCTTCTGTTGATCAGTCCTTAATTCTGTCTACTGTTTATCAGTGCTTAGTTCTGACTGTCGTTTTTCAGTGCTTAATTCTGTCTGTCATTGGTCAGTGCTTAATTCTGTCATTGATTAGTTCTTAATTCTGTCATTAATCAATCAATACTGGGCCAAGACAGACAATGATTACTGCTAGTTGAGTTTCTACCATGCAGTTCGCTTTTCGCTTATATACACATTTTTTTTTCTCATATTGTCATCGGTTTTTTTTATTTCACGCTTGCGTTTTAAAAAATATTTCTTTTGCTGATATATGGTTTTTACTGTTCAGTATGACATTTCTACAAATCTAGTAGAGTCTTATTTTACTGTGTAATACAACACGTTCACAAATCTTATATAATGCTCTGTTACTACAAATACATCAGTGTCCTTTAGAACATTTTTATTGTCCACTGTAAGATTTTTTGCTGACCAACATTATACTTTTACTGTCTGACAATACACGTTGTTTTGTTTCCCTAACATTTTAGTCTAAATAACGCGTTTCCTATCCAATATTAACTTTAGTGCCCAGTATAACTCTTCTACTCTCTGATATAACAGTTTCCCTAAAATTTTAGTCTAAATAACGCGTTTCCTATCCAATATTAACTTTAGTGCCCAGTATAACTCTTCTACTCTCTGATATAACAATTTTGCTATCTCTTTCACAACTGATATTAAACTAGCTTAGAAAACACTTTTACTTTCAAATATAACGTTTTCTTTTTCTTTTCCCACAGTATACCTTCACTCTCCTCCATTTTACTTTTCATTTTCCGATATCAATATCAAATAATTTTACTTTCCAGAATTACACTTATATGCCCTACTGTCTAGCTGATACAAATGCTTCAATTTATGACCAACGTTACATTTTACTGTCCAATATTATAAAATAATTGTTTGCAGACAATACCAATTAAGAATTTATAATTTGCATTATACCGTTAGTAACACTAACGACTCCTAGTGACGATCGTCTTGTATTTCTCAGATTTATTTTTTGTTTTTAAATTTAAATATTTATTTATTGGTTCCGTTTAATTGGTCTTTAGGTCTAAATTTATTTATTTAAAAGACGCTCGGTGGATTTAAACTTTCTTGTCTAGACACCCAATTAAATGACTATCTGTCATTCCCTTTTATTGTCCGTCACCTACCGCCCACCCCCCCATCTCCCTCCGGGTTGCACTCTTTCATTCTTACATTTTATGATCACTCCCTCTCGCCTTTACTCTCCAGTGAAACTATTATTCTGCTAATTTGTGGCGATTTTCATTCTGGGCTGTATTTTTTTAAAATTATTATTTGCCTACATCAGGCACTCAGTTTCTTGTCATAAATGTCGACAGTCGAGTCAGCTTTCCTTCGACTGTTACTTTTCTAGATGTGGCTCTGCATGAGCCGCTGGCCAAGCGAGTCCCCAGTCGAGCTGAGTGACTAATGATGCTGCTAAACTTTCACTAAAATTGAAGTGCATTTCCCCGCTGGGTACCTACGTATCAAAATTATGGTGTGCCTGTTTTACAGTGTTTTTACAGGACTCCAAGATTAGTCATTTAAAATTTTTTTTAAAAACTCGTGTCCTGTTTAGTCGAGTAGCTTAGAACTAGCAAACATATTCGATTCCACTGAGAATTGCATTTGAGTTTAATTTGAGTTTGTTCTTATCAACCAATTGAACATTTAACTCATGGTATAATGTAACTTCCTATCAGAATTATTTGCAGCTAAGAAGCCTAGAAGCTATAATGAAAACTGTTCATTTATAATCCTTGCAGACCTCAAGAACCTCGTTTTCCTATCAACATCGGTATAACAGGACATGTTGCTAGAACAGGCGAGGTAACTACTAAACTATACTTACTGAAAATTGTTGTTACAGTTTTAAGTTACCATATACACAGCGTGTTAGCGTAATTTATGTCAAGGTCACTGATGTTTACTTATGAACGACTCACGCCTCATCCTCTTCTCAGTTGCAACTTTGACCTGCGTTGAAGTGTACAATCAGTTTTCTGTGCCGAGATAATTTTTTTAATAATTCCCATGCCAACATAGTGAAACACTTCTTACGGTCATTAAAACTATGTATAAAAAATGTCTGAGAAACAAAACACGCTGTGAGAAACGGCTGGGAAAATTCACGTTTCTTTCGAGCAATTTTGATCTAGCCAGTCGAGTGATGCAAAAATAGTAAATCGTGACCACACAAAGATATAACTGCATAACGTAAACAATGAATTGGACGTTTTTCTTTTGTTCAGATAAAGAAATTAGATCTTAAATCAGTAGAACTATTTTGTTTTACTCTTTAGTTTAGTTGGACTATCATCAAATGCAACAAACTAGAATTTTTTTTAATGCAATATATTGATGTTTGAAATAATTGTGTTCCCATTTTTATATAATTTTATAGTTCCACAAAATTAGTCATGTTTCTGTACAGATTCAATTTGTTCCTTTTAGCCGATCGACCTTTCAATTTTATGTCAATTATAGAGAAGCATAAACTTTAACTATATAATATATATTTATTAACTGGTGCTTTGTAGGACTTACCAGAAATTGTTTTATATTATGGTTTTGAGTATAAATTGTGTGTGCATGTGTGTGTGTGTGTGTGTGTGTGTGTGTGTGTGTGTGTGTGTGTGTGTGTGTGTGTGTGTGTGTGTTGTTACTTATTTTTTCTAAACTTATATATATAATAAAATTAATTCTTTTCCAAGGTACAGTCACCTCATTTTAATGCTCTTTTTTTTAAATGATGCATAAAAGTACAATGTATTTGAAATATATTCCTGATAAGTAGTTTTCATAAAAAGAGTTACTAATTGTTAAAATCAACTTTTAAAAATAGCATTATTTCTGTATTTGCATAGATAGTTTCTGAGTCTAATAAAATTCTAATTAAATGAATAACACTATTACTTGTTATAAAACTGATTGCTTTTAGAATTAAGCTTTAGTTATTATCATTTTTTCCCATTGTATTTAAAACTCTTATCAGTTTAATAAAGACTAAATTTATATTTTAAAATTGATTATTTAAGGCATCCATTTTGGTCTTGTATACATAAATGTGTATATGTAATAATTATTTAAGTTCTTTGTGATGAAAATGAATAATATTTTTATTAAAACAAATTAAAAGTAAAATGTTTTTTAAACTTCACAACAATGCAAAGTGTAAAGTGATTTGCTGGTTAAAGACAGATTTGTAAGTGTAAACACAGATGTATATATTTTTGTCAAAATTTCACAACTATTTCATCTACTTGGATTTGCTAGTGTAAATAATCATATTTATTTTTCTAAAAGTATCACAACTGTCATCTACTTGGATTTGCTAGTGTAAACACAGTCGTATAATTTTTCTATAAGTATCACAACTGTCTTCTACTTGGATTTGCTAGTTAAACATAACCATATATATTTTTGTGACATTTTCACAACTATGTCATCTACCAAGATTTTCCAGCATAAACATAAGCACCTTACAAATTTACTGAATGTTTGGGTTGCATTTACTATGAAAGTTCACTGCGGAAATGTATGTTATAACTTCAGTTCTCTTACTGACTATCTTTGACTTAGAATTGGGTTTTTTGTTGTTGTTTCTTTTCAGTTTAAATATATATATATTTTTATGCATTTTAATAATTCATTCAAATTTAATCATCATTCATTATTTCAACACAGAATACTTGATTTTTTTCATATATTTTTTACGTGACAGTTTTTCTTTTATGATTTGTTGTTTGGAATTTTCTTCTGACAAGTAAAATAATTTTAATAAGATAATGTGAATTTAAACTGCTTCTGTGATGCTTAATCTGTCTGCAAGAAATTTAAATTGTTGATGAGGATGAAAGATGAAGAAGAAAATAATATAAAGGAGGTGGAGGTTTATAGTCTTTGAATATTATTATGTTTCAATACACAATACACAACACACACACACACAACACACACACACACACACACACACACACACACACACACACACACACACACACACACACACACACACACACACATACACACATTTATTCATGAATTATTGCTTTATTTCAGATGCACACATACATAGACACGCATATATATCCATTCACAATTTATGGCTTTATCTATTTCAGACATTAAATATACCAGATGCATATGAAGATGCCAGGTTTGATCCTCAAGTAAGTCAGCAATTTAGTGATAGTTATTCGTTTTGTCACTGTGTATAAATTTAAATGAAAATAAATAATATTAAAATTATTTAAATCTGTTTATTGGTATAACAAATACATTGAGAAGGCTACCACTTGGAATACTATAAACTATAAAGTATGTATGATGATACCTGAAATCATTACATAGGTGGTAAACATCTAATTCATATTTTCATTCTCTTCTTAAAGATTCCATGTCCACAAAAGGATCACTTACATACAAATATATTCAAATAAATTACTTTCCAAACAATTCTTATTTCACTGGGACTTTTTTCTTTTTTGTTTATGTGCGGATTTAACAATTAAACTTTTCAATCAAATTCTCAGAATGTTTCCTCTATTTCCAAATGGATGAGCAGGTCAAGAATTAGTTTTTCTTTCAAGTTTATTTTCTTCCATGTTCTACCAGCACCCTGTAGAAATTCAGTAAATATATCTCTGTAAACTCTTCAAGTGAAATGCAAGTTATTCTGGAATGCTGAAGATAAAATGTTGTCCATGAACTTAATAGGATGACATTAAACCTGTCTTGACTACCTACTGATATAGACCACTTCACAAGGACAGGGTGTACAGTTATTAGATTAATTTTTTTTTAGATATATAGGTTTTATTTATTGATTCTGAAGTTTTAATTATCTACTGTTGATAAACTGTAGCTTCTATATCTTTTCAACATAATGATTTATTTTCTGCATTAAGTCACACCAATCTGTAGAATGGATGAGAAAAATAGATCACTTTGCAATGGTATGACAAAATCTCAACACCTCTATCATAGTGGCTTTGAAATGTGTATAGGTCTGTGTTGCAAACCTCTTACTTCATTTAATGTGCATTAGTTGCTAGAGAGTGTAACATCACCATATAGCTGATATAGGTCTGCTTTTGTTATAGCCAGCTTACAGTGATGTGCTCTAATGAATACATTTTATTTCCAAGGATCTAGAGAACAAAATGGGGAAACAAACTTGTGGGTAATTTTTTTATTATTCCTTTCAAAGCAAAAATATTTATTTTAATGTGAATGCATTGTAACTGACACTTGTTCAAGGAGAGTGCATTACCTTAGTAACAGCTAATGCAAGTATAGGAGAGACATAGAGGATAACTCAGATAGGTCATTTGGGTACATTAGAAAAGGAATGCTAAGAATTTTTAATTTTGTGTCATCACAGATTTTTAAAAAAAGACAGAATGAGGTAGTCTGTTAACATCATAAGTGAATTTTCACTTCAGATCATCAAATGTTTAAATATGTCTGTTTTTCAACAGTGCCTCATAAACTTGTGTAAGAATCAAATGACTCTTTAAAACTTATTTTTATGACAAGCTATATCATTACTGTCAAAGCTTTATTTCAGTGACTATGATCACTTTTTTTGTTTGATCTGTGATAGTTTCAGAGAGTAAATTAGCATTTGTTAACCAATATTTTTTTTTACTAGTAGACTAATCTTTTCTGAATATGATCTTTGCATATGCATCAAGAGTTGTCTAACATTGTGCATGCATGTGTGTGTGTGTGTGTGTGTGCGTGCGTGCGTGTGTGTGTGTGTGTGTGTGTGTGTGTGTGTGTGTGTGTGTGTGCGTGCATGCATGTAAGTGTGTATATCTGTGTGCGTGTGTGTGTGTGTGTGTGTGTGTGCATGCGCGCGCATTAATACAGATGTTAACAAAGATTTAGACAAATTCATAGATATATAATTCAGAAAGAAAATATTATAGACAAAAAGAGAGATTAAAAGAAAAAAGAAGGATTGACAATTAGCAACAAAAAAAAAAAAGAGAGAGAGACAGATAGAATTAGGAGAAAGAAAGAAACACAAAAAACTATAGACATGAAGAGAAAGCAGTAGACAATGAGCTGCAGAAAAGAGGACAAAAACAAAATTAAAAATAAAGTAATTGAACTGTATTAAAAATTAATCATAGTTAAAAGCATATGATAAAATAAGAAACATACATATCACATTTAAAACAAAACAAATATAATTTTTGCATTAGATACAGATGGTTGGATAACCAATCAATTATCATAGTGTATAACTGATAACTCAATAAGAACCATACACTTAGAAGTAAGAACAAATATCAGTTTGTTTAGCTGGAAATTCAACAAGTACCATTTACAGTGCAGAAAATAACAGTGTAGTTTGTTTAGCTGGTAATTCAATAAATGCCGTAGACAATGACAGAAAAGGAATGTAGTTTGTTTAACTGGTAACTAAAAAATTACCGTAGACAATGACAGAAAAGGAATGTAGTTTGTTTAGCTGGTAATTCAATAAATGCCATGGACAATGACAGAAAGGGAATGTAGTTTGTTTAGCTGGTAATTCAATAAGTAACATAGACAAAACTGACAGAGAAGTACAGAAGTGTAAGTTTGGTTACCTTGTAATTCAATACGTATTGTAGACAGACAATGACAGACAAGTAAAGAAATGTCTGTTTGTTTAACTGCTATTTCTATAAGTACCAAATACAAACGCTGAAAGAGAAGTAAAGAAATGTCAGTTTGTGTATACAGGATATGTACTTTAATTTTCTCAGAGTGATGAAAAGTCAGGCTTCAAGACCAAGTCGATTCTCTGTATGCCCATCAAAAATGTGTCAGGTAAAGTCATTGGAGTTATCCAGCTTGTCAATAAATTGGACAACACTGCATTTAACAAGAACGATGAAAATCTGTTTGAAGTAAGTTTGACTAATTATGCTGTTTTTTTAGTTCATTTTATTTCAGTACATATTTCTATATTTATTTGAATTTATTTTTAGGCGAAAGTTGTTGGTTTGCTTTGTTTTTAAAATCATTTTGGTCCCTAATATCACATCCCTATTAACTTCAATAGGTTACCCGTAACTTGTATATTACTTTTCTTTTTTGTTAGTGTACAGTTGTACATTCATTTTGTATAGTTTCATGAAAATTTGTAATTTCAAGAGAAATTGCATTTTTACTTATTTTAATTGTGTTTTAGTATTTCATTTTTTGTAAAAATCATACCATAAATCACTTTATTTTTGGTAGCCATATTAGGTTTTAGGACAAAGGGAAATAACTCACCTAACCAAATGTGTTACAATTGAACAAATTTGCCATTCTCAACCTCAGCACTTATCTATGAAATCCCAGAATGTATATATTTTTTTCCTCATTCTTAAAACAATAAAATTAAAATTTACCATGTTATTATATGTCTCTGTTATTGGTTCATTTCTGGGGGAGTTTGTAGGTTGTATGACTTCTGTAAGGGCAAAGGTATCAAACCATAAATCTAAATGATATAACAAGTCCAACCGTATGAGAAAATTACATAGAAATAAACATTGATACCTGCTGCATAGATTGTAAAACTCCAAGTTATATTTTGAAAAATGCAAAAGGTTCACATTTTTCAACACACACAAAATAAACAGTAAAATAAAATTTCAGAAATGTAAATATTTGTCAAATTAGTTCTCATATGGCATTTGTTGTTTTAATAAGGTAAGTTTTTATAATAACATATGAATATATTTTTATCAAGTAAGGTTTTTTAGTATTTGTAAGGATTTTATTGGTCTGGCATACAAGCATACATCTCACTGGTGTAATACTTATCAGTAAATACAAGTTAATTATTGATTAACACTTACATAGTTATATCATTTTGTTTCTGAAATGTTACAGAAATTTACCTTCTCTAAATTATGTTTATTCTTGCTATGTTTTTGTTTGTTTTTTTAACTATCAGGCCTTTGCAATATTCTGTGGGATGGGTATCAGCAACACTGCAATGTATGAAACAGCAATGAAAGCTATCGCTAAACAAAGGGTGGCCCTGGAAGTTATGTCCTATCATGCTATAGCACCCGTGGAGGAAGCAGACAGACTCAAAGTTAGTAATGTACCATCTTTTCTTTCTTTATTTTCTTTAAAAGTTTGAGGATTGTTAAAGTAGACCTATATTTTTGTCACTTTATCTTGGTATGGTACTATTTTTTAATAGTATGTTTTTCATTTATGCAGTTAATAATTTTGTTATTAGTATAGCATTATTAAACAGTTTTATAGCTTTTTAATACATCTTACTTAGGACATCTTGTTATATAGTTTTGAATTGCTGTGTATGGTTTAAAAATCTATATACTCTAATATTTAGTTGTAAAATTGTATTTTACCTTTCACTCAGTTCAATTTTGATTTTAATTTATAAGTAGATCCATTTATTTTGTTTATGATTTAAAGATACTACCATTGATTTTACATGAACTATAAAAAGTGTTTTGATTGTTCATATAACTTATATGCATATAAATATGTCTTATTATGTATATAATTATTTTGTCTCTGTCATTGCATTTAAAATTTGCCTATTTTAAAGTATCAGTTCTGTATATACTATGTTTATATTACGTTTAATACAAGTAACCCAGGTTAATAACCACTGCCTGCATTTATAACCATTTATTTTGCTGCAAAATAATTTCCTTACCCCAAGTTATATATCTTCAACTTGATTTGACAACAGTTTAGGATGCAGTGTTATAAATAGGGCATAAAGGCATAGCAGTGACACTCAAAGTATTGATGTCTCTCTAGAAATCAATTAATCAATAAGTTTAAGGATCATCAGTAACAAATGTTAGTTTATTTATTTGACAGAAGTTGCCAATCCCCTCAACTCATCATTACAGCCTACTTGACTACAATTTCCATGACTTTGCACTGGATGATGATGACACCTTGAAGGCTACAGTAAGAATGTTTATGGATCTTGACCTCATCGATCACTTTCAAATCAATTACGAGGTATAAGATGGAAATAATGATAATAATGTTAGCATAGTTTTTTTAATTTGCCACCTTTTATTTTCCTCATTTCTTCTTCTCCCACTTCCTTTCTTGCTCTTGCTCTCTTTGTAACTCATGTTCTCTTTAGGAATTAGTTCACTGTAGACTAGCCAAGAGTTAAAATTCCATTTCTAATTCATTTTCTTTGTAGGAATTAGTTCACTGTAGCCTAGCCAAGAGTTAAAATTCAATTTCTAATTCATTTTCTTTGAAGGAATTAGTTAACTGTAGACTAGCCAAGAGTTAACATTCTCTTTAACTCATGTTCTTTGTAGGAATTAGTTCACTATAGACTAGCCAAGCTTAAAATTCTCTTTAACTCATGTTCTCTGTAGGAATTGGTTGACTGTAGACTGACTATCCAAGAGTTAAAACTCTCATTTTAACTCCTTTTCTTTGTAGGAATTAGTTGACTATAGACTAGCCAAGAGTTAAAACTCTTTTTAATTCAGTTTCTTTGTAGGAATTAGTTCACTGTAGACTAGCATCAAGCTAAAACATTCTAACTTTACTTATATCATTATGTCCCATTTATCACACTTTTCTTCTTTACACTTTAGAGTTATTAAGAAACTATGCTGCTTATGAATACTAGAAATACTCCAGATATCAGATTTTTAATTAATTTTCTGATCAGATACATAAAACCTATGTGAATCTCTTATGAAAACTTTTAGTTGAATTCCAAATGCTTCTGTAAACATCAAATATTTTTTTATCACTGTGTCCCTTGCCTGAGGGTTGGTACCCATACGTGACTAGTCAACTTTTTTATTCATGGTACTTTATAATTTATGAAATTAGCCATAAATTACTATAAATGTAACCTAAAATGTACGGGTTTGTTGTATATCTCTCACATCAAATATTATAAATTTTGCTATTATTATATTGCTGTCTTTTAAATAAAAAGAAGACATTTGCATTATTTTGTATCACACAGGGCCATCTTAATAGCATTATAGGCCCACGGGCAAAGCAGTGCACTGGGGCTCCTACCAACACAACCACTCACAGGAGTAAAACATACATAGATTAGCATGGGGCCCCTATGCTTGTGAGGCCCCCAGGCAACTGCCCAGCATGTCCATGCATTAATACATTACTTGTATCATATACAGATATAGTATAGTATTTTGCAGTTATACATTCTCTTCCAGAAGTAAAGAAGAATTATTCCACTGTAACATGTCATAATTCACATAATTATTTTGCAGTTGTTATGCCGTTTTCTTCTAAGTGTCAAGAAGAATTATCGCAATGTGACATATCACAACTGGAGACATGCATTCAATGTCACTCAAACCATGTTTTGTATGCTCAGAGTAAGTGTGACTTATTGCATTGTTTATGGTGAATGTTTAGTATGACTTATCTAAATTACAAAATATTTGTACAGCTACACCTTTCAGATTCCAGGTAAGAAAAATTATAGTTAAGCCCATTTTTCATCTAAATCACAGAATTATCTCTGCTGTGAAATCATCATTATATAACTTGCAATGCGGCTTGGTCCTATGATTTATATAATCATGCTAAGAATGCATGTTCCAAATACTTTCATTAAGTGGTAATCAGACATTTTCTTTAAACTGAGTTTAAAATATTGTAATGAGATATTGAATTGTTTGTGTGGTCATTTGAAATGTGCATCTCTACCATTTTGTTTTTCAAAGTTAATGATTTTATGATTTTATGCATAAGACTGATTGCATGCCTTTCAACCCTAAACTGGGATATATATTAATTTTTGTAATGCTCATTTACCATCATTTCTAAAAATAAATAGTAATATTTGCACACTTTTATGGTACTGAACAAAATCCACGATAAATGTATTTGTAGTTCATCAACTAATGATACTAAAATGACATTTTATTTTTGAAACTAATTCACTGTTCAAAAAAGAAAAATAGGGCTCTGACCTTTTCCAAGCTCATAAAACCCCATTGACTTCTTTAGTAAAATCTCTGTGGATAAAAGGTTTATAAATAAAAACCTATTGACTTCTTAAGTAAATTTCATTTGATTGAAAGATTACTAAGAACAAATTGGTTTATTAAGTAAGCACCATTGACAAAAAATATTTTATTAAACTGATGATTGGTGGTTACTGATTCTATATGTATGTATAATTAATTGCAGTTTTTATATGTTAGCAAGTTAATTATATTAAATATAACTATTTTAAAATTCTTACTGTTTTCAGGCTGGGCATATGGACAATATCTTGGGTGATACAGAACGCCTGGCATTGATAGTGGGGTGTTTGTGTCATGACCTGGACCATCGGGGAACCAACAACCAGTTTCAGATGAAGTGAGAATCTGTAAAGTAAATCTGATTAATCTTATCTGTCTCTGAAAATAACTGGGTATTTTTTTTGTTGTTTTGCTTAGGTCTTTAGTGTAATTGTTCTTGGATTGCCTCCCCTGCTTTTTTCTTACCATGCATTGTGTTTCACAAATATTTTCCTTGATTTAGTCATGTTTGTTACTGACTACAAAAAGCTGGCTAAAGTGAAAATAATTAATGTTAAATTAATGTTTTTTTTCTAATTTACTAAAATTCAGAATCTCAAAAATAAAAACAAAAACAAAAACCATTTATCTGTATATTTATATTTTTTTCACTATACATTTTTAAAAGTACATACCCCTCTGGACTATTAAAGGGAGAAATCATATGAACAAAAATTATGATATTTACATGCTTATTACATGAAAACTAGAATTTTCTCTGGGAATGGATTTGTGCTGCTAACTTCAAAACTGTTTGAATTACATCCTCAAAGAATGAAAAATTAGAAGAAAATTTCATTTACCCACAAATTTATTTATACAGGGTATACTTTAAATGAAATTTAGCAAAACTTTTCCAATTTATAGGTATATTACTATATGTAACATGAACTGGCCTATATCAATCTAATCAAGAATTATCCTACAAAAAGTAGTAGAAAGATGTTTTAATCATATCTTGGTTTGTATTGCTGCATAGAGACACACAAAGAAAGATTGAATGTGTAGATAGTGACAAGTACTAAGCTATTAAGTAGGCCTACACTTACAATTAAATGTAAGGGTGTGTTGAATGATGAATATCATTTTTAGGCCTTTCTGTTTAACATTTAAGCATTATTTAATAACTTTAATTTACCTTTGAAAAACAGATCTTGAGGTATAATAAATTTTACTAAAATTATATAGGTTAACAACAACACATGAATAATTAAAATTGATCGAATGACAGGTAGCTGAGCAGGTAGTGTCACAGTCGAGTCAAGAGTGTTGACATGTGTACATCTACCCGATGACAACAGATAAAACTGCACAAATCTATTGCTCCATCGGTTCCTTGAATATTTTCATCATTGTCACTGCTGCTACTTCAGAAATGTCAATATTATTGTCTAAAACACATCTCTTCAACAGTCTAGCTAATGCAGCAGACAACACATGAGTGTTACACACCTTGAAGCTTACTTCCAGTTGACATCAACTTGACAATAAATAGAAACAAAGAGCCTTCTCACTCAAGGTAACATGTGTGCACCTCCGGTCTTTAAAAATATGATGCAAACAGTCTTGTGTTAACTGGGACAAAGTAATCCCATGCCGGATCAAAGAGTTCACCTTCCTCCCCACCCCCACCCCCAAGTAGTTATTTTACGCTTTAAAAAGCTATAATCTCTCGTTCATACAGCAAAAAAACTCTTGGATTATTAAAAAATAATGATCAATAAAGTGATTTTTAAAGTAATCCTAAAATTGATTTTTTTTTTGTTTACAACTAAAAATGACTAGAGTGCAATTAATTATAGCGACTTTAGCCAGCCTTTCACAGGCAATAACATATATATGCTTCCAGTTCAAGATCTGTAACCTGAATTCCTGCAATGAAAGTGAGCTACAATAATTTTTACATTTGTCTGTCAATGCCTTTACCTGTGTGTAACATCAGAAAATCTTGTAAATACTTGACCATGATTTAATCTTCTGGGCATTTTATTTTCCAAGTCTATGTAATTTTTTTTTAATTTTTAAGAGAAAGTAGAAGTTTCTGATCTATCTTATATTAAATTAAATACACAATTTTCTTTTAAGTTAGTCATTTTGTTTTCAGAATCAAAACAAATATTTTTTTAAAATAATTTGTTTTCTTGTCTGTCAAACACATCATGATTAAATTTTTTTATTTTATTCATTTCTTTTTTTATTTTTAGGACAATGTCACCGCTGGCCAAGTTGTATACTACATCCACTATGGAGCACCACCATTTTGACCAATGTATAATGATCCTCTCTACAAAAGTATGGCAGTATAACATTTTATCCCACATTATAATTAATATTGACTCAGCTTTTTACATTTTATTTTAGTAAATGATCATTTTGAAATTACCACACTTTTGAAATCGGTTTGGGACGGTAAGGCTGAGATAAAAAGAAGATAGTTTTTATTCCCATCGTATTTATGAATAAGAAACAGATACATCTGGGTAATCCATTTCTATCATATAGATGAATAAGAAATATATATGTAAGTGGGTAACCCATTTCCATTATGTTTATGAATAAGAAACATAGATACAACTGGGTTTCTATCTCATGTTTATGAATAAGAATCATAGATACAGGTGGGTTGACTATTTCCCTTATATTTATAGAATAGGAAACAGAGATACAGCTTGATAATCCATTTCCATTATCTTTATAAATAAAACACAGATACAATTGAGTTGTATCATAAATATGAATAAGGAACAGATGCAGCTGGATAATCTATTTCCATGTAATGTTCATATTGTTTTTTAATAAAGCATTACTATTGTGTCTTTGAGAAATGTTGCTTGTGTTGTTTCTTTTGTCTCCCTTTTGGCTACCAAGACTTGTCCTTCATTTGGTGCAGTTTTAGGAAAAAGTGGACTACTGATTATAAGGGTGTTTGAATTGTGATGGACTGAATTTTTAAATTGTATACTGTACATGTTTTTGATATAACATGATGATATTGCATGTTCATTATCATTATAATCGTGTGTGTTAGTACAGTAACAATAAATATGTTGTTGCCATATAACAGAATGGTTTATGGTGAATAAATGTGTTTCAGCTTTTGTAAAATATGATACTATTAATGTTGATATCAAAAGAAATATTTAATAAACTTATATGTCATACATTTCAATTTCAGTAAGAATAATCTTAATTGTCACCATCTATTAGAATTATTTTCCAGTCATCTTCTTTTTAAAATTTTGGATAAAAGATGAAAGAAAGAAAGAAAAACTTCCACAGTTTTGAAACCAGAAGTTATTAGACTTATTTTACCCCTAATAACATCCAACCACTTAACTGTCTGACCAAGAATACAAATGCAACAGGTATAATGGCTTTTCAATGGTTATCATCAATCAAGAAAGAAAATTCTTTTTAACTTCACTGGAAAAATTGCTATATTTTTTATTGTATGGTGTGAAATCTTTGCTTTATAAAAGGGAAGTTACAGTTCAAATTTTAAAGGTCAACTGTCATGTAATCTATACTGTTACAGATGCCATTTTATATCACAATAATTGATTTTATAAATATGTATTCTACTGGCCAGCCTAGGATTTTATCAAAGTAGCACCCTTATTGACTAAGATCTTACTTCAGAGCATGTGCAAGCTTATTATTTTATCAGACAAGTACCTTTAATGCTGAAGATAAGGACTTACTTTAGGACATGCATGAATTGATAATGATTTAATAAGCAAAGCATTGATTTTATAATAGAAAGTAATATTGTTGTTGATGCTGTTCTGTTAGTTTGCTTCATAACTTTGTCAGGTAGAGCAAATAAGGTTCTTATCTAAAGTAATGAGTTCCTGAGCTAGAAGTATCATGGTGTGGTGCATATCTAAAGTAATGAGTTTCTGAGCTAGCAGTATCATGGTTTGGTGCAATAACTAATGTTTGGAAACTGATTTCAGCTAGGAAATAAAGGCAGTGATTGCTTAGTTGAGTATGCCTGGGTGATGGTACCTGCTTTGTTCTCTGATCTCCAATGTGAAAGAATCATGAAGGTTGACTTGGCATTAAATATAAATTTACCATCCAATCGGTCAATCTTTCTTCCTGGCAGAATGGCTGTCAAGGGAGCAAACTATAAATGTTTTATGAAAGAGATCAAAGTTGGCACACTCTCGGGCTCAAAAGCATTCCTCAAGCATATTAGATTTAGTGTTTATTCATGCAAGCTGCCATATTTCATTTTGGTTATTTTCATAGACAGATTTTTTTCCTTGCTCTTATTAAAGACAAATATTGTATCCCCAGAATCTAAACAGATAGATTATTGACAGCTGAAAGAATTATTGCAAGAAAGGGGCCTGTTTCTTATTCCATTAAAAATTTAATTGAGTAATGCAGAAAAAAAATTGAAAGGTTGTTATTTAATAATTCTAATATTATATTTTTTCATGTATTGCTTGATTTAACCATAAACATGACAAAATCATGATTTTGAAATTCAATAATCTGATAGCAAGTGACTTAAAATATAGCTATTAATAGCAACTGTCCCGAGTTCACTGAGATTTATTGGCATTGATAGCATGTGACTTTGTGACATAAATATAGTTATGAATGGCTACTATAAGGACTTCACTGATGTTTATTTGTTTGGATTGTTTAATGCATTTCTTATCTGTCGTTTCAGTTAGTTTCAGGTCCAAAATCTAAAGCTGTAATTCAAAACATGTTTAATCATAATAGCCAGACTAATAAGAAAATGTGTAAAGGCCTTAGGGTTCACTTTAAACGATTCTTTATAATAGCAATACAGTCTGGCAGACAATTGTAAAATGTTGCTATGGTTACATAAAAGGAATCCTTACAATAGCCCTTCAAGCTAACAAGCAGATTGATATAATAAATGTCTGTTACTCTTTTTTAAATTTTAACTGTTTTTAATTTTACAGTTGTGTATTTATATCTTTCTTTATGTGTGCATTTTCTTATGTTAATTTAGGGCAGCGACATACTGTGTAACCTGACTCAGGTTGAGTATGAACAGGTGATACAACTGTTAGAAAATGCAATCCTGGCTACAGACCTGGCACTTTATTTTAGGTAAATGTTGTGTCATTTTCATGTTGTCTCCAAATAATGACAGTTTGCATATTAAATAATATTGCTTACTGATGTTTTTGTCATCATGATAGCAATACTGACAAACTACTTCTTTAAATAATACCTTTGAAAAAAATCATTTGTTTGTCATATCATATGGGTCACTTTTAATCACATCACAACCTGTGAACTTATCTGATTAATGAATGCTAAGATAGATTTAATAATTTTAAAAGTTATTGGCTGTTTGAATTTGCCAACCGTTTTTCCTTATTTTGGTAGCTAAATTATAGTTCTAACTTTGTGAAAAAGTTACTCAAACACGTGATGTCAATCTATACCAGAAACCATTTTGAGAAAATTGTGTTCACAGAATAGTACAAATTTTGACATTTTGTCTTTGTTTATGATTGAAATTGCCTTAAGAAAGCATGTCTTGGGTTTTCAACTATTATTCTAAAGACTATCCAGTGATGAATAACTTGTTGCTGTCTTTGGCTTACTAAAGGTACACTTAGATAATTTAGTATCAAAATGCCAAGAATTAAGTTCATTAAATACAATTTTTACTAAATTGGCATCAAAATTTGATGAAAATATTCTTGCTCATCATGGATTAATGCTTAGAGAAGTAAGATCCAGAAGCATAACATTGAATGCTGGATCCCCCCTGCAAAAAATCTAAAACGCCCACTCCACCATTTTTTATACACACACACAATCACACAATCACACACACACACACACACACACACACACACTCTCTCTCTCTCTCTGTCTGGTTATATACTCATCAGAGTATGTGTGCCTGCAAAAACTTCATCATAAGTATATATTTCTAATTTCAATAACAGTTGTTTTTTCTAAGGAAGACATTTTTGGCCCCTTCTATTGACAGGCCCCCAAGCACTGCAGGGGCAGTAATTATGGCCTCGGGTAAGATCTGATGAAAAGTCACAAAAGACAGAAACTTTTACGCCATTTTATCTCTCTTCATCTTTAGAGAGTTAGGATGCATTTCACTTCATCTTTAGAGAGTTAGGATGCATTTCACTTCATCTATAGAGAGATAGGACTCATTTCACTTCATCTTTAAGTTAGGACTCATCTCACTTCATCTTTACAGTCAGGTCTCACCTCACCCGACATTTTATCTCATTTCATCTTTAAAGAGTTGGAACTCATCATCCATTTTACCTCACTTTGTCTTTACCATTAGGTCTCATCTCACCAGACATTTTATCTCACTTCATGTTTAGAGATTTGAGACTCACTCACCAGCCTTTTCATCTTTACAGCTTGGGTCTCATCTCACCAGACATTTTATCTCACTTCATCTTTAGAGAACTAGGACTCATCAAACATTTTATCTCATTTAATCTAGAGAGAGTAAGGACCTATATCACCAGAGATTTAATCTCATTTAATCTTTAGAGAGTTAGGACCCATCTCATCAGACACTTTATCTCACTTTATCTTTAGTGAGTTAGGACCCATCTCACCAGACATTTTATCTCACTTCATCTTTAGAGAGTTAGGACCCATCTCACCAACCATTTTATCTCACTTCATCTTTAGAGAGTTAGGACCAATCTCACCAACCATTTTATCTCACTTCATCTTTAGAGAGTTAGGACCCATCTCACCAGACATTTTATCTCACTTCATCTTTAGTTAGGATCCAACTCATCAGACATTTTATCTCACTTCATCTTTAGAGTTAGGATCCAACTCATCAGACATTTTATCTCACTTCATCTTTAGTTAGGATCCAACTCATCAGACATTTTATCTCACTTCATCTTTAGAGTTAGGATCCAACTCATCAGACATTTTATCTCACTTCATCTTTAGAGTTAGGATCCAACTCATCAGACATTTTATCTCACTTCATCTTTAGAGTTAGGATCCAACTCATCAGACATTTTATCTCACTTCATCTTTAGAGTTAGGATCCAACTCATCAGACATTTTATCTCACTTCATCTTTAGAGTTAGGATCCAACTCATCAGACATTTTATCTCACTTCATCTTTAGAGTTAGGATCCAACTCATCAGACATTTTATCTCACTTCATCTTTAGAGTTAGGATCCAACTCATCAGACATTTTATCTCACTTCATCTTTAGAGTTAGGATCCAACTCATCAGACATTTTATCTCACTTCATCTTTAGAGTTAGGATCCAACTCATCAGACATTTTATCTCACTTCATCTTTAGAGTTAGGATCCAATTCATCAGACATTTTATCTCACTTCATCTTTAGAGTTCGGATCCAACTCACCAGAGTGGATCATGTATATCTATGCTTTGTGTTAGTATAAATAACTTTTACATTTTCTTTACTCAGATATCGAGGTCAGTTTTTTGAACTGTCCCGATCTAAAGATGTAGACTGGAGTGATGATGGAAACAGAGATTTGCTTCGGTAGGTATCATACATTTTACATTTAGGGAGATAAACTATTTTACAAAATCTTTGGGTACAAGCATAGTTTAATATCTAAAAATATTAATTATTTAACCGAGATGAACAGTTATCATTAGCAAATATGAAATTCGGTGCTAAAAGGCTATTTTATTAAAAATCAAATAGAATTAAAAAAAATATTTATGATTTCTTAATACCAGTGAAGTGACAGATGAACTGTAAATAACGTCTCTAACTCTAATGTCTCCTATATATTCTAAATATTTAAATTTGAATAGAACAGACCCCCAATATAAATTTATTATTCCTAAGAATGAATGAAACAGTTTATAAAATTGTAAATTGTTTTCATCTTTAACAAATAGTATAAAGTACAGATTATAATCAAGAATGAATAAAATAATTCTATACAACTCTAGATTATTTTATATTTAAAACCAAGTGAAAGTAATTCACTAATTTTAATAAAAATTTAATGTTTTCCTCAAATATAATTTATAGTTTTGTCAAAGAGTGAAATGAATAGTTTAATTTATTACTCTGAGAATTGGGACAGTAATTAACAAATTGTTTCCAAATTAATATAGAATCTATCTATCTATCTATCTATCCTTATCTATCCTTAGTCACGTCAACCGTTGGGGCACCACTGATGACCTGACAACCAGTTACCTCCATTCCGTTCTGTTCTCTGATAATACTCTGTTGTTCAGTTTCAGTCCTGTCCACTCTGAGATGTTATCCTCCCATCTTTTCCTCTGTCTTCCTCTTCTTCGCCCTCCTTGCACAGTACCTTGCATGATTGTCTTGGCAAACCCTGTTGATCATGTGACATGCCCATACCATTTCATTTTGCATTTTTTCACAATGGCCAATAGCTCTTCATAGGGCCCAATGACTTGGCTAATTCTGTTTCCAATTTCCTCATTCGTAACATGATCTCTTTATGAAATGCCAAGCAACCTTCGAAAGCATTTCATTTCAATAGCTTGTATCCTCCTTTTGAGATCCACTGTGAGGGTTCATGACTCACATGCATAAAAGAACACAGATACAACCAAGGAGTGCAACAATCTGATTTGAGCTGACTGAGATGTTTCTGTCTTTCTAAACTGTCTTCAGCTTTTCTATTGCTGTTATTACCAGCGCAATCCTGGACAATATTTCTGGTTTTGATCCCTCATCTGTCATGAAAGCTCCTAAGTACTACTTGAATTTATTAACTATTTCCAGTTTCTAACACCAATCATGATGCCACAGGTGTTGTTGGTCATTAATTCGGTCTTTGCACTGATTTCCATACCAAAAGCAGTAGCTGTCCTGTCCAGTTTTTCCACCAATTGAGCTTGCTCCTTCTCATTTCCTGCAAGGCCATCAATGTCATCGGCATAGGTTAAGTTCATTATTGTTCTGCCTCCAGTATTGACATTTCCTTCATGGTCTTCCAGAGTTTCTGTCATGATTCTTTCAAGGAAGATGTTGAAGAGAATAGGCGAAAGTAAGCAGTCTTGTCTGACTCCCACTGTTGTCCTGAGCCTGTCTCCTAATTGTCCGTTGAAGCAGACTGCACTGATGGCCTTGCTGTAAAGGCTTTCTATGACTTGGATCAGGTTGGCATTGATGTTTACAGCTTCATGGTGGACCACAGGGCTGCCTGCCACACCCTGTCGAACGCCTTCTTAAAATCAACAAAGACAGGATAAAGGTCTTGTTGGTGCTGGAGGTATTTCTTACATAGCAGTCTCAGATTAAAAATATGTTCAGTTGTGCTTTGCCCTGGTCTGAAGCCTGTCTGTCCTTCAGCTATGATTTCCTCTGCCTGTGGCTTCAGTCTGTTTAATATGATCTTTTACTTTATATCTATATTTTCCATGTCACCTTTGCCTTTTTCATGCTTTTCTTGATAATCTGGTTGATTTCTCTGTATTGTTTTGCTCCTTCTACTTCTGATTTCTTCTTTAGCTCTCGATGCTTGTCACACAGATCAAGGATGTCAGCTGTAACCCAAGGTTTCTTTGCTTGTCTATGTTTGCCCAGGATCACATTGGCTGTTTGGATTACTGCGGTGTTAAATATGTCAATCAATGTGTCTGCATTTGTGTTCTCTGCACTAAGAAGTAAAAATATAGAATGGAATTAATTAAATTTTTACATCAGTGATAAAAGTGGTATTTTCACTATAGCATATCAGAGATAAAATGTCACTAATATAATTGTTGACATGCAATAGAAACAAAGACATTTTTAATGTTTCAGATCAATGATGATGACGGCTTCTGATGTTGCTGCTATCACAAAGCCATGGGAAGTGCAAAAGAAGGTAACATGTCTTTTCCTATTGTACAACATGGAAATTGCAGAAGCAAAGGCATATTGGGACCACAGCTCTTTCATAGCACTATACAGAACAAGTTTTCTTGTTTTGCAATAAAGACTGTTAGCACTTTTTGCAATAAAGACTGTTAGCACTTTTATTCTAATGAAGGACTAAATCCCAGATGAGCTAGAGGAGTACCACACTGTTCTTACAGAAGTCAGAAGCCTAGAGACCTAGGTAATGCTCCCAGAGTAAGATAATCAATCAAATGTCTCACCCAGTATCCTGCCCCTTAATGAAAGTGATCTCCCCTAACCTTTCCTCCAAGTTTTTGATTGTTGCTGTTGATTCTCTTTGTTTCTGTTATCCTTTTGCCTGTCTCCAAGTTAAGGTAAGACATACATTTTCCTTACTTTAAGTTACCTCATGCTGGGCAGTTTGCCTCCATTGTTTGATCTTGATAACAGCTTGACTATGTATGTTTTGAATGTGACTGCCTACAAAAATATTTTGATCCCCACCACCACCCTCTTGTGTAGCATTTAGTATCTGCAAGAGTAACAAGGGCATACATGCTTTGTAAATGCTGTTTGAATATCAGTTGGGAGGAAGTAGCTTGTAGATGTTTAGCTATCTCCATGCTTACTGAAAAGACTGGTCTCATCGTTGACAGATGCACACCATATGCAAGGGGAAGAGACAGCTGACAACAAATGAGATATTCCTCTGAATCATGTCTGATTTTGACATATTCCTCACATTTACTTCATGTGATGGTTCTTGAGCACAGCCTCCCTATTGCAGATGAGATTGATTTAGGAGTGAGGATGGATGTGCCAGTGTTCAGTTCAGTGTGTTTAGTTAAAACTTAATATACAGAGGCTCATGTCTCATGCTGATTTGCTCTCTTAAAGTGGTCCTAGTGTATATAGATGTAAAGCCTATGAGTTTGATCTCCAGTATCAAACCATTACAATGGATGCCTGCTGTTAGTGGTTAGAACATGCATTTGAAATTTAGAGCAAACTGCCAGCCTGATTTACATACTCCACCATAGCAAACTGCCAGCCTGATTTACATTCTCCACCATAGCAAAGTGCCAGACTGATTTACATACTCCACCATAGCAAACTGCCAGCTTGATTTACCTACTCCACCATAGCAAACTGCCAGCCTGATTTACCTACTCCACCATAACAAACTGCCAGCCTGATTTACCTACTCCACCATAGCAAACTGCCAGCCTGATTTACATACTCTACCATAGCAAACTGCCAGCCTGATTTACATACTCCACCATAGCAAACTATATCAGTGATATATCAGCAGTCATTTTTAAAAAACCTTACCTAATATTGCTTGCACATATGCATGCATGCTTAGGAGAAAAAAACAGAAGTGACTAATTATACCAGATTTACTTTTTATTGTTTGCACTTAACATGCACATACCAACATACACACACATGGAAACATAAATGACAACTCACCATTTTACCTGTTATCGCTTGCATTTACCACACACTCACACATACGTACACAAAAGCAGTAGTGACTAATTACCATTCTTACTGTTTATTGCTCACACTTACCACACACACACACACACACACACACACACACACACACAAGAAACAGAAGTGACTAAACACAATTCAACATTAATGCGCCTGTTTCTAATCTAGGTGGCAGAACTGGTGGCTAGCGAGTTTTTTGAGCAGGGTGACATAGAGAAAGAGAAACTGAAAATACAGCCCATTGTGAGTCACGGTGTCCTTACTTTTTTCTATTTTTTTTTTGTGGAAATTATTGAAGCATCCACATTTGTTAGTTCAATGTCTTTTTGAAATCTTTAAAGAATAGAATCTTTCACAGCTATGTTTGCAAATATCACGTAATTTATACTATAATGTATCTCTTAATATTATTTCTGTCTTAAGTTTTCATGTTATTTAGTAAATAAAATAATTTTATTTTAACAACACATAGTTGATAAAAGACAAATATACTTTAATTCTTAACTGTACATTATTGTAATGGATCTTAAATCATATTGAATATTTAGGAGAGAAAAAATTGTAAGCATTTTTTTGTGTGTATAAAATGTGGGTTGCAAAAGAATGAAAATCTTTAGTAATGGTAGTGCTAAAATGATGCTTGATATTAAAAAGTTTAAAAGTTAAAAAAATAAATGCAAATGCAGATTAATTACTTGAAAAAAATAATTAATTTGGTAAACAGTTGCCTTTATGTATACTATAGTGAACATTTATTGTCTGTCACTTGACAAAATCAATAAATAAAATAATATTTTGTAGTAGCTAGCCAGATCATCATCCATTTTGGATATTTATGATTTAAAAAATTACACTCAAAACTTATATCGGGAATTAATAATTTAATTAACTTTAGTAAAAGAGTTATCAGCGAAGAGTTATGTAGCTCTTATATTTGAATAATTATTTTTTTTCCCAACAAATGCTTAATTAATTATTTCTGAAATAATTAAGTCAAAATTAACTCACAATTTTAGTCTTTTCAATGATCATTAATAATACACATGATAATAATTAACATTGCTAAAAGGTAATAATAATAAAAGAATATTTAAAATGAGCTTAACCTCATAAAAGCTCAAGCTTTTATTCTAGTACATAAAATAGGGAAAGATTTTATAGAAACTACTTAAGCATATAAAAATAAAAACTGGAGATAGTTTTTTTTTTTTTAATGAATCTTTATGCAGAATGGTGATTCACAACTAAAATAATTGTATTTAAAAAGAGAAACTGAAATAAAATTAATTTGCACGTGTACAATCAAGCAGTAGTAACATAGAAGACACGTGTACACTTTACTGATGAAGCAGATGTGTCCTGAGAGTCTCCTCATAAATGGCCACAATATCTTTGTATGATGTAAACTTGAAAGAAAAATATATTTATTTCTTTTTAAAAAAAACTATTTTATTGTTTAAAAAAATGTAAATAAATAGATATTGTAAAAGTTTAGATAACTGATTTCATTATTGCCTTATCATTGCGGTATGTTTAGTTGGTGAACATTTCAGTTTTTAGTTTATTTCTTCTGTTGCTTTTGTGTATATATATATATATATGTGTATGTGTGTTGCATGCATGTATTGATGTGTGTGCGTGCATGCGTGCGTGCGTGCGTGTGTGTTTCAGTTTTTAATTTTACCCAGAAAAGTTAAGGAAGCTATTTAAGCTATCTGTTTTTGTTTGTGTAGGAGATGATGGACAGAGAAAAAAAAGACAAGCTTCCAATAATGCAAGTTGGCTTTATTGACAATATATGTCTGCCTGTTTATGAGGTAAGATCCTACTCCTGAAGAGCAGGTAGCAAATCATAAGTTGTTGAGTTTTTTAATCATGAATAGCGTGATTTGAAATACTACAGTATTTCACTGATCAAACTCATAATATTTGGGGTTGTCAATTTATTATTATTGGTGATTTTTTAAACTAGCAATGACATACAAAATCAGGCTCAGCAATCATGTAAACAATTGCATTTATATTTATCATGTTACTTTTCCCATTTTAAACCAAACACACTTGTAAAACCTTAAGTAAAATGTGTCATTACATTTTATAAAATAATTCTTTGTGAAATAAATACAAGAAATCGAATTGAAAGTATGCACTCATTGCTAAATTAAAATACAGTTGTTGACAGTGTTTTTATACATGTTTAATAGAATTTGTTTTGTGCTGTTTACTGTAATCAAAATCCTTATTTGATAAAAAGACAGTCCAGAGTGTAATTGCTCTTTTTAAAACAATTATGCAATCATTGAAAGAAATGGCAGTTTAAATACTGTTAGAATTTTATTTTTGTTCATTTCACATATTCATTTATTATTGTTTTTGTTGCATTTATACTCAGTGTACAAGTTTCTTTTCACAACTGTGATGGCAGTTAGCAATTTTAATTGAAATTGACTGCAACTGTCTCCAAGGCTTTTGCTTAATCATAACTTTGGATAGCTGCAGCCTAAGAAATAATCTTTACTGTGTTATGGTCATTGATATGCAGCATAATGGTTTCGTGTAAGAATTGTAATTATAACCATCCTATCAACAGGCAATGGCACGGGTTTCACCAAAGTTATCCCCCTTACTAAAAGGCTGCCAACAAAATCGAGCAAACTGGATGCGTGAGGTTGAGTTGGCAGAGCGCAGAGCAGGAAAGGCACAACAGCAAACGACCAAACAAGCAGGAGAACAGCAAACAGAGAAACAAAATAGAGACAAGAAACAAAATGATAGGGGTCGAACCTCCTGACCCCAGTGTACATGCATTATTATTTAAGAATTAGCATAACCAACTGTATTTGGGGTCTGCCAGACTCCACTTGTTGATATTTTTAAAACAAAATCTTCAAGAATGATTATAAGAAAGGCTGCATTTCACTATTGTTCACTTTCAGACAGGTATTTAATTCCATGGGGTGAACTTTAAGGCAGGGACCAAAAGAAATCCACAATTTTCTGTCCCTAACCAATCATTCTTGTTTACAATAAGCACACCATTGGGAAAAACAGATTTTACTCCTTTCTAAAATGATGACCAGGTGTTTGCAAATTTTTCTGTTTTTTTTTTAATGTCACTGCTTCACAGGTTCTCCATTCAGACCATATGTGGCGGCAGACATACTCTTTGTGCCTCACTTCACCATTATCCACATTTCACCTTTTCAGTGTTAGAATTAGTTTTTACTTCATCACTTTGAATTTTTGTATTATGTGATACTTTAGTTTTTAAACAAGAAAACAAATCTGCTTTTATTTTGTTGATGTTGGTAATGTTCTTGTTAGGAAACAAATCTCGCTGTAAATAATTGAAAATATGTTAAGAATGAGCTCATAGTGTTTGTAAAATTTTAGTGATATGCCCGATTAAATTATACAGAAATAAGATTCGAATATAAAGTGATTAAATGTGTGTTGCTTTTATGAGCACAGATTTCCAGTGTGAGCACCTCAGTATGAGAACACTTGGATCACTGATCATACATACACTGTTGAGTTCATATGTTACCTTTTTTTTTATTTCTAGATAAGAAACTTTATGTAAGGGTTTGCATCTATACTGGCTGTGACATTCCTGACTTAGGCATGAGTTGGGAGTAGAAATATAACTCACATTTACACCAGAGTACTCTTTGAATGCTTGCTTCACTCATAACTTTATAATTTTGTTATTGTTTATGTTTCTTGTCTATGCAGTTCATTTTCCTAGAAACAGTTATAACACAGTCACAATATTTATTTCCCTTAGAACTATTGTTTTATTTGAAAGAAAAATGTTGACTGCTTAAATGTTTAAGATGAGTTTTAAAATACATCCGCAAGCTGGTAAACTATTTAAAAATTAATTTAGATGCATCAGAATTCAGATGAAATTTTCAAACTGCCAAATTGTTTACTGATTGTGTTTTGGTTTTAACATTGAGTGTGTTGGTCAGTCCTTTTTGTGCAAAGTAAACACTAAAAGTGATATAAAAAAAAATGTACTATATTTTCTTTTGTATGCATTTGTTATAGGTAGCTTTCCCTTCGGTTGATTTATGGATAAAGCTCTTTTGTTTTCACCTTTCATTTTTTTCACCATATTGGATAAAATCACCAACTGGTTGTAATTGAACAAGCTGGTTGCAAATTTTACTTATAGACTGCCACAACCTTCAACAAAGAACTAAATTAGAAAATGTTTTCATTCTTTTCATCAAAGGAGTACCGATCACTTATTTTGTGTGTGTTAAAGAACTTGTAATGTAAACTTCACTCATTATGTTAAAATAATTTTTAAAAACTAATTTTAAAGTTTTGTTGCCTGTTTCACCACTCTTGGATATATGTAAATGCAGATTTCCAAAAACTATTATCATATTCCCTAACATGTAGCACTATTTTGTTTTTAAAAAACTGTGTTAAGTTTGCACAATGACAAAATTATTTTTCATTCTGTATGACAGCATATATCTTCAAGTGCTCACTTGGCAAACATTATTCATCTGTCATACTGATATCTGTAAATTTCAGTTTTTCTTTAATCTTACCTTTGGATTAAAATTATAATGAATGGAAATATAAACAAGTTAAAAAATGCTTTTGAGTTATGAATAATTATTCTGATTTGTAAGCACATGGATATATTCTGATATATATGTAGCAGGTCATTTATGTCATTGCTATAAAACCTTACAACAAAAATAATTTGCCAACTTTGAGAGTAAAAATTCTTTTTGTTCCTGTTTAACTAAATTGTTTCTGCATTTTCTTTTTGAATTGAAGAATAGATTTGTTTATGCTACTCCACCCTTGTGGGCCTGTGCAATCTCTTTTGATGCAGCTAGCTTGCTAGTAACCAAGACAGTGTGACAGCTATTTGATGTTCTCATCCTCACTACAAATCTGGCTCCATTGGTTGCATCAGTTTGTTTTAATTTATTTTTGGTCATGTATCTTTTGCAGTTTGTTGTACATGTTCATTTATGGCTACCATTTTAATAGACAGACAGATAGATTAATGACATAAAAGTGAGCGCAAAAACATGTAGAAACTATGCTTCAGTGAAAACTTTTAAGTTGAAACTCTAAAACGTTTGGCCACATTGAGATTCCATATAGTCCCAGATTTTCAGCAAATGAAAGTGACCTTTGTCTAATCACCTGGCACTATCAAGTCTTTACTATACAACATAAAGCAACTTTGAAATTTGACCTTTCTTTTAATTCCAATAAAATTTTATTTATTGTAGAGGGCATACAAGAATTTGATCCATCACGCATTGTGATATGAGATGTCTGAGTTCAGTGTATTGGACACCTGCACAATTTTATAAGCAATCCAGTAGTGCACAATGATCCAGTAGCATACAGCCATCCAGTGGTACACAGCAATCCAGTGGTACATCTCTTTCAGCCATTGATGCATGTGCTATTGTATGTATTTTGCAGATGTCCAAGAAAAATAGCAGCTACTTATTACAGTTATTAAGTACAGGAATGACTTTTGATAGGAGTTATTTTTGTCACTTTTTCTTATAACTCTAATAGTTCAACTCACAGATTAATCACAAATTATGTTAATACAATCTTTAGCACTTATTATTATTTAGGTTGGAATTAAAGTTTTCGTGATTCTTGAAAACAGAAAATGGGTGAATTATTTAATCTACCTGTCACAATGTACTAAGGAGGGAGGGGGTGTCATTTTTAAAGATCCTATAGATTTTATTACAAAACAAAATGCATTTTAATTTTTTATGATAAGATTCACATCACTTTTATTAGTTTGTTCAGATGTTCAGTATTTGTCACTATAGCATCCGTTTCCATTAGCCAGGTTCAGTACATGTTTATTAAATGGGTTATTTGGCTTTTTACAATAATTTTAACTCATCTTGGATAGCTTAATCAAAGAATTATAGTCGTAAGACTTAAGAGTTCAGCTGCTTTTATTTGTTGGATGAATATTTTATCTTAAAGCATCCGGTGACTTTGTTATTTAATGGTTACTTTAAGAAAGTTATTAGTTCAGAGACTGATGTTTCACCCATTTATAATCTATCACTTCATTACTTTTCTAATCATTTACACCTAATCAAACACTGATTGTCATACCCATAATGTACAGCTTGAGATGTGTTAACTGCACATTCGTCACTAAATTTTATAACTATAACCTTTGTCAGTTCAGTATTGTCCATAGTAATTCGAGAACCTGCTTCCAGTATATCGGTCTTGTACATTAATTAACATTTATTGATCATAGCATCAAATACTAATCATTTGAATAAAATGCTGTTTTGTTTTTTGTTTTGTTTATCAAAACAGGGTCAGTGCTGCTTTTCATTCTGATAAATTTACCTCTTGGGTTTTCTATGAGCACGGCCAGAATAAGAGTAATATATATTTGCCAGAAAATAAATAACCTGTATTATGCACAGTTTAACTGTACTGTTTTCAGACTGATTGTGTGTACACTTTTTAACATGTTGTTCTCGACTAAATAGACATTTCTAAACACTGTATTATTTTACGTATCATATTTGGTTACTTCTGAAGAGCGTTCTGGTTTCAAGTTAATGGTATGGATATAGTCTAAATACTGCTCTGGTTTCAAGTTAATGGTATGGATATAGTCTAAATACTGTTCTGGTTTCAAGTTAATGGTATAGATATAGTCTAAATATGTTTTGTTTTCAAGTTGACTCTGGAAATACTACACTAGTTTCAAGTTGACTACAGAACACTTCCAAACAATACTGTTTTCCGTGTGAACATTTTCAGGCCCTAACTATTTTTCATATTGAATATATGAACACTTCCAATCCCTATACTGTCTTCAAACTGATTATGAACACTTCTAAAAACTATACTTTGTGAACATTTTGCAGAATATTTGCAGCACAATATTTACCTTAAATTGACTGTAAATATTTCTCACCACTCTTTGTTTTAAGTTCACTTTATGAACACTTCCCAAAATTGAGCTGATTATTTCCAAATATAATATTGTTTTAAAACGGACTCTGAACACTTTCAAACATACTGTTGTCATTCCTGAACAGCTCCATACTACTATATTGTTTTCAAGTCACCTCTCTGAACACTCTCAGCTGATTTAAAGTCAACAATTAGTGACTCCATATTCTATAATGTGCCCTGTGTTCAACTCTCTCCTCTCTATAACTTCAGAACATGATGCATGGTTTGAGTTTAAATGAGACTTATTTTATCTGCTTGTAGGATACACTATTTTATTATTTTTATTCCTTTTAACTTAAGGTTTATTTTGACTATTCTATAAGTATAGACGCTATATTAAATAATTATCATGTTTTACAATTGTGGCTGCTTTTTCTTGACTAAATTCCATGGTACAATTCGTGTTTTTTGTGACAATGTCATTATATAATGCACTCTTTAATTTGACTAATTAATACAATTGATGTATTTGCATAAACACATATATAGAGTGACTTGAATAGTGCTTGCAAGTACTAATATACACTGATACACAGTGACATAGTAACCTGCACATTGGCAAACAGGCTGTTTGTTACATATATAATTCATTACATGGAAAACACTTGTCTAAGATATGTATTAGAAAGAGTGAACTAATTTTCATTAGGCTGTTTACTGTTGGTGTGAAGATTTACATCATGTTCTAGTATACTGGGTTAATTTGGGACTGTGCAATGGGTGCTTTTATTGCACAATGGAAGTTTGGGGCATTGTATCAGAGACACTGGATGCCTGTGGCCACTTTAGGGCTAGTAGATAAAATAAAATTCTTTTCATTATTGGTTCAGGGTGAGTTATATTGAGTACATTTGGGGCTAATACATTGGCTGTTTGTACATTTAGTTTGGAGCTAATACATTGGATGCTTGTACAGAGAGTGAGTTTGAGGATAATGCATTGGATGCTTAGGGGTACAATGAGATAGTTTGTGGTTTGTACATTGATTTAGTTTGGGACTAGTAATTTGGATAGATGTAGGCTAAGTTTGGGGCTAGTGCATTGGATGCTTGTACAGTTAGTTTGGGGCTAATATATTGGATGGTTGTACACTTTGGGTCATATACACTGGAAGGTGTACACTTGGTTTGGGACTTGTACACTGGATGGTTGTACAAAGGCTTATTGCAACAGATGTTTATACGCTTCGTTTGGGGCTAGTATATCGGATGCTTGTATGCAGTGAGTTAGTTTGGGGCTAGTATGTTTACTGTTATGGCTCTTAAAGGCAGCTCTTCATTTTGTCAGTGCTGATTGTATGACATAATTAAAGTTTTGGTTTAGAAATTAAAGAGTGTAGTTTAACATTCTTACTCATGCTGTATATTTCTTTAAAATAAAACAAAACCTTCTATCATATAACAGTGCTAACATGTTTTATTGGTGTGCATATTGTTCATGTGAACTCACATGTAATTCAAAACAGTAGTAGTTGTTGATTTGTCTGATGATTATAATTTTCAGGGTAGATCTTGCATATCTTATCAATGAATGACTTGAGAGACTTTTGGGGATGGTAATAAAATCACTTTTAGAAACTAAATTACCTTCATGGTTTATCTTTCTGTTTTTTCTTTAATTTATTAATATAATTTTATTATTATTATTATTTTGTCTTCTATTATATTAGAATTTAATAATTATTTTCTTGTAATCTTTTTTTTTAGGGGAGAGTACATGCAATTTTTTTATCATAGGCAAGTTAGTACATTACATACTATTCTTTATATTTGATTTGTAACAGATACATCTATTAGTGGCTAATAAAGATGAATTACATATAGCTATATTTGTATGTTATTTGAAGTGCACTTTTTTTCCCTTTCACTATGAGCCCTGTAACTGATATTTATGTTTTATTTTTGGGGTATTGGAACTAAATCATTAAGTATTTATTTGTAATTTTTGGTATGGAATTGGATTCTTGTAAATTTATTATTATGCATTAGTTTTAAACTGATAATGATCTCACAGAGACACAAACGTGTATACATATCAAACTTATTGATAAGGGATCACAAATTGACACATAACAAGTACATACATATCAAACATGTAAAATTTGTATAGTGGACCCTCTTTGACCTAAAAAAAAAAAGAAGTCATAGCTTATTAGATAGATTCTTTAAATATTACCTACATTACTATATTGTGGACTGTATGTATCACTACTTGTTACATTGTATGGTATATTGCTGAACTGTTACCTCATTTCTAAATTTGCAGTACCTCTGTTCATTCCTACAATTTAAAGCATTTATTCAAGTCACCCATCAAGTGGGTGGCATATCTTGTAAGTAGTAACGTGAATAGAAATCATTTCAGATTTGCAAAATATTGATGTTACTGCTGCAAAATGCTTAGGGTTTTCATTAGGAAATTGTCATTTATATTTACTGTAAATATGTCTGAGCTTGTTGATCAATTATTAAAATGGTGTATATATTTTATGAAGAGTGCGCATGCTAATACCTCCCATACAGGAGTGGTTAATTTGTCTTAACACTCACCTAAACTAGTGTGCAAGAAACTGCTTCTCTCTAATACTCAAGACTTCCTTGCTGCCTGCGAGCAGCAATGTTTGGGGTGGGGAAGGTGGTGGTAAGGAAGAGAAAAGAGTTGTTTGATGTGTTATGTATATGCAGGTGTGTGTTATTAGGGGTGGGTGGGTCATTTTTCTTTGATTACTATATGACTCTTTGTCTGTTGTATTCTTTTTTAATGAAAGCATATTGTTGTATAGTTAAATTGTTTTAAGTCTCACAAAATGTAATTACCAAAGCAGGTGCCAATACTGTGTTATCTTTAACATTTTATGCCATTACTATTGCATTCTTTTTGCTTACATACCCTTTTTTAAAAAATATATATATACATGTATATATAATTTTTAATATTTCATGCAACCAAAATAAGTTTTACTTTACTTACAAATAAACAGAGGAAACTAAATTTACAGGTATCTACAACTGCTTGATTTTGTTTTCTGCATATTGTTCACACTTATACAATATTAATTTTTATTTACATATTTTTAATGTCTTCTAATGTGTGTGGTAAGAACTTGGAAGGTTTTAGTTTGGGAAGATGGGTGAGGTCTGATTTTATGATACTAGCTTATTATAAAATAGGCAGAGTCATGAGTCAAAAGACAAACTATCAAAAGAGAACAAGAGACGATAAGTTTCACTGTTACATAAACAGCTGCTTTTTTCCATTATCAGATAGTTTTTTTCTAACAGATATTTTTAGTTAGATGTATAGTTTGTTTTGACTATTATTTATTTATTTTTGTTACTTTTCTTTAGGTATGCAACCTAATTACTGCAGATTATTACTTATAGAAATGTAAATTATATATACCTTTTTGTGGCTTTAATTATTTTATTTTAATCTGTATTTCTGGTTTTATTTCATAAAGAGTTATTAGTCCCCTGAGAACTATTCTATTTATGAAGAAACATGTTCAGTATTTATAAGAATATAATTATGTTGTGAAGGCCAATGTTCAGGACATATTATTAAACTGTGAACTTTAAAGTCAAGTGAGCAGTAAAGATATAAAAATATTCTTTTGAGAAACCTTACTTTCTTTTGCTGCTCTGTATCAAAACACTTATTACATTAAAGTATGGATGAATAACTGACAGCATGATCCCTTTCAAGTACTAACAGTAAGAAGTAATTATACACAAGTTCATTCCAGGTCTTGTGCTCCAAGAGTTAATCAGTATTTGGCACTCTGAGATTTGACTGATTTGTTTATGACTTTTTCATATGGCACATATGTGATAGTAAGGGACTAGGGCACTTAGACATCTTTGACTTCATATTTATTTTGCTTGATACTTGCAATTAAATGCATCTCTGGTGAAATGTTTTAGGAATCACCTGATACCATCAATATTGTTTTACATCATTTTTTCACTTGTATGCATTACCTTTTGCTCTGAATCCAGTCTCACACATGGACTGATCAAAAGTGAATGCAAGGGTACCATTGCTACTGGATCCAAAACTTTTGATACTGTAGACTAATGATTTTAAATTACAGTTTTATGTGCATTATACGTGTTAGTATATATTTATGATACTGCACATTTTTCTCTTTTGTACACACTTACCTGAATCTGTACTAAAGCCTTTGTTCTTAGAGGTCAGTGTTGATGACTGTATATTGACAGTTTCTTCTCTTCCTTTTTTCCCCCTACTCTTAGCCCTTTGACATCACCTTTGGTATAAAAAGGCTGATGTCTGTTGGTGATTGTTTCACATATAATCATACTAAGAATTTTTCATGTTATCACATTGCTTTTCCTTGAACACTTGATGTTATGGAGAATGACTTGATAGTTAATGTTCAAATATTCTTTGTCTTGTACTATGTCTGTTTCCAATTACTGCACATTACTGACACTGGAGATGAAAACCAAAAAAGCCTTTCACTTTTCATTGTGCACCCTTAAATACTGGCGTGATAATCTCGTTTTGTCTTTTTGTTTTTTCATATTGGAATCTCCAGATCATCTGGAGAATTTCTGCTTGTGAGCAAGTTGCCCGTGATGGTTTTTCAGTATGTGATTATATAAAAGTGTCCAAATCTGTGTGATACATATCTCCACAATTTATGCACTTTGTGATACATCAGACCAAAGTGATGATGCAAAATTTAATTTATTTAAGTAAACACATGTATGAGCACAAATATGCTGTTTTCGTTTTGTTGTTTGATGTTGCTGTGATTGTTGAATAAGGAGTGGGTGAAAAAAAATGTAACCACTTGAACCATCAGTAGTTATTCCAGTGTGTACCTGCAACAGCATTACAATACACAGTGAAGAATGGGTGATCATTATGAATAAATGAATGAGCAACATGATATTGTGTGTAATTGTTGCAAAATGAACATCAGTGTTATAGCTGTGACAATATGAAAGAACAACATAATAATGTCTGGCCTTAATATTGTGATGAATAGGATGATGGCTGTGATATAAACATGGTAATGGCTATGGCAAGATGAAATGTCTAATCATAACAACATAAACAAGAGGGAGATGACTGATATATGTATGGACAACATGATGACGTCTACTTACAACAACATAATGGGTAACATTAAAATGGTCTACCTATGACAACAGGAGTAAAAAATGATCAGTGTTAATGGACAGAAGGCTAGTGTCTAATGACAATATGCATGGACAAAATAAAAGTCTAGTTGTGACAAAATAATCAGGATGGAGGCTGTGACCTGAACAAAGGTGATTTTGTGGCAGCATGACTGCAGGATAGTGTGTAACTATAACATATTATGACAACTAGAACAGACAACTAGAAGAGTATGAATAAAGAATGGCAGGCAAATAGATGGTATAAACGATAAGCAACATAAAATAGTAAATATAATGCTAACATTAATAACAGTATTCACAATTTGAAAGAGCAACAATGCATTATATAACTGTGGCTTGAAACACCAAACAACAGAGTAAGAGATGTGATATTATGAACAAGCTATATATTATATAGTTGTAACAAAGAATAAAGTGTTTATCATGCTCTTTGTATTTTACAAAAACAGCTCAGTATAATGGCTTAAGTGTTCAGATCTCTATACCTTGTGTGTTTGTGCCTCTACCATCACCTGTATGTGTGTCACCATCCATAATCAAATCTTGTTGAAGGTAAATGGTAACTTGAAAATTAATAACAAATAATATAATAGCTTACAAGAGAGACACAGTAAGTTCACTCTGATTCACAAATGATATAATAGCTTACAAGAGAGACACAGCCAGTTCACTCTGATTCACAAATGATAGCTTACAAGAAAGACACAGCGGGTCCACTCCGATTCACAAGAAACAAACATACACTTAATTTGGATCTAAGCTATAAATAAATAAACAGATATTTGTATTTTCTTGTTGTTGCATTTGACTACATATGTTGCTGTAAATGTAATAATTATAATATTGTGACTGCTTGCAAAACAAAACAAGACACCTTTACTCTCACGGTGGGTATATTGGATTTAATCTGTTAGTGTACTAAAACTTTAGTTTATTGGCGGTACGTGGCATGACATTCCTTGCATAAATTAATGTTACACTGAACACAACCAAACATCGCAGACTTGTTGCTTGAGATGATAATGACAGCAGTTTCTCTTGTGCATCATGATGTTAGCGTGACCTCGCACATTTTCATCATCACAGGACAGCGCTCTCACAACTTCAGGATGGCGTCATTTTCTGGCACTGAATCCAGCAACGAGTTGAGTGGTAAGTTCACGACTAAAATCAAGATGGCGTCTGGCACTGAATCCAGCAACGAGTTGAGTGGTAAGTTCACGACTAAAATCAAGATGGCGTCGTTTTCTGGCACTGAATCCAGCAATGAGTTGAGTGGTAAGTTCACGACGAAAATCAAGATGATAACGTTTGCATCGGTGGACTGCAGTTGAAGTCTGGTCATAAAATATGAAAGCGTTTGTGATGGCAGAATTTAGGCTATTAGAAACCCGAAAGTGTATTTCCAGGCCTTCTTGGAATTCCGCCCACAGTCAAACCTCATTCTCCTCTGGTCATGAATGTCCACCCCATTCATGTGGGTGTTGTAGTCAAAGAGGGCTTGCGGATGGAGAACAGGTTGACGAGCACCATTGAGACCAATGCATCGGTAAGTTTGTAGCATGGAGGTTGAGTCACTGACGGTTGGCAGAACAGCCACAGATTTTTTTATCCTTCCACACCACTGCAGTCGATTACTGTTTCCCTTCCTCAGAATTTTGCTTTCACTTCGTTTTATAAATTTGGCACCCGTTTCAGCTCTTGTGGAAAACCTTTTCTCTGCCGTCTTAGAGTTCCACAGGCATACAGCCCTCTCTCGAGCAAATCTTCCATAAATCTGGGAGATGTTAAAAAAAAAAAAAAAAAATAGTTGTCGAAAAAAATAACACTGTGCGTAAAGTCTAAATCTGCTGACAGCTTTGTGACAGCATAATGACCAAGTCTGTTAGGCATTAACTGGGGATTTTCACGGCCAAGATAAATTTCGAACTTGCACAAATATGCAGTTTCACTGTCGCAGAGCATCCACACTTTGACACTACGCTTGACTGGTTTTGACGGCATGTATACACAAAACGCCCGGTAAAACGAATCATTGATTCGTCTATTGCCAAATGACACCTTGGTATGAATGTAGCAGTAAATAAAGTTGCCAGAGTATCCACCACTCCTTTCACTTTACATTAGTGGTGAAGAGTTCGGATCTCCTCTGGCTGGCTCTGCCCATCTGTCACTGGCTGAAGGTATGAAGTCAGGCTGGTAAAACGATTTCTGGCAAAGATCGATTTTATGCCAACATCGCCGATAAAAGGATCAGAAGAGAACATACAATATATGTTCTCATCTCTGCTAATGTTGGCGGCTCAAAGTTTACGGATACCTTGTCGAGATACAGCGTAACTATTGGTATTGCGGACGACATTTACCCCTAGCGCTTCAGGAAATAAAGAAAAATAGCCCAATGCAGTTGTAGTCACATCTCCTGTACTAGTTGAATTAAAATCAATGACAATAAATGGTGTATGAAGATGTGCAGTCCAATTCATTGTCAGTTTGAATCGGAGAAATATCACTTTCATTCTCACTATTATCTGCAATCAAATCATGATCTGCCTTCATTGGATTGAAGAAAGATCGATAGAAATGAACACTTGGCATTGCTTGATTCACAACTGCTGTGACATATGTCTGCCATTTTCTGATAGCACTTTGGCGCAAATGAGGCCAGCGAGGGTAAAAACTTTTCTTTTAAATTTTGTTATTATTTTTATGACTTATTTGAAAATGAACGAAGTTCCGATTGGCTTCAAAATTAGCTTCAATTTGCAAATTACTAAAGTGCAAGTAATATTTTATAAAACTGTTAACTTCACTACCGATCTCACTCACAAAGGCTATATACACATTCCTATCACTCTATTATCATGACTTTCTTATAAGTTTTATCTATCACTAACAAAGCTATGACAAGCTATAACAACTACAAAAAAAGTGAAATTGCGTCATTAAAAGAAATTCTAAAGATTACGTCACGCAAATGACGACACTAAACGCAAGTTCAAAATAGTTTGATAAAGGCTTGCACAATGGGCAACAACTCCACAGAAAAGGACAAAATCTGACAGCGGTCTTTACTGGCCTTGCCTTCTAGTAATCCCTGCCCTGGTGGTCGCCTACCGAAACTGCAAGGGGTTCAACAACCTCAACCCTGCCATGTCTGCAAGTCAAGGGATTACACCATGAACAACAAAACAAAGAGGGTGACGGCTGTAACAAACTGAAGAATGAGCAGAAGGCGGCTAATAGTGAGCGCTAACACCAGTGAGAATGACGATCCAACAGGTGTTTTTTACGACTCCGAGAATGATTGTTACACCGTGAGTTACGAGACCAATGATGATGGTCCGTGTAGCGCGAAAGAAGACCGACCGGATTTTCTGGATGACTATGGAGTCGAGGAACCAGAGGATTTGAGCGAGGCGGAGAATAACGATCTACGGTCTGGCCCCGATGATAAACCACTCAGTGATCTATGGAATCAGCCACAAAACGACCCAAACCTTACCACAGATGAAGAGCCACCCGTATGCTGTGAACCAGAGCCGTGCTGTGAACCATCCGAGCCAGAGCCCTGTTGTGAACCAGAGCCATGTTGTGAGCCAAAACCCTGTTGTGAACCAGAGCCATGCTGTCAGCCATGTTGTGTACCATGCTGTCAGCCCTGTTGTATACCATGCTGTGAGCAGAAAGAAGCGCCACCACCACCACCACCACCACCACCACCCGTTGAGAAGCCTCCTGACCGAAAAATCAGAGTCTGTAAAATCACCATCACCATCGAAAGTCAGTGTGAGACTATAACGAAGCCACCCAATGGGGAGGAGGAACCCGAGGGAGAAACAACCACTGCCGAAACAGGGGAAGAAAACCCCACTGCCGAAACTGGGGAAGAAAACCCCACTGCCGAAACTGGGGAAGAAACATCTCTTGCCAAAAATATAGAAAGGACACCCACTGCTACAAGCGTAAAAGGGACACCCACTGCTAAAACTGTGGAAGGGACACCCGTCGATGCAACCATGGAAGGAACACCCACCGCTAAAACCGTGGAAGAAACCCCCACTGCTGAAAACATGACTAAAACGTCCCTTTTTGAAACCGTGACGAATCCACTCCGCATTAAAGCTGTGGGGAAGTCTGAAGACCAATACGTGCTCAAGAAAAAATTTCGGTGTGAGACTGTTTGTGACGTCGAGAATGGTTCTAAAAATGGCTCTAAGAAGAAGACCTTTGTCTGTCAAGAAGAAAATTATTTCTAAAATTAAAAAAATCCAATATGCAGCGCTGACTTTTCTTCGTTCCTATTTTTTTTTATAAATTGGTTTCCATCTGGTTTTGTTAACTGTAACTGATAAGAATTGTAGTGAAACTATGATTATGTTAGTGCCGGCCATTCTATTCACATAATCAATTTGAAAACAAGCTTAAGACACTTGCAACATTCAGGAAAAAAATAAAATACATTTGAAATCTTTTCCTTTTATTTTATTTTTTTTTAATAAAGTAATGTGTGTAAATGAGGAACCATGCAGAAAATTAATAATTTTAAAACTATTGGTATTAGATAATAAACTAAGATTAATGATATTTTCAAGAAATGGTACACCGATCTAAGTAGTAGATTACATGTAATTATGTTGTAAACTAATTGTACAATGATATATGTAAAATATTAATGATATTTCAACCAAATAGTGCACATAGCAATGTAGAATTTTACTATTTTAAACTAATAGTACATAGATCTATGTAGATGAGTGATGACATTTTTGTTGAGACTAATGGTAGTCTTCTTCATATAGAAAATCTAAATGATACTGTTTCTGTTACTTGTCCATACATCTTAATAGAAGTTCGGTCTACTAAATAATGTTATTATGTCTGGTTACATGTTATACATCAGTGAAGAAGAATGTGCAGTTTCATATAGAAAAATGTATTTCAAAAAGCAACAAACCGTAAGCAGAATTTTGCTTTAGAATATGCTGGATGGTGCAATGACAGTCAGGAGGAGACGGTCTGAAACAAACTTAAATTATATAAAAATTTATCTAGTTATGTGTACACACAAAATATTCAATTCGGATGATTCAATACACTGAAAAATTCATCAAGTATGAATGTTAAAAATTGGAATTGTATTTAGAATTTTAATTTAGAAATTCATCAACTACTCTTGTAGCATTCAGTTTTTTTATCATAATATCTTTTACTAAGAATAAGATCATCTTTTAAAATTTATATACGTATATTAAACGTGAAATTATTAATACAATATAGTGCCTAGGTTTCAGATCTACACATCAAGAAACAAAAGGGAACTTTAAAATGAAGTAGATAGCTTGCACTTTGCAGAGATGACTTCTTCGTAACAAATTATGTGTACAGTCACTGCACATTCTATATAATATCTTCGCTGTGAGGTGAATACAAATTTACCTATTCAAACTCCACTGAAATAGAATTCTGAATAAAATGCGCGTTTTAACAATATTACTAGATATATGTTAAACAGTTTTGTTTTTTAATTCAAAATTTAAACCAAGACTAAGATATGATTCGGGAGACATTGGCATTTATTTGTATATGCATGCAGATAATTGCTGATCACTTCAAACACCACAGGTAATATATGAAAACAACTCAGGTTATATGTATTATGTATGCAAACAACACAGGTTATTTGTGCAAACGACTCTGGTTCTGTGAATTATGCGTGCAAACAACTCTGACTATTTGTACAAACAACTCTGGCTATTTGTGCAAACAACTCAGGTTATGTGTATTACGTGTGCAAATAACACAGGTTATTTGTGCAAACGACTCGGGTTATGTGTATTATGTATGCAAACAACACAAGTTCGTTGTACAAACGACTCGGGTTATGTGTATTATGTGTGCAAACAACACAGGCACACATAATACACAAATAGCAAACGACTCAGGTTGTGTGTATTATGTGTGCAAAAGAGTAGTGGCTAAGTGGGTGATTGAGTCAGCTCCTGTAGTAGCGAAGATCAGAACAATCTGTGGGTAACCGAGTCGGCTCCTGTAGTAGAATAGATCAGAACAGTTTCTGGGTATCCAGTCAGCTATTTTTATAGCGTAGATCAGAACAGTTTGGGGTAGCCAAGTCAGCTATTTTTTATAGCGTAGATCATTCCATCTCGTGTTTATCATCCATCTCGTGTTTATCGTTCATCTCGTGTTTATCATTCCATCTCGTGTTTATCGTTCCATCTCGTATTTATCATCTCGTGTTTATCGTCCATCGCTTCAGCTCGTGTTTATCAATCCAAGTCGTGCTTCCTGTCAATCACTTCAACTCGTGTTTATCAATCGTGCTTCTTGTCTATATTTCCAGTTCAATGTTTCTTATTCTTTATCATTCCTGATAGATTTTCTATTCCTCAACAGGCTGTTATTCCTGCATAAAGAATCCCCACAAAATAATCACAGAAATTCAAAATTGTGAAGAGAAGGGACAAGGAACATCAAATCATTCAGGATACTGATTCGGATTCCTTCAATGACCGGCTGGATCCAGATCTCTACGATGAAATTGTTCATTCAGAAATCAAGGACCGAATATTGAAGACGGACGGCATAGAAGAGTGTAGGCTTGAACAATCAATTCACAAACTCTAGGGTGTTTAATGATACCAGATGTGAAGGTAAATGAACCATTTCAACATAATTTGTAAATGGAGAAACAAAATAATGACAATTAAAAGTACTGTGTTTTTAGTGAAGATTGCATTACTATTACCAAGGTAGAAACTCTTCTTGTCAAGTATCAAAAGAGAAAAGCAGCACAAAATTTCAAAATAAAAGAATGACAAAAACAGGTGAGCGAAAGCAATTTAGAGCTTATGAAGAGCATTAATAGAATAAAGTTGGGTATTTTCTAAACACGTTATTTGCATGAATCTGTCACATTTCGTCAAGCAAGACGGGTTATTTCATTACCTACTGGCCAAATGTAGATGCTATCACGAGCCTGGAGATGTGCAGAAAAAACACTTCAGGCGGAAATGTTGCTCATATTTGGTCAGAAATGATTGATGGCAGGAGCATAAGAGTCTGCAATCTTAATCCAACAGCACTCCCCAAATGAATGTGTTATGGAGTCAAAGGCAAATTATGCCTGACCTCCTAGCTAAAATTTATTTTCATTGTAGTATTAAGTTGTTTCGATGATTTTATCTTTTGTATCATACATTTCTTTTTGCTTGTAATCGCAGCCAAGTTACGCAATTGGATGCATAATGCCATAGCAGATTAAGGACAATTAGAGAGCCCCATGTGTGTTAAAAGGAAAATGACGATCACTATAAGCAAATTATGTAATAAACTTAAACAATAGTGGAGAGGGGGGGGGTTGTTGTTCGAACCCAACACTCGACTGACAAGTTCCCACCCTTATTTCATACTTGTGTATAAACAGCGTGAGAGCAGATTGGGAAATTATTCATGATGGAGACTTTGCCTAGACTTACAGAGGCTGCACATATTCCGTGAATCAAAGATAAGTCCGCTAAATATTCAGACAAGATAACACATTGATTTTTCTGAATATTTCTTAACTAAAATTTATTAGGAATACTAGTGTGATTTTGTATATTATATTGTGATTTTGATTTGAATTTGTTGCTATTTTCTCCTGACGTGTGGCCAGAGAATAAAATAACCAAGTTAATATGTGCCCCGTAATTCTAATTATTGAGGTGTATAATGATGATGTAGAATGCTATTTTATTTCCACTAAAGAAAATGTTAATTCGACTATTGTAAAATGTTGTGCATGTTCAAACATTTTGTTCATGTAATGATTAACCCACCTGTGTGTGCCGTTTTCATTTCTAATTGTAACATGCGTGTGCATGGTTTAAACCATTTTTATCTTCTTTGTAAAAGTTTGAATTGAGGTAAATTGTAATAGGACACCTGTTGCCACTACGTACGGATTGGCGAACTATAGGTTTATCACTCATGGACGTATTTACTATTGTATCAGAGCGGGTCCTGGATTTTGTTTGGAATTTAGTTGGGAATTCCAGGTTGGCATTTCAGTTGATGATGAGGTTCTATGTCTATTGAGCTGAGGACCTGATGCAGAGGTGCATTATACAGTTGGCTAGAACATTCAACAATGGAGTGTTGATGTGTGATTTGCCAGAGTGACTTCTCTGATAACTACTGATGAAAGATAAGTGGGTGTCTGACAAGCTTTAAGATCAGAATTCGTGCTACGAACCATATAAACATTTAAAGACAGAATAGGTAGTCCTATAGACCTTCGTATTTGAATGCATTGATGTATGGATTCACTATTTTGTTAAATATCAATTTTTAAAAATATTTTTTGTCATCATAATAACGGAAGTTGACTAATTATTAGCAAGAGGAAGACCGAAAGGAATTGGGCTAGGGGCCGAAGTCAATGTGAATATTTGTATGCATAATTAGTAGTTATTAGGATAATGTGCCCAATTCATGTATTATGGCACAAATTCATCTGTCATTGTAATTAATATCTAAACTGAGAGAATTGATTAAGGAGTCAGGAAACCAGTCTGTCATCAGCATAGGTGTAACTTTAAAAATTAATCTTTAAATCATCATGCTGAGACAGGGTCTCTAAACAAACACGGGATTGTAACAGAACGCCATGACAGTACACATAAACTTGCAGTGGCTGGTCAACAAAAAAACTGGTTTGGCATTATCTACATTGTCATAGCAGCACTTAACGCTGGAAATAGGTTTCGAAGATCACCGAAGCCTGGCCCTTGACTTGCCGATGGCTTCGGATAGGTGCATATCTTCCTGCATCCAAGACAATGGTGACTGATACGGAGTGCTGATCTACGAAGGCCGGTAATGGCACCCCCCCTCCCCAAACTGACAAGAGAAGAAAAAATATCCCTTGCATACCAAAGCCAGGCATTTTCTATTGCTAAATCTATCATTCTTATTGCTGTTAACACTATGGATTGGTACAGTCGAAAACAATGAAGCACACCTTTCCAAACCATTAAAAACCCGTTAGAACCTATCCCTTTAGACTTGCAACTACAACTGTTAGTAGATGATACTGAGTGCACAGTCACATATACTATAGCACTTTTAACAGAATTTTGTTGTAGGATGTGAATTTTAAAAAGAAGCCGGTTGCATTTTCATGCCTATTTTGAAGTTACATTTAGTTTTGTAGGCAAGATAAGAAATTTTACTGGTTCACATCACATTTTTAATGGCATTTTAATTATTTTCTCAACCACAGGTCAAAGGGTGGAGAGGCACCTCCTGACCACAGTAAAAAAAGGGCAAGCCTATTGGTTGCTGGGTACGTGTATGAGAGGACAGCAACTGTTCTTTTCATCCTGATATGACAGTCTTGGAATGGTATTGTTCTTTTAGTGAACGATATTAATGAAAGCCATTAAATTCCACATTTTGTGTAGATTTAACAATCTTGTCTCACTATAGCCAGAAGTCTTATCAGTAGTCTCGGCGCGGAGAAATTCACACCCCTACTGCCAACAACGAGCAGCTAGACATTTCATTAATCTGTGATAATTACATAGAGACCAATGGAAGTGCAGCACATGAAAAGTGTAATCCTGTTGAAAAAGAGGCTGTGTTGGTTAGAGTGAGGACTAAATCACTACATCAAGGAACTTATAAAGTGCAGTCGATTTTTATAAACAGGACCCGATTCTTTATAAACATTGTTTTCTAAATCAGCCCATTTGAATTAGTTTTTAAAGAATAATTATTTTTTGTTGTTCCTTTTAATTGCCTAGAATAGAATAGTAAAAGGGCGTGACCAGTAAATATAATTTATTTTAAAATAGGTCATTGTTTGAGTTGGAAACTGAAGTCTGATCCAAACTGTGCGTGCTTTTGCAATTTGGTGTAACAATTCAAGACACCAGTGCAAATGACACATTCGACAGTGCATGCTGATTTACAACCCATGAAATCTAGAGTGACACTTTGCCTGTATTCCACTCGCTCAATTTGAACTTTGAAAAATCAACACTTGATATGCACCGATGCATGGAAATCACTAGACAACTTGCAGACTGCACCACTCTTGTAGTTCCACATTTTTCAATTATCCTGATTTGTGCTATTTAAGCGTCAATGCACAGACACAACTTGTGCCAGTTACTCGAACGCAGCACCATTCTGGTTCCATATTTTTCAATAATTTCAATTTAAAAAAAAATTCTTATGATTAATATGGCAACTGGTTTAAATGAAGTGACAAAAGAGCACCTTTTCATGCAAGTAATTCACATGGATCTCTGCTCTGGATATATTCATTTAGTACATCGAGTATCAGGACAGAAAATTACAAAGACTGAAAGATTAAATAGGGGGTCAAGATATTTATGTCAGTTTGAAGAGCAATTCAAAAGTAGTGAAAGAATGGTCAGATCTTTAATTTTATTACAACCAAAATGGAGCAAAAAGTTTTTTGTATATAGTTGTATGCTCATCCATAACCTTATCACATTTTTTCCCCTTCTAGGCAATTATAAGCAAATTTATAAATTTGCTATTGAGAGTAAATAAAGATAAACCAAAACTGAACCCTGAGAAAGTTCACAATTGCAATGAAAGCATACACACGCTCATCCAAAAGCAAAAATAAAAACAAAATATATTGGTCGAAAACACTTTACTTTTTTACTTCAATTTTCATTCATTAATCAATCCAATTTCACTTCCCCCGTCCAGTCTGTTCATACTAGTGGAAAACAAATTAGTTAACAATAGCCATAAAATGCCTTCTAAATTAGAGATTGGTTTGACAGATGCATGTAACATGCCTCATCACCGTGCACCAGGTATGTATTTAATATAAATAGTAAGCTTGTTCTTCATAAACAAAGCAATGGGCTGTCAAACGGCAGCACAGCTTTATAGACATTATCACAAGTACTAGAAATAACTGCTGAATCAATGGAATGACATCCAGCAGTGAGAAAGACCTCAAGGAACCCAAATACTCTCAAAGACACATTAACAAAATGTTTGACAAACCTGAATGCAACTATTATATGATGGCCACAGACCTACACCCAATGGACATATCAGACTGTAAAATGACCACATTGAAGAACAAAATTTGATTACTGCACCAACATGGCACACAACAAAAACTGGTTGTTCTTTACAAAACCAAACCTATTGGCAAGATGGCTTATGCTACTAGACAGTGAGATAAATCATGGAGTAAAATCATGGAGATAAATTTCCATAAAGAGAAGCAAATGATTTTGCTATTTAACAACTTCAAAAAGCAGGATAGTTAATCTTTTTTCAAACAATTTGTATAAAACGGGATTCTACTTTGTAATTAATATAACTAAATCTATGCTGTAAAATTAAAAACCCATTCAACTACTATATATCTGTAATGTTTAATACACACAAATAAATATAAACAACATAATAATTGGCTATGTAGGCAGTAAACAGAGCTATTATAAAGAAATTAAAAGGGATTCTATTAAACCCAAATATGGTAATAGTTCAATTTAGCTTGGAAAGGACGAGGGGACATAACCATGTTCACTTTAGTATGTTCTTCCATTCTTGTAACTCTTCACACACTCACAACTTTCACAAAGTACTATGCACTCGCAACACACACATATAAAGGGTCTGGGGAAATAAATAAAATCTTTGAAAGCTAACCTGAGAAGATAGAATTAAATGACAGATAGTAAGCAGCCTCACAACCCTACTTTGATGTTTGCACCCTGACAACCAAAGCTATGTCAATAAACGTCGGAACCCACCCACTGACCTAAACAAATAAATCAATGTTATCAACACGATACAGTGTAAAGGAAATGAAACCACTGTTTACAAAATGTATTCTCTTTGATTTAGCCTTTTATGCATTATTTATTGATAAGTACTGTCTTCAAGGAAATGGTTTTCATTAATGTTCTTTCTATAAAATGACTGCATAGTCTTACTACAAATAAATTACAAGACCTTTACAAAGTTGTTTTAAAGATAGAAAGGATCAATGAAACTGTTAATCAATACTAATTTTAAATAACCAGCTTCTTATGTAACTCTGGTTTTGTAGACTTTGAATAAAATTACATCCTCCCTCCCCAAAAAAGAGTCACAGTCAGCAATATCCTGTATCTTGCAGCGAGACAGATGGTAATGTATGTAAAACTCTAAAGATGCTCCTCATCCTATTTTTTTTTGGCTGCTGAAGTATCCAAAAATGTCCAGTACAAAAGCAAAGCTTAATTTATACAACACAACCACAAATGATGGAACCTCCCATAGAAAAAGGCAAAATGTGTAAAGCGTCTAACAGAGGGGTGTACATTTCTTTAGGGTTTCACATCACTTATCAACTTTCCTTGGAGATGGGATCACAAAAACCCAAAGTATGATTCATCGTGACTGGACAGCATTCATAATAAAACATTAAATACTGTTAACTGTCAAATTCTCTTCTTTATCAATTGTTTAAAAATTATAAATCAAGAATAAAAACTTGATTGAATGTATATGACTGGTAATAGCTTGTTCATGCTCTTTAAATAATCTTTTGAAAATTATCTGGCTGCCAGTATATATTAGACTTTGAGAAATGAAACATTATGTATGCTCAACTCAGGAGGCAACACAAATAGGGAAATGCTGGGGAAAGAAGGGCATGGATAAAAAGCAGTAAGCAAATACTCAAAAGTAATGCAATGAATCATGAAAAATAAATCTGGAATCACAGAAATGGTCAAAATTAATGTCTACATGAAGTTTGAATATGATCTCTGACAAAAGTCTGGTTGCTGGACAACCCTTAACAATCTTTAAAACCTAATAAGTTAATTTTTTTTTTTAAAAAGCCACTGGTTACAACCAAATAGAGAAAGAAGTACTCGAGCAACCCTATTTAGAGACAATGAATAAGGACCAAAAATAAATGAGAAAACAAAACAAGTAAATTAAGTTTTTGAAAGAACCTTATATATCAACAGTGTTCAAATATACTTAGAAAAGAAAGGAAAGAAGTCACTTAATTCTATGCACTCGGTACTTAGCTCACATAATGTATTCAGATTTGCTGAGATTTTAAGATAGTTTGCAAGCTATACAAGCTGACTGTGTTCATCAACAAACATTATTAAAGTACAAACATGCCTTGATTACTGCCTCTTTTCCAAGGACAAGGGAGCAGCATAGTCAAGTTGAATTTCGTGAATTTACAATACAAGCTTTCAAAAATTAGCAAGGGATGGGAAAAATAATCAAATTATCAAGAACATTTCTAGAGGGACTGTGAACAGTAAGAAAATGTATCTGACACTTAATCAAAAAGTGTCTGTGATAATCAATTAGCAATGAGAAACACTGAGAGCAACATAGAACTACAAACACTAAAGAGCCTCTTGAAAATCTTCCATTCATTTGTAAGGAATTTTATGTCTACCTTCATACAGATCATAAATCGACCAGTTGGAACTTTTTACCTTCTCCATGTCTCACTTTGTGAAAACAGGTTTTGATTTCAAGATTGTATTCACAAACAATCCAATAAACAATTCAATGTGTGACTCATGACCAGTAAATGTATGTAAACTATGAGGAAAATAAAATTGAAAAAAAATTTTTTTTTTTGGAACAAGCAAAGAAATATCTACCATGGCACAGGTTTTCTGCAAGCATTAGAATATCAAAAGGTGTGGTTCAAAACTTAAGTATTAAATGCACTTGAACACAGTGAAGCAAAAAAAAAAAAAAAATGCAATGTAGGGGATTTAGTTTTTAGTCAACTACTGTTAAGAAACTTGCATAGTCACAAGAGAAAAATAAAATAAATAAATGTATAAAATTACATATTTATGAGAAGGTATTCTGTCTTTTTATGCTCTTTACAATGATATGAAGTTAATTCTTAAAAAATGTTTGTGAGAAATGTACACAAGTGAATATTTTTCTTTATACAGATGTGACACTATACAACAGTAAAGCTCCGCTGCTTCAGATATTATTTCTTGCAAGACTTAAAAATAAAAATTATTTTGAACAGAAACTATGCAATTCTGTACTGGAAAAAAGATGTACACTTGTACGATGCAACATTTTTATGTGTGTTTAGATACAAACTTCATTATTACTGCCCTTATGACTAATACTGAGTTGATATCCGAGTACACATGCAAAAATGATACACACAGACAATGAAGACCAATGAGACCAGTTCTGCGCAGAGTGGACTAATGAGGTCTTTACAAGTTTGAAAATTGGTTTCATTGCTGTCACCCTTTTTATGGGAATTTGGGGAAGGGGACGGGAGGAACGGAAGAAGAAAGGAAAGAATGGAAAAAAACACCACACCAGTTGCTAGTGATGCAAGGCATGAGGCCATCAATGTCGTGATCAAGAAAAATTCTGTGGGGCATTACAAACTTCAAACAGACATCTAAAGATGGCAATGTTGCAAACAATGTATAAAACCCCAGTAATCTAGAATTGTTTTATCAGCTTCTCACGTGCAAAATCTCATTTTTTCACAATGAAACATATTTTCTTGATCAGAATTTGAACACAGAGGTTATTTTTTAAAAAAAGGAAGAAATTACATCATTAAGGAGGAAGAAAAGGGTTTGAGAATGTCCATCCACCAGAATTGCATACTTTCTCCATGCCCCTCCCACCACCACACCCAACCCAACCCTTAAAAAAAAACAACAACAAAATGTTCTTAAAGTAAGAGCACCACAACGCAGACTCCATGATGAAAACTAAAACCGCAGGGTGAGGGGGGGCCAGGATGACCAATCTCAACGGCGTGGAGTAGACTGATTTTGACCACCGCGCTGATGGCCATTGCCAGCACCAGAGCCTCCCATCCCTCCACGACGTTCACCATCACGACGATCCCCAAAGCCACCACTTTTCATTCCTCCACGGACATTTCCTCCACTGTACTGGCCACTTCCACGATTCATGCCGCCAGGTCCACCACCACGTGGAGCTCCACGTCCACTGCTGGGTCGTCCATCACCACCACGCGGTTTTTTCTCTTCCACATTAAGGCGGTGCTCTCCATTATATTTGATTGGCTACATGAAAGAAAGCAATAATTAGGTAATATAATTCAAAGTGCATTTTCAGTAAATACAACAACCACCTAGCAAAACAATATGAATACAGACATTCTAAACTAAAAGCTATGTAAAAATGTATCTATTATTTGATTAGTAGAAAGCTTTTAACAAAAAGTAAATAATTACACTAAAGAAAAGCTCAGCTGGATTTTTACGTCAGCCAACAGTGCAGTATAAAGACAGGTGGCTGCCTATCTCGCCTTGCACTGGTCAGACGCAACTTACAAACATCATTGCAATTGAGTAACTAAAATTTGTTATAGAGAATATGTACTCAAATACATAAAATAAAAAATGTATAAAACAAACATTCCAATATACACCTGTGATTAGTAGTTATTAACAACAAAAAGTATGGTGGTATCTTAGATTTAATAATAATAATGAAATCATTTTTAAAAAAGCATAAAATATAATTTTTAATTTGTTAATTTTACTAATGACAAATAACTATATAATACCTGGACCACACAAATAACACACACATCAAGTTTTAACATTGGTGACAGTTATAACATACCAGTTGACTCAGGATATCCTGAACAGTATCAACTGATTCAAACACCACAAAGCCAAAGTTCTGCAAGAACAAAAGAATTCTGAATTAATGAAATTTAATGTATACTTCTACATAACTATTGTAGTAAAAAAAAATGCTATGCTTTAGCCTGCGGCTTAAAAGTTATGAAAACTATTGAATATGTAAACTGAAACAATAGTCAACCAACTATAAAATTAGATCTTGAAAATTTTGAATCAATAATTCACATGTAAATAACTGCTATTAAAAAATAAAAATTAATCAGAAAAAATTATATATTTGTAATATTAATTCCATTTAATCCAATGTTTTAATATAAGAAATTTAATTGCAGTAGGTAGCCTGAAGCAATTTTTCAAATTTGATTCAGTGTTAAACAAATGTGTTTAAAAATTCATGCTAAATTCTAAGAGAAAATCTCAAAAAGTTTATGAAACACTATCATTTGAATATACAAGTTAGTTATAAGTCATCATTTTATGACATAAATAAATGCTCATTTTCGATATAGTGTAAAAATTCAAAATTAAATGGCAAAGTTAAAATTACAACAGAAATATATATTCTAAATGATAAAAATGCATAAGTTCTTTTCAGAAAGTGTTATATTTTACAAAGTGTGTACAAACATAGCTCTTCTTTATATAAATGTACTTGTAATATAACATCATAACATCAAGAAGTGGCTTAAAATGCATTCTTTCTGTATTTAAAACAATAAAGGAGTAAGGTGTTTTAGCTCTTTCCCGGGCGGATCGCCCAACTTCGCCCGTACATCGTGTAGGGCAGATCGCCCAAGAGCGCCCATAGCAACGATTTCACTTAGAGTTCTTTTTCCTTTACATATTTACATCATATCCGGTCTCTACAGGAAGCATGACGTTTGTACAACGATTTCCGCGCCATTTTGAAACATTTTCATGTGGCAGCATTCATTTTTTCATAAAGTTTTCTTTATTTTTCGCGTTCGGTGTTTCAAATGGATTTCTTAGTGTCGTCGATCGTTATTGAGAAGTTTAATGGATTCAATTTATCAGATAATGAGGTAAGAGAAGTTTATTTTTGAATTAGATGATAGGATTAGAAGTGACATTAGTGTCAGTAGCGTGCACATGTAGTATCTTTCAAATTTTGGACGAGAGTGCGTCAGATTCTGTGGATATCGAAGAGGAATAGGGGGAATGGGTATCTGGAGACGCACGTGGTTGGAATAATAGTACTTTAGCACTGGAAATATCGGAATTTATAACAGAAATGGGGCCAAATGTGACTGTAACTAATGATAGTACTCAGTTGGCTTTCTTCTATCAGTTTTTCAAAGAAGAAACATTTGACAAGATAGCGGAATAAACGAACAAGTACGCACGTCCGAAAATTGCGAAAAAACAAAATGGCGATCCAGGTTGAAAAGAAACTAATGCCACTGAAATTAAGGCTTATTTTGGACTTATGATTTTGATAGGAATTCACAACCTGCTAAAAAAAGAGATGTATAGATCGTCTGACGACAGATTAGTGTTCCTGGCATCAACAAAAAGTGTGTGTACATAGTGTTTGTAGCGGACAATAAATGGACAATATTTTTTTGTGTAAATATATATTTTCACGCATGGATTCAAATTTAACACCCGAAAGTATACTTCAATTAAGAATATTAATAAAGCTGCTTTCATTTCCTTTCATTGAAATATATGCACTAATACCTAAGATATGATGTTTTTACCGACGTACCCCTAAATCTCACTGACATCCTGAAAAATCTTGCCCGTTTAGAGCTAAAAAAAGGAAAAACGTCTGCCGAGTAAAGAGTTAGAGATATTTTTCCAGCGACACTGTTATACTAGTTCTTAAACATCATCCACAAATTTAACACACTCGGACAAAAGATTAAAAAGTGTCAAAGACACAAATAGTAAAATGTCATGTCTCGGAACAATTTATCAGATGTTTTACAGATATGGTTAAAATATTAAAAGAAAGGAAAATTTGTATACATCTGAAACAATTACTTTATGCTATCTGTTTTAATTTTGCATGCTGTTATTATACAACAATTAAAAAAATATATGTAAACAGTCTGAAAAAGTCATGTAATTGAAACCAAACCAATACAAATTTTCAATATGGTTCAGAGGCCCCATTTTTAGTGAAAACATGTCCAACTCTTTGGGAGTGTAATTATTTTTCTTTCAAACATGATTTAAGTCACATTAAATGAAACGATCAAAACTGATATGGCGACTTTAAAAACAAAAAACATCAATTCCCATGCAGTCAAACAAAAAGCCAAAACTTGATAGGCAATCATTTTAAGAGTGATAAAACAAACAGCAAGACAAATGAATGGGAGCAGCATGAGAAATTATACAATGAAAATAGTTAAGATAAAACTCATTGGCAGTTTTTGTTTTAAAAAAAAAGTTATATCATAAAACAGTAAGACATAATTTACTGAGAGTAGAAGAAGTAAAACTACAACAAAAAATAAGTAAGGCAAACGTACAGATATTATTACAAAAAGATCAAATAATAAAATAAAACTTACTGGTAGTCTTCCACCACTGCTCTTAGTGTTGATGCGTAATTCCATGACTTTACCATAGCCTGTATAGAAATGGAATATTTAAATGCAAGCTATCATCAGACACCTGGTAAACAGCAAATAATGAAAATTGAAAAAAAATTTAGGGATTTGTTATGAACATTATTTTCTTTTTAACCCTTTAAGGGGCAGAGTGGCAGAAAACGTCCGTAGCAACCAGTGCTCTTTTCTTCTCATATCGTTCGAGAAATCGTGAGAGTTCCGGTGTCTATTTGTCTCACGTTTGTACGACGACTCATGCGAATTTTGAAACGTTTTCTCCTTGCTGCGTTAATTGTTTCATAAAGTTTTCTTTGTTTTTTACGTTTGGTATTTCAAATGGATTTCTTAGAATCGTCGAGATATAGTGAGGAGTTTATTGGATTCAATTTATCGGATAATGGGTGAGAGAAGTTGATTTTGAATCGGATGATAGGATTAGAAGTGACATTAGCATCAGTAGCATGCACATGTAACATCAAATTTTGGAGGAGAGTGCATCAGATTCTGAGGATATCGAAGAGGGTACTTATGATTTTGATAGGAATTCACAACCTGCCGAGAAGAGAGATGTATTGGTCGTCTGATGACAGATTAGTGTTCCTGGCGTCAACAAAGTGTGTGTACATAGGTACATAGTGTTTGCAGCTGACAATAACTGGACAATAATTTTTTGTGTGTAAATATATATGTTCATGCATGGATTCAAATTTAACACCTGAAAGTATAATTCAATTAAGGATAATAATAAAGATGCTTTCATTTCCTTTCATTTTGCATTTTATTTCATTGAAATGTATGCATTAATACCTAAGATATGATGTTTTTACTAACGTAACCCTAAATCTCACTGAAACCCTGAAAAATCTTGCCCCTTCAGAGTTAGAAAATGGAAAAACGTGTGCCCCTTAAAGAGTTAAAAATAATATAACAGCGTTTGGAAATTACAATTGTACAATCCTTCCTAAACAAACTCAAATAGAAATAAAAAAATAAACCCTAGCAAGCAAAACAAATGTATCATTTAACAGAAAGATGGTTATTATCATGTATACAAATCAGCTTTGGTAAAGACATTTTAAATGAAAAATTATTGGAGACCTCACCCTCAAAGAAAGCCTTAAGTTCACGCTCTGTAATATTGTGGGGTAGATTACCAACGAAAAGTTGGTGACTATCTGGATATTTGGGACCCACACGACGTCCAGAAATGCTGTCACCATCTCCATCCTCTCCACGACTCATGCTGCTACGATCACGATCCTGGAAACGATTTTCTTTGGGAAGCCTACAACAATAAAGTGCATTTAGTTAGTTAAGAAAAACCTGTACTTTTGAGTTGTAACCATCAGTGTGAATTAGCAGCCTTCAGTTTTAATAGGCAACTGGTTAAGAACTCAACATAGTGTCCCTTAAAATCCATAACAGTGAAACCAAAAGAACTAATGAGACCTCAGAATCTTTTAGATTATCTGATTTTTCAACTGGACAGACATGTCTATCCAAAATATTTTGGGGGGACAAAACTAAAACTTAGGGAATGAGCCTGAAAATGAGGAAAAGTATGCTAATGTGAGTTAACAAACACATTCTCTAAAAAAGTATCAATCAAAAAGGTAACAAAGATGTGTATATAAATGTAGAGTCTGTGAGTGCACACAAGCAATCATGCTCCATAGTGTTTACTGGGATTTTGGGGGTTCTGAAATTAAAGGCAACAGAAAGGTTATAAAGTTGCTGGCACATACATTCCTGTGGTGTGTTTTTATTTTACTGGTATAAAAAAATAGGTACCCGATTGCTAAGATATGATGTTTTTACTAACGTAACCCTAAATCTTACTGAAATCCTGAAAATTCTTGCCTGCACAGAGATAAAAAAAGGAAAACGCCCATCCAGTAAAGACTTAAGGCCATTCTATTACATGCTAAGAATGAAGAAACTATTTATCAACCTACAGTCTTCAAATCTGTAATATAAGTTGCTCTTTATATAAGAAAGCAATAACATTTGCCAGATTTAGAGTATCTTGTTTAGTTTTTATTTTATTAATTTTGTAATGTTTAAAAGTATTTTCTATTTCAGCATTTGTAAAAAATTCATAAAATATTTCATATATATATATATATATATAGTTGTTGCTTTTTTTAAATGATCTACTGGATAAGCCCCAAAAAGTATTTTAACGATTATAAAGTAAGGGAGGTAATCCTCCCTGTTTCTGTTTGCCATATACCTTTCTACACTATAAATAATGGCAACAAATGGGAGTCAAAATATTGCATTTTCGGCGTAGGAAATAAACTTGTCAGTACAGGTGGGTACAAAAAACGTCTTAATTAACATAAAAATTGCATTCTGTACATTAAGAAATTATAAAATCCCAAAAGAGAAGACAATGAACTATGCAAATTTATAATCTCAAAAGTGAAAAAAAAAAATATAAGCCATTTTTTTCTTCTACTGGCTTATGCTGTCTATGAGTACTCTATTCAGTGTGCTAAAGAGTAAAAGGAAAAATTTTTGTAGTGGTCACAAAAAAAAATCCCTTCAAATTGTACTAGAATTTCTTGAAAAGTCAACATATGCCTGATATTTAACAATACTCAGGATTTCAGGTTTAGTTTTATGCCACACATTTTTACACAATTTATTTCTAAAGCAGCTACGAATGCAATGAGTTCACACAAGATGTTGGTGTCAACCACTATGAAGAGTCCATAAACAAACTGCAACCTGTCATACTACAATGGCTAACAGACACCTAGAAATCATGAGCTTTTGTTAAAATAAACAATGACACAGTGTCAACAATAACATACTTTGGAGCACGCTGTGGTTGGGGCTGAGTAGCACCCAAGGTACCAGACACCAAAGATGGCTGAGCGGTAGTTACTGAAGCAGGTCCTATGTCAGGCTTTGGTTCTGGGCGAGACATCTGTGCCTTGGTCTGTGTAGGTGTTCCAAAAGCAGGTTCTCTAGGAGCACCTATTGTACCAGTGTTTTTGCTGGCCAGTGCAGCCCAAGAAAATGCCTTTGGCTCAGCTAAATCAAAAGATGAAAAGTTAATGCATACAGCTATAAAAAGTCATTTAAAAAGGTGTGTCAAATGTAATGATTATCCACAATGTGGATTAATAAAAATAAATAATAATAATACATGCATATATGAGAAAAGAGCAAACTTTACAACAAAGTATCCAATGTGACTGCTAACAAAACAATGCAACAGTATAACAAAGGCTGAGGACAACAGGGAAGTTGTATATTTTTACATATATACTTCTTTGCTATCTTAATTCAAATGAATAAAATTCATGCAAACTGATTATATATATATATTATTTTGTTATAAATACACTGCACTTTGAAATACATATACTTAAATTATATGTATTAGTAGATTAATGAATATATTTTAAAAAATAATTATTAAAAAAAAAACAACACAAATGCTTTTAATGTTGACACCAAAGAACTAGTATTTTTTGCCATGTTTGATCTTAAGTTTTCTATAAACTCCAGAATGAAGTCTCCTGGTATTTATCAATGCATAGTGTTATTGGAATATGATATCCATAATTTCATTAGTGTTAATGCTTTATCTCTAATATCTCCTGCAATGAACATCTAAAATCAGTTTGAATACAAGAATCCAATTTTTTTCTTTACTCACAAGACCAAAATGATTGGTTACATTTACAATGTGTACCTTGTGGCTCAGGTTCGGCTTCCAGAACAGGCTTAGTCTCTGGCTTCTCAAAACTGGCCTCCTCCTCAATGTCCTGAGACTCTACTTCATTCTCAATTACTTCAGGTTCAGGCACCTTGGGTTTCTCCATGGTTGGGCTTGGGGAGGGGATATCAACCTCATCTTCATGAGCAGTCCCATTGCTGCAAAAAGAGTACTACAAAAACTAATCTCCTGATCGAATAGAACAGAAAGATATTCCAAATATAAACGTTATATGATAGAAATAGTGAGATATATATAGCTCAAAATCCTTATTCAATGAACCACACATGCACAAACACAAAAATAACACAATACCTTAATTCCAGAAAGTACTAATAACACAAATACCTTAATGCACAAACACAAAAATAACACAATACCTTAATTCCAGAAAGTACTAATGTTAAGTTTAAAAACTTAGATGGAACAGAAATTAATTTCAAGTCTCACGAATTTATTAAAAAATGTTCTGCTTAGGATAATGTTAACTCTCAATGCCTTATAGCACACTTTCCAATGCCTCATTCTGAGTCTCAATTAAATAAGACTAGTGATGTCACCTCCTGGGAAGCAACTCATTATGAGTCATTGCACTAAGATTACACAAGTAATTTAAATGCAAGGGTTTTTTTTTTGCCAGAAGATATACAACCTCATGTTGCTTTTACCAACGAGACCTTGCCAACAACACGCCCACAAGACCAGATAGCAAACTGCTGCTGCATGATGTTGGAGAAGTCCTCAAGCCTATCTACAAGTGACATGAAGACATGCAACTGTTGGGAAGATGCTTAGCTGGCAAGACCCAGAACTCTAATGAAAGTTTGTATTCTCTTTTATGGCAATTATGCACAAAAGAAAGTGAAGCAATAAACACACTGTTGATAGCCATGGCTGTCCAGCAGTTCAACAAAGGATCAATGGCTCTGATCATACAGCATGTAGAAGTCAATGTCGGCAGCCACTATTGTCAATAGGTTTATAAAATAAATGTAGCCAACAGAGTAGCAGATGCCACAAGGAAAGTATCGCACAAGCAGAAGTTGCAAAGAAAGAAGATAGACTTAATTTTGAATGTCGGTCATTACATGAAAATGAAGGTGTGGTGTTTGGTGCGGGGCTGTTTAAAATAAGTAAGACAATTTTGCTTATACTGACATTGCAATGACTCTTGTGTTTCATAAAACTGATAAAAATTCAATTTATCATCTAAATTTACAAATGAAATATTACTTTTGTAACGTTTATGCAGTTTTCTCAAAACTTGCATTTTTGGAACATGTAAATGATTGCCCCTCAGAAAAAAGACATAACTGTCATATAGACTTGAAACTTTGCATACTAATGTAAAAAACACTGGAGAGTGCAATAAAAGCATCAGAAACAGAGTATGTCTATTATCCAACTTATCAGGAAATAGGATATAGCCCTGCAACAACAAAAAATAATTAAAACACACAGAAAAAATGAAACCAACCCCTAAATAAAACATCAGAACAAGCCTCCACCAACCCTCCCTGAATACAAGTGGAGGGAGGAAGGCTCCACGGGAATCATTCAAAAACTGAGAACATCTAGAAGATGAAAAGTTTTCATGCAATTCTGGTGGAGCAAAGAAGCTATCGAAAGAAGTTATCAAAACAGTATGTCTATGTTTCATGTAATATGAGCCTTCCCTCCCCATTTTTTTTCATTTTTAAACATTTACAAAAAACATTAAATAGTTCATAAATTTACTGATATAAAGGCGGTCTAATAGAATAACTTCTTATTTAGATACATATATAAAAAGAAAAATTGAAGCTGCAACATGTCTGCTTACTGTAAAACTGTTTAAAACAAGGAGCTAAAGCTATCCCTTTTTTCTTCATGATTTTATTTTGAAAATTCCTTAATAAATCAAGAAACAAAAAAACTACCACCACAAAAATTGGCAGGTATGTTCATTTCTATGAGGTCAATAATGTGCCAAATTTCTTGCTGAATCTCTAGAAGAAATGAAGAAACATAAACTGAATCAAAATGCACACAGTTTCACCATAACAGCGATAGGTAACTTTCTTTAGTTTATGTTCTTGATAAGAAAAAAATCCTTATTTTAAAATTTTTACTCATACAATAAATATTTTATGAATTTTTAAAGAAGACTGAAATATTTCTATTTCTAATTTTTTTTTTTTAGTAAACAAAGAACTAAACAAGATATTTAAAACTAATAACTGATATTGCTTTCTTATATCAAAGGCAACTTATATTCCAAATTTGAAGACTCATAGTTGATAAATCATTTATATCAGGGGTGCACAAACTCCGGCCCGCGGGCCATATCCGGCCCGCGAAGAGTTGCCGAGTGGCCCGCCATGTCAAACGAAAAAGTCAAATGTTTACTCATACATTGAGTGATATGAAACAAAGCAGCACCTCCTGACCCATTTTTCCAGGCGCTCCGCGCAGATGATATCTGCCTGCTGACATAACACTCACAGAGGCAAGAGAAAAAAGCTATACCAAGATAGGCAGCAAACCCCACACATATATGCTTGCCCCTTCCTGTAATATGGTTGGTCAGTAGCTGTTATGCCTTAGTGTCCGATCTACCACATTCTGTTGTTTATTTTGATTATATTTTTGTGACAAAATGGCAGCTAATCGTAAAAGAAAAGTTGACAAGGAAAACCGGCAGTTTAATGATGACTGGATAATGCACTTGTCCACACCAGCATACTTGGCAGCACATACTGCTGCAAACAGGCTTTCTCACAGATGAAACTGAACACAAGCAACACCTGCGGTCAGCTGACTGATGATAATATGGAAGCAATTTTGCATCTTTCAACGTCAAACATCAAGCCTGACATTTTGAAGCTTGCAGATGACATGCAGCACTATCCATCACACTGACTTTGTGAAAGTTGACGTATCATAACATTTTTAGAATGAGTCTTAGTATACAACTTCTTTGTCATAATTATAGTCTTAATCATCATTTGTGTGTTCTTAGATGTAATGTTGCTTATATGGGACGATTTTGATCTTCACTTTTTTGTGGCCCCCGACGGTTTCGACAAGTCAGATTTTGGCCCCCGACTCAAAAAGTTTGTGCACCACTGATTTATATCCTTCTTGGTGTATGGTAATGTAGCCTTAAAAAAGAAATCTTTGTATTTTATACCTCTCTCTCTTTTATTAGTAATATATTTTGTAATATAAACACTTATGTCCTTAAGTTATCTAGTAACCACAAGTTAGCAACAATCTGTTTGAATACTGTCTCTCTGCAGGAATCTCTTAGAAACAACCATGTTGTTAACCATTTAAATACAAGGAATGATTATTGCATCTGAGTAGATATTCAGTTTCTTTCCTCAAGTGTCAATATAGTTTATAAAATTAAATATTAAGTCTACACAATCACAAAGCCAAGCCTGAAAAAAAAGTCAAATTATCGAGTGTAGCCCTAAGTCAAACATTTTTGCTAAAAATGTTACCAATTTTGCAAGTTATAATGTGTGTTCAAAACTATTGTTATTTACATTGTATATATGTCTCAATAAATTATAAATATAATTGTTTTTTCTTTATAAGTAATGATTAGAAATATAGTTCTTTTTGTGGAAATTCTTTAAAAAAAAAAAACTAAGAAAGGGACACACACACACACATCAACAACAACAAACAACAAAATGGATAAATCATTCATTAGTTCTGATTTTGGAAAAGAGTTTCTCAAATTTGCTTCAATGAATATACATGTTGGTCTTACTCATGGCTTGTATACCTCAAGGCAGCTTGCTGATCATAAAACATAGCCTCTTGGGCAGATTCATCAGCCTGTCCACCATTTTCTACAACTTCTGTGATTGGTTGCTCTATTTCTGCAACAGAAAGATATTAAATCTACATAGGTGAAGTAATGCAAAAACTGCAACATCCCCGTATTCATGACTATTTGAACAATGCATTAAAAAAAAAAAATCTTTCTGCACTAAACAAATCATTACATATTAAAGAACAAAATATACAAAAAGTAATTTTTATTCTTATTACTACATTCTATTATTTGATGAAGCATTGGTCTGTTTTAACTAAATGTTTCAGCTGTACCATGTAGCATTCATTCCCATACTAATATTAGGTGTCAAAGTTGTTCATTACTAATTTAAACAATAAGACTGCAGAACTGGACAATTCCACTTTATGCAGTAGGAACTGTGTAAACAATGAACTTAAAACATCCCACTAATGGAAAGTGGCTCCACAGGGGTCATAGCCATTCTGAATCCAACTGTTTGGTCAAACCAGAAAAGATTTTTATTTTGTAGAGTAACATTTCATTCCTTTTCTGTTTACTTGTGCAAAAATCAAATGGGTGATGATCAATAAATGGAAAAAAATTAAACTCAAAGATATCTAAAGACTTAAAATTTATAAAAGTAAATAATTAGAAAAATAAATAACCATAGGATTTTTTCCAAATAAATAAATTTTAAAAAACATAAGGCAATTTACAAATGATGTAGATTTTGAAATCTTTATCATCAGGTTAAATCTGACTATTTCATGTAAGATTCTAGATAGGTAATATTTTATTCTATTATACCATAGTGAATAACTATTGGTAGCAGAAATTATAAGAATTTTTTGTCAAATTGCAGTAAAGAAATTTTGAATTTTGGAAAATATTCACTTAGTGTTCAACAAGAAAAAGCAACTATGAAGGGTTTTAAATAATAATAATAAAATATTGTAGACTCAAGTTCTCCCAATTTGCATCACACAAAAGTATCATTCACTATAATAAAGTTGTTAATTCTCATCACTTTTATAAAGAGCATTTTACTGACAATATTTTTTTTCCAATTTTCTTTTACAAGAATCTCTGAATTAATAATGTGAAGATATTTTTTAAATTATAACACTCACAATTAAAAACTGATATGTTTAACTCATTCCAGCAATATAAACATTTTTTAAAAACCTTTCAGGACATAAGTGTGGGTGCTAGAAAATGTTACTGTGTCAAAACCGTAAATATTGTTAGAGTGCATCAATTTTCAACAGCAGACAATTTTAAGTATAAAGCAAAGACAATGCTAATTTTAAAGCCAATAACATCTAGATTGTTTTTACATCATATCTTTAGTTGTTGACCAAATAATTATTATATAAAAAATATTATTTTTTAAAATGCAGTTGTGTGAATCACAAATTGAAACAGTTCAACAGCAGATTTTTCATCGAGTTCATCACTGGTATTAGAAAACATTCAATTCCTTTCTCAATCTACCAAAGAATAATAATTTGATAGCTCCCAAATGTTGGACCTGGAAATTAATTATGACTGACCAATATTTGATATCTGACTACTGCAAACAGGTTTTTTTTTAGCTGTTATCAAATTATTTGATTATGAGAGGGTCTCTTAAAAAATAAAATAGTGCTGAAGGTAAGCTCAGAAAAAAAATGACGTCAGCCAACAGTGAGGTATTTGACAGGTGGCAGCCTGTTTTACCATGCACTGGTCAGACGCAACTTACAAGCATCATTGCTAATCAGCAGCTATAGAAATAGATTAACAGCAAAATGAATTCATTTAAGACCTATTTAGGTTTCTATGCAGAAATGGAATAAATTAAAGCAGCTGATGGAAAAATTAAATATTGAAAATAGAGAAACAAGCCTTAAGATGGAGTATTCTAGGACATAAGTAGATTTTCAATGTTACATATAAATCACTTAATTTTTTTAAGTACAACTCAAAAATACCCTTTACTTAGTAGACTTACAAAAACAAAACAAAAACTGCAACAAAATGATTCAAATAATACTGACGAAAAGGCCAACTTATAAGATGATGTATAATAAATGAATGTTATTGTCATGTACGTTTTGCTACTTTTGAAGTATTTCATAAGATTCTTGAAAGCTGAATCTTTATTAACTCAATTTTTCTCTATGACTTACCATAAGGTGATGATACTGTTGCATTTATATTTCTTTTATAATTTTATACTAGGACTTATGTTTAAAATTAATAACTCCCCAAGTCAAGAGAAAAGAAAATTTATAAACATTAAAGAGAGAGTTGTAAAAGACAAACAGTATATATAAATAAATATAAATAGGTAGGTAGTCCCAACGTCACTGTTTTACAGGTGACTAATGTGTTTCTCATGTAAATTTACTAAAATTTACCTCACAGCAGTTTTCTTCATATGGAACCTGACTTTACCATTTTTATATAAAAATAAAGAGGTAAATTTTGTATTGTATTCTCTTGCTTTTCATCTGAACTTTGTTATTGTACCCGTAATCTTTGACAAAAATACCTTAGGATTAAGTCGAAAATTTTTCATTGGGAGCGTCATAGCCGAGAAAGTAAAATTCGATTTTTTGGATACCATTTTAAGGAATTTTGTAATATCAGTATGGATTTGTAACTTAAATTCTGATTGGTTCATTAAAAAGAGGAGAGATAATTCTCTACACTCATATTTTTCTTTCATAATTGTATGTTAACACACATACATATTTAATTAAGTAAAAAGTTTGAGACAATTTTTTTTTCTTGGGGTGGTGGTGGTGTCAAATATTTTCTTACAAAACCATGGGTAAAGTGTCATTTTAATCAGCATTTCAACATCTTTCAAAAAAAAAAAAGAACAAAAAAAAAAAAATGGAGGGGGATATTAGTCCAAGCAGTTCTTGCTAAATTGAAAACTCCATTGCATCTTTCTCAGTTCATGTCACAGTCGTGGCTTTCATTTCTGAGACATGCTGAACTGACAATAAACCTGATTATTTTGCCCTGTGTGATCAGTTGAGACCACTTATCAGTATTTATAAATATATGTATAAATGTGTGTATTTATAAATATTTATTTTCCAAGTAGAATTATTGACAGTTTCTAATTAACACTTTTGAATATAGGCCAGACTTGGAGTGACTCTTTTGCAAAGATCTGTAAATATATAATTTTCTTGAAATTTGTCTTTAGTTTTAAAGATGAAAATCATATTTATAAATATTATTTTATTTACTGATTTAATTTTAGTTATGGATGACAATTTCTTTACTCTATAAATGAAGAAATAGCTAACTTAAAGGGTGTTTTTTTTAATTCTTTAATAATAAAGAAAGCAGGTTACTTAACATTTGTTTTCAATCTTATAGTTAACTTAATATTTCTTGCATAATGTTTTATTTATTTTAAAGAGCGCTCCCCTGACAAATGTGAGAAAGATTAAAGAAAACTCTTCGTGAAACAAAAAAGACAACAACAACAAAATCTAAGTAAAAGTATCCAGACAGTTGCGAATTTGAAATGTAAGAATAAAGAATCCAACGAACAAATTCAGATATGAATGTTTCTCATTTAGACATTGTCACTAGAGATGAAAGTGGTCAGTTTACAGATTCTGTTGTGAAGTTGTGAAATGCGTTGGTAGCGTAATTGGGGAGAGAAAGGTGAAAGGAAAAAAGCTAAAAGCATTATTCAAACTGTATCATCTCATTTACTGAACACAGAGATTGCAGATGCAAACCTTCCCAGCAAGAGCACAGTGTAAAGCATAGCCAGGACATGCCACATACAATGAAATGCAGGTATGTGATGAAGTGAGGAATAAAAGGTTTGATATTAACGTTGATGGGACCAGCAGAGATCAGCATAAGTATGTTGGGCAAACATTTACATTAGGACAAGTCTGCTGTTGCATCAGATAGGTGAGGCAGGTAAGAAAGAGGGTGAAAATGATGTGAAGGAGATTTTTCCAGAATTTGGTGGGTACCATGACAAATAGGGCTAGTACAATAAAAGTGTATGGTAAAGCTCTTGATGAGAAATGTAAATATATTTTGGAGATTGATTCTGACTTAGCATTTATATTTTGTAATGCTCACTTTCTTTTAGGTCAGTTCAGAAACAGAGAAAGTACTTGCAGGTTCTGAAGAGACACAAGGGTGGAAAAAGAAGCTGGGCCATGATGAGCACTGCATTTCAAAATTTCAAGAGTAGTGCAAATGAAGCTGCAGTTCGTAGACTTGTCCGAACTACATGTGATGTCCTTGGTCCAAGTGATGATGAGAAGAATAGATGTAGAGAAGAAATTTATGCAAAACATTTAAAAGGCTCAATTGACTGAGACAGTTGGTTGCTAACATATGGGTGGTACTGATAGTTTACAGATGGTATAATATAAAAAGGGAATGATATTGATAATGGGTCAGCAGTAGAGAATTTTGAGAAAATAATTTAATGAATGGAAAAAAAAACCATTTTGAGTGCAAAAGGCATTACATATATTTACTTTAACTTTCTTGTTAATCCCAGACGCGATATCCACACCTAATTATGCACAAACCTTCTTCTTCTGGCTCCTCTTCTTCCTGAAAAACCTCATCCTGGTATCTAAACACATCATTGTGCACGTAATACTTTTTCGGTGACTGTGGTGCAAGGACAAAGGTTTGCATAAAGCGACGCATGGGTTCACCATTGTTGGAAAGTTCTCCAGTTACCTTCAAAACAATTTAAATGATATATTTACATAAGCATGGGAATACCTAAATACACATAAATAATGTTAGGTTAACATTCAGCTAAAAAACCAGACTCAACAGGAATGGAAATATTTTGAAAAGTATAGATGATATGAAGACCTGACTAAACAGGCATGACAATGTTTTGCTGATAATATACTGTGATAAGACAGAATGTACAGGCATTGGAATTGTTAATCACTTATTTATTCTGTTCCCTGATAAAATTAAACATATGATCAAATCATAATGGTTAAGGAATGTTTTCATTAGCACAGTGCATTTTTTCAGAGTAAAATAAAACACACATCAATTTTGAAATAAAATAACTTAAAAAAATATTCAAAAAAATTCACGAAACTTTCACCCCTTTAAGTTAAGCAGATGATAAATATGAATATAAAATAATGAAAAATACTTTTAACATTATATAACTAAAGAACTGGAGGCTGATTAACTATGACAAATTGATGGGTGAATTGTATGCACCTATACATATTTAGTGTAATGAAAATAATTTTGTAATTTACAAATATGTGGTTAATGTAAGTATATGAAAGTGCAGAGTGTACCTGCACAACAACTCCTTGGCCTACAGTTGCCTGGCTATCCACTTGACGAATCTTGGCATGGCAATCCCGAAAGTTCAACGATAAAATCTTTTTGTGGATTTCCTGCATTAACAAATAAAAGAGAGTACTTTTTAATTACAAAGACATACAATTAAATAAAATTAAAATTTTCAAATGGTCGGCTAACAAAAATAACTTATGCATCACATTATTAAACCTAAAGAATGAAAGAAACCAAGTGTTCAGAATTGTAAAAGGCCCTTTTTCTGATTTTTTTCTAATTTACAAACCAAAGACATTTTTATATAAAGAGTAAAACAGATATAATAATGGTAAAGGATTCTCAAATCCCAGGTGCCAGTGTGAATATAAATTTGAAAAGATATTAAAGCATAGTGAAGAGTTATTCTCACTTATTTTAAAAAAATTCATTAAAAAAAAAAAAAACCAATCTGCAGGAACTATGAAATTGATATACTGTGACTAAGACGGCACATGCTGAGTTGCAGAGTAATGATTTGTTGAACATCTATGCCCCCATTTAGAAAAAATTAAATCAACAGAAGCCTCACCTGAATCACTTTCAAGACAGGTAATCATAATCTCTGTATAAATATCATTTACAATTAGTCATGTTTTTATCCATGTACTGACTATATTATGAAAAAATAGAGAAAGCAAAATTAATTATCACAATCTTTGATACAAATAGACAATATAGTACAAGTAAATAGATTCCAAAGTTTTACTCAGAATTCCTGCCAAGATTCATAATTGTTAACAATAAATTAGAATTGGCATAGGAGTCCAGTGCACATTTACTTTAACAATTCAAGTGATAAGTTTCAAAATGGCTAAGATTTGTGATAATCTCAATATATTTTGATTAAATTGATTAACAGTATAAAAATGCTTTCATATTTATGTACATATCATTGTGGTATCTTTTGCATAGCTGCTTGTTTTGAACAAGAGCTTAAGATAGAAAAACATATTGAATTTATATTAAGAATATAAATATTGTGATTAGGCTTATTATATATTAAAAATGTTGTATTTAAATAGATACTTTGTTTATTACAATATTATCTTTACAGCATAATAACATAGCCCGTTTTGTGTTTAACTGAAAAAATAGAGCTTCTTTTGTGATGGGTGATATAGTTGTCATTGAGAGCAAAATAAGGTTTCCAAGTGATAAAGTTAAGAGTTTTATAACCCATTTAAAATAAATATGTATCCAGATTCAGTTAATAATTTAAATTAATATAGAAAATACATTTGCTGTAATGAGATAATATTTTTTCATGGTAAATTACATTTTAACCTTACTTACAAAGTTTTCAACTGAAAAGTGTTTTTTTTTATTACATATTTCTAACTCCTAAAACATCAATATTTTTATAATTTTTATCTTATGTTTGTATGTGAGCATTAGGCTGTTGTAGATTTTAACATGTAAAATAATTATATTTAATCCACTTATTTTTTTGCACTTCATGACACAAAAATGGTACATTCGCCCAGAGAATGAGCCATATATATATATACATACGAAAGATTGTAAAATTATTTGAATTTATGTACACATTATTTCAAGAGCGCTGATCTTTTTCTTAACACCGCAATAAAATAAGTACATTTTTAGCTAATAATTTCACCAGAATATTGCAATAATTGACATATAATAAATATGAGTAGGATATAATTTATTGAAACAAAGGTCTTGTAAAGGTCAAAGTGACACCATCTATGGTGTTGTTACCAGTTGCATTTTAAAAATGCAAACTGTCAGCCAAGCATTACAGTAAAAATGTGCCGAATTTTGCGTATCCCACTGAGTTCGAATCATATATAAATGTATAGAGAAAATATTTATTTAAGTTAATGACATGGCATTTTGTTAACTACTGTTATCTATCAATCAAATAAATTTGGAACTGTATGTTTAAGTGAATTTAGTAATTGCCTGTTTCAACCAATTAAACTGAGCCTTGTACATGTTTCATATACAATATGATTAAAATGTTAGATGGAGTCTTATCAGTTTGCATATGAACAAGAACGAAACTCAAATTTAAGACCTTTTCCAGAGTTTGTACAAAATCAGCAGAAGCACTTCCCATAGTTTGAGAAGGATAACCTTTTCTAGAATTTAGACACGCAAGGCAATTATGTTTCCTGCAGCATATCAAACTGCTGCTTTTAAAGATATGAGGAAAAGGTGTGCATTTTGATACAAATTCAAGTACACCTATTAGACAGAAGCATATTACAACTGAATAAATTTGCAGCACAGGACTAAACCAATGACAGAAAAGAATGAATAACCCATTGAACTGATAAATGACTTGATTTTCAGAGTTAAAAAAAATATACATAAATCAAGAATGGGCATAAATATATTTATCTTAATCATCACATGACTGGGCATCAGATGTCTATTCTCATTAATCTCTGAATCACACTATCATAGCTTTCTTTTTATTTTCCAAGCTTTCACCAAACAATCCTTTTAAGATTAAATCAGATTTTACTGATGATTCATAATTCTAGCCCAGTCAGAGAAAAGAGAAAACAAAAGTTCAAAAACAGGGCATTTTAATCACTTCCTTGAGAAAAGAAACAGGGATGCATGCATTAAAATGCTTTTATTTTAATATCTAGAGGTCAAATATCTCAAAACTTTAACAGTTCATGTATGCTTTGTCAGTGGTGGACACAAAAGCATAAACAAAACTTTCAATAAGTACTGAAATACTTACACTCTGCCCCATAACAGGGGGAAGCTCTTCGCCAGGCTTCTCCACACCACCATGAACGAAACAGGAATTGTGGGAATAGAACCTACGATAGGAAATAAGATTTTGAAAACAAATGTCTTGGAAAGAAATCATCTGTATGCTGTGTTAAATTGCAAAATAGGAAAAAGTAAAACTTATACAAAGTAACATAATACACGAAAAGTGGTAGAGGAAAGTTGAGAGACAGGCTTCAAAAGTGAAACTAGTAAAAACAGTGAGTACACTTGTATTTCATTAATATAATAATATTCCAGGATACCACAATATCTTTTTCATAATTTTATGTCTTACATTATCTCTCTTCTATATTTAGGTAAAAGTAATGGTACTATAATATTCATTGAAAAGTTTTCTGATTGTAGTATTTAACCTTGAGAAGATAGTTAAGTGGATAATAAAACTGTATAGATAACTGATGAAATAAACACAATAATATGCTTGGTGAAATGTGAAAAATATTTGTAGTGAGTTTTATATGCAGTGATTGCATCCACATAGAAGTTCAAATAAGGGATTGGCCAACAATGTGCAAGAGAACTAATCTGTCAGCCTGTAGTGTCAAATTTGTGAACTTTAACTAAGAAAGATATTTTCTGAACTACATTATAAACAACAAATCAGATGACAAGTATTAAAGTACTCATATCCATCATCAAGATGAGAAAATAAACAAATTTATTATGGAGAATGTAGCAATTGTCTGGCATCATACAAGTTGGAAGATTGCTTAACTTTTATAATGATACAATACTCTGTTTTATAATTTTTTAAAATTAAAGAGTTTTAAAATTCTGTAATGCAATAAAACAAATGTGCCTTTTTCTTGCAAAACCCACATCACTGTGCAACCCTAGAAAATTCCACCCATAAGCTTGCTTGTGAGTGGAAAAATGTCATTTGCGAGCTAAGAAAATAACAAATAGGCTTTCATTTGTTTTACTATAGTTTCTGTGGGCTTTGTTTTAGGTGTCATTTTGTGTTCATTTAAATCTTCATTGTCTTCTCACCTTCTAAGTCCAGATTTTAAACAATCTAAATTATAACCTTCAAAAAAGTGACAATGAAGCAATCAAATTTGTTTGTTTCTTTGAAACCAACTGCACAGAATAATCATTGCCCAGCACAGTGGAGCAAATTGGTGATCTGTAGGAAAAAATGAATGTTGTCACTGAGGATGGAGTTGAGGTTGTTGTGCAGAAATTAACTCTTAAATTGCAAATTAAAAGTAAAAGAGCAAGATGGCAGTGGCTGACTTTTATATATATTAGATAGAATGATTTTTAAAAACTGCAATCATTATGTTAAAAGAAGCAATAAAAGTAAAGTATTTCTTAATTATCAAAACAAAGACTAATATATAGTCAGTTATTTTTATTTACCTGAACATATTATTATATATTCTATGTTAACAGTTGTTGTCATCACCCCACACACACCAGTTATTGGGCATACTTTCACTAGCAAGATGTCTTTTTTTGTTTTATATGATGAGTCAACCATATAGGTTATTCAACAGCGGATCAGTTCAGATGAACATGGTAAATTGGTATAAACTCAGGCAGACATGATTAACAATTTTAATTAAATAATTTTAATTTTAAGTCATTTTTAAAAAAGACTAAAAAGTGGCATATTACTAAAAGATTATTAATAGCAGTTAATTCTGATTTGTACTTAAAGTTACTCAAGTGTATGGAAACATCAAGATTGCTTACAAAGTTACACTATTATATAATAGGAATTCCAAACAAATTTTTTTCAAAATCATTACTAATAATTTACAAGTAAAAAGATAGAACCGTTTCTGCGGATTTCAATGATACTAAAATCAATTTTGTAACTCAATTAGAACCAAAGTTACAAATTTTTCAATATTTAATTTTTTGCAAACTTTTATACTAAAAAATTAAACTGTACAAATAGCTCACTTTGAAGGTCCACAAAATAAGAAATGATAAACAATATAGTTCAGACTCTTCACATAAGTAGTCTCCAACATACATATATGGCTGAATTTTTGTAAGAGGCTTTGCATTGTTATTTTCCAATATAAGGTCAGTCAAAATTAGCATTTTCTTCATTTTTGGGTTGGAAAACATTCTAATGCAGTTAACACAAAATGGACAAAACTGCTATAAATGTTCAAAATGTAATAACTGCTTGTAATTGAGCTACGGTAGATCATTATTCCACAATCTGCCTTCGTGGACACAGACACAACTTCATACTAATCATAGTCGCTGTAAAAAATAGCCATTTATTGCATCATCATCTTTTCTCAGCCAGTCTTTTTCACATATTTACTTACAAAAAATATTTGTACCTTACATAATGCTTTCTGTACTAAGGTTCTAGCCCAGTTAACTTTAACTTCAAGGTTGGTGCCTAACTTAAGTGAGTGATATAATACATTGATAGTCCTTTGTTATTTTATTAATTGCTGGAACATTCTACCTTCACTGGAAACTGCATAACTTTAAAGTCCAAGTAAAACATAGTCCCCTTTCAGTTTCACAACAGCTACATCTTTCCTTGAACCAGCAGTTGCTAACTGGAGTAATTACATTACAAAAATGTAAATTAAAATGTACACCTTTTAAAATTATTATGTACATCAACTCATTCATATATCCATTATGGAGAAATAAACTTTATAAAAATAATAATACAGCTAATTAAATTATAACTCATATGTGTCTATCAAAATAAAAAAGAAAATCAGTTGAAAATTATAATTAAAATCCAACGATTTTTCTGTGCCATGCTATGGAAGGAAAAAGAAAAGGTGGTGGCATGATCACAAAATAAAAAAAATTATGAAAGAATTATCTGAATAAATCAAATGAATTATATTGCAAATAAATGTTCCCCCTATTGAATAGTACAACACCTAAGCTTTGGATAAGGAATAAAAATTCACCCACCAACACCAAAGTTAAATCCGGTAGTGTTGGCCTTGTAATACTAATGGTATATGCATCATCAACTCACTCTTATATGTATTCTGGGAAAATAAGTTTGCAAAGTACACCTAATAAATATATAACTCACTTGTGTCTATCAGAATTTTAGAAAAGAAAAGAAAATCTGGTAAAAATAATAAGTAAAAAAATAAGAAACCTATTATGCACCCATCTAATGATCTACTCATTGTTTACACTGTGCCCTGCTAATACATTAAAAGACAGGTGAAAGTGGTCAGTTGACCACAAAATAAAAAGAATTAAAAACAAATAACAAGCAATCTGAATAAACCAAATGCATTATATTGAAAATAAATATTTCCCCTATTGAATGATACAACATAAGCTATGGTTACGGCAGGCATAAATTCATAAAGCCATTTTCCATGTTCACCCTCAACACCTTCAAAGATGAATGCTACTGTTTACAGACCCTGAAAGTTCTTATTTATCAGCTAATATAGTCCTTTAAATGAAGAAATACACATTAAAAAATGAAAATAATTGATTTAACTTGGCAACTAATGTCTTCAGACAGAATGATGTGCGAGATTGCAAAGTGGAAACTGGTTCAATGTCGCTGATTTGAACACGTAACTGCTCGGTACAATCCGCCATTGTTGTTGACAGTTTTTGGTGATTTCAGTCACTGACCACAGTTCTTTCAACGCAATTCGGTAAGCGTGCAGTACTTTTTGTCTCAAACAAACTATAAAGACTTCTATTCATATTTTCTGGTAGCTTTTAAGGCTGCTATGTTATCGGAATCACCATGAACGTAATTTAAGAAAATTTAATTTTAACCTTATTTCACTTTATTTTGAAATTCCCATGCAATATTTAGCATGGAAACAAACCTTCATCTCTCCCCTACATGAAAACAGTTATTATTTTTAGATTACCACATGCATACCCACAGACCGAGAAAGAGTGCATGTGTTAAGCGTTACTGCTGGACAAGTTATGATGATTTGGTAAAAAAGTCGCTTGCTTGGTAACTTCTGAATAACTTCTTATTACTTTTTCACAATTATTTATTAAAACAAAATACACAGAAAGACAGAAGAGAAAACAAACTTTTTATTCACATGCTTTTATTTTACAAAGCTTCAATATACAGAGTGCTGAAAATGTAGAAAAACTAACTAAACAACATCACAATCAGCCAATCAGCGATGTTTGGAATATCTATATATAGTATGTAAAACTTAAATCAGTAAGCATAAAATAATTGTTTCAGACATATAGTTCCAGAGATGTGATATTTACAATTTGTGTCTTAATGTTTGTCCCATCTTTAGTTTGAATGTGATAAATCTGCTTCTTTGATGTTTGAGATCTTAATCCTTGGCTTTGTACATCAGTATCTCTAGGAAAAAAGTGAGCTAAAGCATCTTGTATGTTTTAGTTTTAGATACAGAAAGAATACATTTAAAGATACTTCTGTGATTATTATGTCTCAAATATGCACTTTATAATATATTAAGAGCACATTTACGTAATGAAGTCCTAGGTGTATAGACAGTTTATAATAATATAATACATTCTCTGAAAAGAACTTCTGTATTTTTAATATATACATACTTTTGTTATAATTTTAGCTTTGCCATAACTGAAGATTTTAAATTTTTACAGTGTATCAAAAAGGAAAATTTATTCATCTCATAAAGTGTTGATTTTAACATGTATATTCAATTGACAATATTTCATAAACTGAAGTTTTCTTAGAATTCTGCAGACAAAAATCTAATACTATTTCGTAAACCCATTTGTTTTACCATGATCCAAATTTGAAAAAGTGATTGGGACTATTATATGTAAAATTTCTTCACTTGTATGCATGTTCTATGCAGCAATATATATATCTAGAAAATTAATTATATTTTAGTTTCTCAACAATGCATTTTGAATGTTTTAACTCCCTGGTATAATTTTTTCAACGCAATTCTCAGTGCAGAAAAAAAATATCAATAGTTTCCAAAAGGGTATGAAAAGAACTCTATTATCATTTACAAAGCAGATTGACAAATTTTGATGTTATGTATTAATCATAGAGTCAAAAACCCATGACGGTACAAAGAAACTCACTAGATCAATTAATTTTGCATACCTATGAAGATGGTACGGTGCTTCATTCAGAAGTGTATAATACTGCCTTACAAATTCACGTCCCACGTGCTGGGCCGATGGGACGTCCAGTTCATTGTTAGCCATGACCATTATTCTTGATGAAAATCTGCATGCAAATTACAATCAAAAAGATACATTCTGATAAACAGTAACTTAAGTATAAAGGATTATAGCCAGGAGCTGACACACACGTTCCCATTTCTCATATGACTGATACCCTAATCCACACTACATTAGTGGATTTCACTCTTAAAAGGCACTTTAAATCTCTGGAAGACAGAAAGGCTATTGCATTCATCATAACTCCAAGTTTTTCCTTATTATACATATTTCTTTGTTGCAACATCATTCTGAATAAACCCTAAACTTACCTTATCATGAGAAAGAGTTAACTGGTAATAAATAATTACTTTTTTGTTGTAGCAATCATTATTATATATATATAATTATTATAAAGAGGTTGCAGCAACAACAAAAATATGTATAATAAGAAAAACTGTCGGAACTGTATTTTCATAGTAGAGGAGCATGTCACAATTAATATAAAAAACAAGCTGCTACAAATTATAATGTTAGATTACCAGCTTTCAAAGAGATAATTGCTATGATGTGATGATGTTGGTGAAATGTTTGTCAATTTAGTTAAATGGGGGTGTGATTTATGCAAAAAATGCAGCTGAAGTACTAGAGAATTATTACTCTAGCAAGTCCCAACATACTACAGTTGATTTATGAAAATGACTAACTGTTTTATTCCTAAAGTAATTTCTTCTGCCTTGGTTTTCCTTTTTACAGTTAAGTTTCAATTTCAATGATCAGCTCAAGTCAATTGTTTAGGTATACATTCATGAATACATATTAAATCATATTTACTTTAAAGTGTGTGTGTGTGTGTGGGGGGGGGGGGGGAGAGAGAAAGAAATATACATTTCAGTAATTGCTGAGTTTGGTATTGGCTGAAATAGGAAAAATATTTCTGAAGTATAATCTTGATATACTTAGGCAGCAGCATCCATCTAAATTCTAATCTTCATATTGTTACAACACAGCACACATTACAATTATTACATTTTTAAATACGGGCTTTCCCTTATTTTATTAGTTCCTGCCATTTTATTCCTAATTATGCAGAAATATTTTGACTGCTGCTTGCAATGTGTTCATTCAATACCTACTGATTTTAAGGTAGGAACTAAGGAAGACCCATATAAATATCATGATTTTGGCATCAGATGTCAATTTTGAGATTTTTGCACTCTCACAAGTAAATATAATTTTTTTTGTGTCAAATAAATTTATTAAGATTTCTGAACATTCACTTACAGGTAAATATATTTTTTTATGACAAATAAATTTATTAAGGGTTGAAATTCATGTTTATACCACCCTACTCTTGATCACTTTTTGTCAGAATCTGCCAAACTGTTCAAAATTGGACATTTTTAGACCTTGGTTATGGCAGTCCTCTTTGTAATATACTAATAGAAACATCATTATATCCTGTTGAAAAACTAGAGTGCATCTATCATGTTAACAAACGCTCTTTGTAAGAAGAGTAAAGATGAGGGCGTCGGTATGGAGCAATGACACCGAATAACTGCAGCAGACTCCAGAGTTACATAAAATGCCATATTGAAGCATCCTGGTGATCAACAGACCAGGCACCTCAATAGCATCAATGTCCATCTGGCACAGACTCTTGGTGCTTCTATCAGAAAGCACTCACAAGCAGAGATGCTCCACCTACCCATAAGACCCACGTCACAACCCAACTGTCAAAGGAAGTTGCCAGAGTCATCAAACCAATATATGAAAGGATGACAAACAGGAGGCTTTTGGCCAAAATACATGGCAGAACTCAAATAGCAATGAATGTGTCAATGGGCAGATCTCCCATTTTAAGTGGGGCACTCCCACTTGAGCCAGGTGCTTCAGAAAATGCAAATAACTCCAAAACATCTGGAGAAGTTTGAAAACATCAAGACAGCAACAGATGCAAAAAGAGCATGACACAGGCAAACACTACTGTTCAGCATGACTGTAAGCAAAAGAAATGAGCAAAAAATAAACAAACTACTTATGGAGCCGGTATGGAACACTGAATATGCATTGGGACTATAAATGTTTCATGTAAAATCGTTTTTGCCCAGTTTTTTCGTTTTTTCATTTTTGCCACAATTTTGCACCATGCATCAAATTTTACAATGATGGCTTGGAATGTAACTTTGAAACTTTACACAACTGAAGTGTAATCTATTTACTTTATGTCAGGAAAATTGATTAGGTTGACTATTTCACTATTTGCCTGCTATGTGATGAACTATACCTCCACATTTTCGAGTGCGGAACTAACTTACATTACTTAATGCTCAATAATTTTATTTCTATTAGGAAGAGAATAAAATGCCAATGTCATCGTGTTGACATAATTGTTTCACAGAACAATAGTCAGAATGCACTTGTAGTTTAGTATTCTTGCAACTTACTGTACAGATTTCGCTCACCTTTTAATATAAAAATATTTATGGTGATATAAAGAGAAATGCTTAAATTGGGCGCTCTTTGGTGTTTTTTCCTGTAATTTTAGCACACATCCAAAGCATTAATGATTAACATACAAAATATACATTTAACATTGAATTTATATTTAGTGGGTCTTCCTACCTCAAATATCGACACTGAATTCTCTGATTAATCGCTGAGGTCTATATGCATTAGATCGATGCATTGACCTTGAAATGAGGGGAGAAAAATGTCCATTCATCTTTTTGTTAAATGATACAAAAAAAAACCAACATATGTTTGGCCATAGCCTTGCTCCCACTGTTACAGTTTTGTTTTAAATGAAGATCAATTTGTTGGTGCTGTGATCAACGATTAGGTTTATATTAGTTTGCTTGAAAACAAAAGTAAAAAATTATTACTGCTAATGGCAATATAATACAATGACCTCTCTATTATGTCGAACAATACAAACATAAAAATTAATCTTTAGGAAAGCTTGATTAAAAATCTTTAAAACATAAAATTTTATCTGATATCGATGGCACTTTTGTTGAAGGGGCACTTGTAGTTATAAGGTGTACAATTAAATGAGTCAACATATAGAAATAATTTGATTTAAAGCCAAGTAAATACAATAAAACATGACCAATGTAATTCTATGTACCCCTACCACTAACAAATAGTAGTAGTACTAGTAGCAATTTAATATTCTGACTATATGGACAAATGTATGCTCTATTATTTCAACTAAGCAAGAAGGGCTAAATATCAAAGACCTTTAAAGATGTGATCATCATCAGTAATTTAAAAACTGCTATTGTGTCCAAATGTTTAAACACTTTTAAAGTCAAGAAAATTTTTAACTGTAAAATATTGATTTCTTAAATGAATTTGTAAATACTCAAGCCATAAATAAATATAAGAATCTATATAGTATATACTGTACTATTTAATTATTAAACTAATTAAAATAATTTCTTATTTTTCTTACTCTAGAAAAAAATGTATAACTAAAAGTATAAGGGTTTTCAGAAGTTAAAAATGACTTACTAAACTCAGAAGAATTGAACTTATCAATACAGTTCAAATACTGAAATAGATTATATTATTTGAGAGTTCAGCAGCAAGAAGTTGCATAAGAAGAAAGTGGAAATGAGTCAAGAAATTACTGAAAATTGCTGCATAATATACAATTTTATTTTTTATTCTTATAACCCAATACTGATTCAAATAGAAGCATGATTTGTTTGTTGTTCTCCATATTCTAACTCTGAAAAGTGACTGACCCTAGTATTAGCAATGATCATAATATGGCTCCTACTGTAAAATGAAACAATGGGATCTGAAAATATTTGAACCATAAAGTTGATCTAATTTTCTCTTTAAGCCAATACATATATAATATTTGAAAAATTCTTTTAAGGTAGGAAATCTAATTGAAATTATAATTTCATGTTTAATACTGCATTATTAATACAAGCAAAACTCAATATTTGCAATTCATATTAAAATGAAAAAGCTGGCAAGATTTCATGCAAACATAATCGGATGTCACATTTTAAATTTTTGGAAAAACCCACATGAACTGTCAAACTCTGGATATTTAAAATGTCCCTACAGTCACGAGGTTTGTAATATTTTATTTTCTAAAAATTAAAAGCAAATCAAAAGATTTGAGCATTAACTTCAACAAAGGATGCCCTTTTCTAGAATATGACTTGTGGTTAACTACAATATATAGATTAAAAGTTTGTGATCCATCCTTGGTGGGAATAATGCTAACCCTCTCCATCTTAAACAATAAACCTGACAGTCTTCTCATCAATCAATTTTGATTAGGATACTACTTAAATCTGGTACCCACTGATTTTCAGATGCGCACACCTAAACTACTTTTTTAAATGATGAACTTTACAATAAAATCTAACAAACGGAAATTCACAAAGAAAATGTCCTTTTGCGATCATTTGGATGAAACAAGATTTAAATTGTAAACCACTTGGATAATTAATGAAAGCAAATAATAAAGGTTGTGAATTCACATATATTTCTTTCCATAAAGTTTAAATGTTACCACTTAGCAATATTTGCACTATATAATTAGACAGTACTGAACTATAAATTCCCCACTACTTTAAATGACTTAAACTAGTTAAGTTAAAGCTTTAACTGCAATGATGAAACCTGTAACACTAACAGTCTTATGGACAATGAAATACAACAAAACTAATGCTTTTTTTGTTTGTGACAGTTCTTACTTTTAAAATTATTCCATTCCATTAAGCACAAAATTCTGAATCATTCTTCACATGACTTTTGCAAACATAAATGCTCCAATTTTACTTTACTTTTACTTATGTATTATCTTGCAGAAAAACAAAAAGCACATGATACTCCTTTTGTCAAATCAAGCAATCTATAATTAATACATTATCATGTTTAAAAAAAAAAAAATCAAAGTCTTTGAAATGCACAAGATCACCATGTCCATACAGAAACACACTAAGTGGTACCAGTCAAGCAAAAGATGACAGTAAGTTAGTAAGTGTGCTCTAATGAAAAAATAACAAGACCCATCTGATATGATTTTTTTTACTTTTAAATATTTTAATGTAGTAAAAATCTACAACATTCTCTCTAAAGCAGATGGGCATCCTGTTTCAAGCCTCATACAGTATTAGTAGTACTAGTAGTAGTAGTAGTACCATGTGTCATACCTTCACAACTCCAAATTGTTTACTGGTATCATTTTAAATCCAAGAGAAACACCTGTCTCTTTCAGTCAGATAAGTTATGAACCATATATATCTATTATTGTTAAAATTCTGATTATGCAGAATACCTGGCAAAAATATAATAAAAATAAAGTTTGACATTTCTAATAATATAGGCCAATATTTTGAAATTCTATGTCATAATACTTAGCAGACTTGCTACTTACACTGTGGTTAATTACGTAAAAGACTTAGTTATTTCCTTTATTCCAATTTATAGGGTTATTAATTATTTAAAACAATTTTCATTTCAAAGACTGAGTAAAATTGTATACATATTTCATGTATTGATACAAGTCAAGTATTAGTTAGGCTACATATTAAAAAAATTAATTTTCAAATGGTAGGCCCTATCAAAAGTATTCTAATAAACTGCAGCAATGCTGATTTGTAGGATTTTTTTTAAAAAAGCAATAGGCCTAATCAGTTAAAAACTGTAAATAAAGCTTTTCAAACAATCTACACTACTTTAGGCTATAGGCCTATTATTTATTGTTATCTTTACCAAAGCTTACACCCTACCATGACAAACAATCAAGTAGGCCTATTTTTTTTTAAATGGACAAAAGATACGAAATAAAACATGTACTGATGTAGCTTACAATTTAAAATGTAAAGACTACAACAGTACAAGTACATATGTAGCCTACATAGACGTTCAAAATAAAAATCCGGGTCTTTTAAAATATCTAAACGTTATCTAAAAGGAAAAGTTTGGGAGATTTCACATATCAAAATCGGATAACAAGTGCATGCATATCATTACATTCACTACTTTCCTAGTACTGTACTAGCAGCCACAAAGTTGGTAAAATGGTAGGCTTACATGTACCAGTAGCAGTACTAGTAGCACTAGCACTAGAGCAGCAGTATTTTACTGTTGCTCTGCTAACGGGGTAAATTAAAAATAAAAATGCTTATTTCCCAATGAAAACAGAACGAAATGTTAAAACAATCTTATAAACTTCAAACTTACAGTAATTACAAAGATTAATGTTAAATATGCATTTATATGTGAAAAAGAAAAACTTTACTGTCTTTTGAAAATTTTAATTACAAATATATAAAAAAATTAGCAAAAACTGTTTTAAAGTATTGAAATCCTTTCGTGTGACAATAATAACAAATCCAAACTGGACTGAAAATGAAGTACTATGAGATATATAACAAGACGATTTCTACGAAACCAAAATCACTCGAAATCAAATGATGGATCTGAAATTAGTTGCGTGTGCCAGCATGCCGTTTATTTTTAAACCTATCAAATATAACGAAATACCATGTATCCATTAAAACAAAAGTTAAATTAAATAATAAAACAAGTAAAAGATTAAAACTTAAATTATATTTAAAGGAAAAAAGAAGATAAAATACAAAATTTACTTATGAAATAATCATAGATTCCTATAAATTTCGACTCACTTTCGTTCTTCGACAAAAGACTGCGCACACGGAAGAGGGGCCGGAAATTGAAATGCCTATCACGAATAATATTAAAAATCTATATTTTGTAACACTTACCTCACTGAAAAAGACGACGACTACTTAAATAAAGAAATATTTACACATGGAATTAATTTTTAGATGATCTAAGCAATCAGTACCGGTGAAAAGACAGCGTAGATAGCTGGAAAATTTTAGGTTTTAACATGTGCCATGCGCAGAACTGACTGAATTTCGGTTGTTCATGCGCACGTTAAGAAAACTACAATGAAGAGAAAAGCAGAGAATGCATTTTAAAGTATACAATTGTTTACTAATAAAAAAGCTATCGCTAAATACTTACACTATGCTTATAGTTTCAAAATATTAAACTAAGACAATGTGTTTTTTGCAGGAAGGTTGAGATCATATTCTTCTAATTTAAATTAAAAGCATAATTTATCAACTGACTTTGATAAATCATGCACCCTGGCCCCTAAGGATTGATATTTATATATTTTATTTTAAATTAGAATTAAATATTAAACTTAACACTCCTGTAGTATGCATACTCTTTCACCTTTAATTTCTCAGGGAACTAAAGTAAATATAAATATTTTAACATATGAACCGTTTACCGAGATCTCGTTCGTTGCTAAGAGAAACATCTATGACAGCTTAAGAATACTAGCTTAACAGTTTGAGTGCCAGAAACATCAAGGCAGCTCATTAGCTGTAACGATAAATAAGTCTTCTCTTATTCCATCTTCAAAATGGCTATGAGTTATCATATGGAAGCGCGCATTAAGCAAGACCGGATCAACAGATGGAATGAAGCAAAAAGGCGAGCTGACATTGATCAAAAGGTAGTAAATGTCTACCACTAGTTATTATTGCTATAGATTAATTTATTTAGCATGGTTTTCTCAATAATTTGGTTAGACTAGCCTGAATAAACAAAATAAGTAAACATAAAATTTCTAAATACAAACAAATATATAGTGCTTTTAGTTTTGAAAGGTGATTGTTTGAAAAATATTTTATATCTAACTCGATAGTAACATTAGGAGGCAGTTCAGAGGCAAGAAACAAGTGTTTGCAAGACCCATCCACCTTGTTTTCACCCCAATCTCCGGTATTAGAGGCACACCCAGAGGCACTCATTGATGTGTTTTGATAGAAAAGAAAGGTTGTTTGTCTTTCTGATCAGTTTTGATGCAAAATTTCTACTCACCCATAAAGATAAAATCATCTGTTTTAACAGATTTTTTTTTTACCTGTGACAATGTAAAAAATTACATTTGATGTTAATGACAAATTTTTCAACTATTGACTTGTTTAAAAAATATATTAGTACTTCAGTTATTATGCTAACAATGTTCACATAATTTTTCATAAGAAACTTATGCAGGTGGAATTTTTCTAGCAGACCCTTAAAGAAACACTGATTCATAAATAGTCGCAATCTCTTCAACAATTGAATGAAACTGTTCAACTATGAGTTCATGGTTGCTTTCAGAAAGAGAGATAAATTGAAATGAGTAGGTGAGCTGACAGATCTAATTAGATTTAACAAGATCAAGATTATAAAAAGGATAATTCCAGGTCAGTGCACTCCTGTAATTTGATGTTTACATCTGCAAGCTTTAGGCACACACTCAGGATAAAAATATAAAAGGATCTGCAAAATGTACCATTTGTTGTTAATGAGAATACAAATCTCATTTATTTCTATTTTTAAAAAAAGAAAGTTTGAATTTACACAGAGTACGTATTTCTCAGATGAAATCAGTTGAAAATAATATCTTGGTCTTAATCCTCATAGATGTACACAGATGAGCAGTAAACTATTCTGTCTCTTTCATTTGTTTCTGAAACAGTTTGAGCCTCTCTTCAAAAGGTTTTTACATGGTCACTTATAATAGTTATGAGTTTTCCTTGTCTCTGGCACTTAAGGTGCTTCATGATAGCACATGATGCAAGATTATACAACAGCTAGTTGCAGCAAGTCATATCTCCTTTGTGACATGAATATTTGCATTTCTTTATTAAGAAATAATGCAAAACTCCACATGAACAGATATTCATCTACATGCCACATGCATCAATGAGGTACTGGCTCAAACTGGTATGCTTTGATGCTAAACTACTATCAAAAGCTGATCTTTAAATGAATGTCAAAAGGCACATACAAAAATATCATATTTTTTAGTGCTAAAAGGACCCACCTTGAAAAAACAAAAATGAAAACAATTAAAATCAATGACATCTTCATGGGCCACATTCTAGGCACCCATATTTTAGTGTACTGAATTCTGTAGACTGACAATTGATTGAAAGCTAATTTTGATTTTAAAAAAAAAAAGTGCTAAATTTCATTTCAGCATAATTGTATACTTCTCATTTATAACAATATAAGATAGAAACTCAGTATTGGTCTGGTGTTTTGAATACCATGTAATTGCTGATTGATAGGAACATTTATTATCGGTAACAATTTCACTCGTTTTTCATTTTCTGAAATTTGTTTTGAATTTAGGTTGATGCTTTATCTTGTGCTTATTGATTATTGTTTGGATTACTTAATATGGTAAAGTGTGAGGGAACCTGCTTGATCATAGTTATTATTGAGCATAAAACATCCTTCAGTGCACCCATATCTTTATTTCTCAGCCTCCACTCAGTCAGTTGTTCTGCTCTTTATTTGTTAGGTTTAAGATGAGGAAGTACATTAGAAATTAAATTATTTCTTTCTTTTGGGGTACAAAAAAGTAATGTCACATACTTAACATAAGCTTTTTTATATTATTTTTGTGATAGTAATTCCCAATTCATTCATATGACCAAATATATTTGTTTGTGTTGTATGTGTCTGAAGGTGCAAATATTTTTTCTATTTTCATTATTTCATTGTTTGTCCATGTTCCACCTAATGTAATTAGAACAAATAGTGGAACTACTGAATATATTGTGATGACTGTCACTCTGAGCCATCCTTTCTCAAACTTTCTACGCTGGAGGAATCCTTAAAATAATTTTCAGTCTCTTGGAACCACTTAGGGAACTCTTGCACAAAAGTGACTAAATAGACTAAATATATCTACAAAGCTTTTTTTTTTCTATCTTAGACTAAATATATCTACAAAGCTTTTTTTTTTTCTATCACGATTTCTCGGGAAACCCTTAACATCCTTGCACAGAACCCCAATTGAGAAACCCTGGTCTAAAGCTGAATATTACTGGAAGGCAATAAGACAGTGTGATTTAATTTAATCTTTCTTGATCTCTATCATTTATCTTTCTTTGAATGTTTATGTCCACATAATGGTTAGCATGACTGCAACAAAACTTATGTGTAACATTTTATTCTTAAAACAACTGCTTAATTTTATAGAAATCCAATAAAATATGAGTATATGACATTATCACAGATTCAGTCTGAATTGTAGATTTTTAAAAACTTTATGTAAAAATGATTCCACTATAGAAACCCAATAAAATTATATTATCAGTATATCACAAAATCAACTAAGTGCCTTTTGTAATGGTGCCTGTATGATGAAGATAAAGGCAGTTCTGCTAGTAGCACCTCTTAGAACTATTACATGATGGTTATAAATGGAGCACTTTAAAAAATTTTCTTTTCTTCTAAATTACAAAGGATGGTGAATGTTCACTAAAATTGATGTCAATTGCAAGAAAATGTTAAATATTGACTGTGGAATAACCAAAGGTTTTCTGTAGTAGAATAATATGTTTTTAATTTTACCAATAAAAAATTTTAATAAACCAGTTTTATTACACAAAACATACATTAACAATTTTTAATGTTATTAAACAAATTAACATATTATGTTTTAAATAAAAAGTATTAAAATATTATTTTAATCAATATTACACAATATTATTAAACAAAGTAAAATTTAATTTTAATAAACCAGCAAAACTTTAAACATTCACTTTCCCCAATTTGTTTGTGGTGAAATCTTTCAGGATATCTTGGAAGTCTACCTTTTGCAAGATATCGTATTCATTGGCCATAATGGCAAGTGAGTTCAGTCATTCTTGTGTCATTGAAGATCAATGACAAATTTTCAGTAGTTTTAACTTCGAAAAGGTTTGTTCACCAGTAGCATTCATGATCATGAGACTTCTGTAAAATCTTAATGCTGCCGGTGCCTACTCTACCTGTTTGGTAATCCAACACTGGTAGGATGCTAATATTTGGATGGTAAAAATAAAAATATGTATCTTACAAAAATACTTTAAATGGCCTTTAATTTATAGGTTTGACTTTCCTATCATTTACAAAAAAAATTAAAGTGTGTTTGTATTTGTTAAGTTACAACAGGAACAAATGGAAAAGCCTGAGGAGAAATTGCGCAAGCAAAATATGGATCGAGTGTTAAATGCAGATGTAGAGAATTTTTACCAAGTAAGGTATGTATCAGTTGGTGGTATGTATCAGTTTTGCTGAATACTCATTTGTTTTGATTTTAATTTGCTTCTTAGATAAGAAGCAGCTGCTGCTTTGGTGTCAGATAGTCTGAGACACCATAAGTTCTTGGTATATAGTTTTCATATTTAATAAGTTATGTTAATAGTTTTGTTTGTTTGTTTTTTAATTTGTATTAACAATTCTAGTCATCATTATATCATATGATATAGCCTCAGTTTAATGTTATTTCATTATATGAATTTGGAACACATTCTTTAAAGTTATATAATACATGCTGATTAACTTTGCTCAAATATTGTAGTACTTTGCATTTATACAAAATTTGAATACTTACAAATTATGTGGCATCAGGCTGTTTTGAGTTGTTTGTACTAATATTACTTTACCACTGTCTTCTACAGTCACCCTTCCAAACTTTCAAATTTCATTACTTAATTAACTGATTTTGCTTATGAAGCATCTTTTTTTTAATTTTATTGTTACAGATTAAAGTATTGATACATGCTTTGTTAAGCAACTTGTCTTCTGAATTTGAAATCAGATTGTTTTCAGGAAGTACATATAGATGACCAATATGGCCTTTTTTGTGTGTGGAGGATATAGCAAAATTTCACATCATTTATATTATGGGCTTATTTTAGTGAGTAATATATATTAATTCACCACTCAATATATGCCTAAAAAACGGTTTTTTTTTAATTTTAAAGACAAAGAAAAGTACAATTTATGACAAAATAGTAAATAAAATCTAATGCTAGGGCTTTTGTAGCATATTTGCCAAAAATGATACCTATATTTTACCTAGTTTCTTTTGGGCAGAGAAAAAAAGAAAGACAAGTAAGTGTTTAAAATCGCCATGACTTTTTAAAGCTAGAACTGCATCTATATATATGCAAATAGATTGTGTCTCTTTTACAGCTACAGATGTGCTTGTGTTAAATAAGATTTTGAGTGTTAATATTGAAAAGTAGAATTGGATTACATTATATTTAGTCAGTTTAAGAAATGTGTATCTAGTCCAAGTTAATTTGAAAGATATACATGTAACCTGGGTGATTAATCCAACTGGCAAGTCTTCTCGTGAAAATGGCTTATAATTATATTAAAATAATAAACTTTTGTTGAAGAGTTTAGACAACACACATTTCTCCAAAATAACAACAAATGAACAAAGTAAAAATAGCTTGAACATCAATCTGTCATTTCTGAGATGTCTTCTGTCTTAAGTTTAATTTTTTAAGTCTAATGAATAAACAGAATTGAAAAACTTTTATTTTTGTTTGTATATCCTACACAAAGTGGTCTTCTGCCAGCTGATATCAAAATAAAGTAAAAGTATTGTCATTTCTTGGTGGAATTGACCATTTTATTTTGTTAATAACATTGATGAAAAAAGATAAATTTGTGATGTTTGGATGATAAGTATAAGCAAATTTGAATTATCTCTTTCAAATTATGTGTAAATAGAAGCTTCCATATGCAATTATTATTCAGATATCAGCTAATTTTACTACAAATATAGCATCATTTTGAATGCAAAATAATATTTTTTATAACTTTTAAATTGTTTTTCACTGTATGTTTTGTTTACATGTGCTTAAATAATAAAGCTGTAGCAAATATGATCATTTTTTCCCTCTGGCTGTAACAATTTAGACATCCAATAACTGTCATTCAGTGTAAATATTTTCAGCTCTTTGTATTGTTGCATCAGTTTGTCCATGAATTGAATTACTTAATGAAATTATACTTACCATTGTTTAATATCTTGTTTAGATATATTTTTCATCAACTTCAATTGTTCACACACACACACACACACACACACACACACACACACACACACACACACACACACACACACACACACACACACACACACACACACACACACACTCACACAACCCCACCTATGCAAACATACATACAGAGGAGTTATAAATATGTTTATATACAATCAGTAGCTATTGTTTTTCCAATATTAATTTAAATATTGACACAAGTGGAAACCACTCTATTATATATTGTGTTATTCTCTACACAGTATGGAATTTATTCAAGCTACCTGAGTTGTTTTTATGAATATATTTTTAAAATCCCAATATTGTATTGATCTGTTTTAAAATATAAATAAATAATAGTTGAGTCAATAGTGTTTCATTAAGTATCTTGCGGATAAAATACTAATTCAGAGCAGACATGTTAAATAAGTGGGCATTTACTTTAATGAGTAAATCACATGGCAATTTTTTTTTTTTTAAATCAAAATGAATTGTTTCATTTTCACTCTGCTTTTCACATATCCAACAAGAAGACATTCATAGATGTATCTGTACTATAAGTTTTTATTTTCTTGTGCATTTTGATATTCTTACCAGTTTATGTGTGTAGAAAAACAAACCCCACCCCCCTTTGGTATCTTGATACCTAAGCAGTTTCCTCCTTTAGTTAAACCTTGCCATAGAATTAGATATGTGGCAGTGATACTGCTCTGTGTCACAAAGTAATGTAGATATTTCTTGCATTTCTGCCAGATCAATAAACACCAAAGGCAGTTGTGGTGTCCCCTTTCAGACTGGACTCATATTTGAAAAGGTGGTTCATGATGCAAATTTTAACTATCGCCTCTCAAAACAACTTGGACACCCAATGCTCCACGTGAACCCGGTGTATAAGATTATGTATCCAGCGTCATATTATTATGAGGATCTTCCTCCAGCTTCCTGATGTTTTGGGAGTTGAAAGGCTGATTTTCACAAGCATTTTCAGTATGCAAAAGATAGAGGTTTTTTGTTATTGCTAAGCAAACAAATCACCACACCTAAAATAGTCTAATTCTGAAACAGACATGTAAACTGACATAACTATGTTTTCAGTTGATTATATTTGCAGTAAACCATGAAAGAGATCTAAAATTAATATCTGGTTATGTTTAATTGGACGTGAGCAACAACAAAAATGTTTAATTAAAAATAACACTTTAAAAAAAAGAATTAAAGACAGAAACAAACTCCCTCCAACAAATATAAACCATAAAATACAGTAAGACAAAAACTATTCAAACAAGGCAATTGTTTTCATTTTAAAAATGCAATAAGTACACTAGGGAAATCTGTCTTAATATTTTTTCTTTTCTTCAGTTTTTGTTGATAATGATTTCCACTGCTGTGTGTTTCACATCTTTCAGGTTTATAGATTGTATCAGTTTACCTAAGTGCTTGCAATCTTATCAATACATAACAGGTTTTTGTTTAGTTGTTATTTTGCCCTATTTTTGTTTGGGGTTCAGTTTTTTCAGCAGTTTTATAAATTTTAGATACATTAAATAAATATACCCCGAATTCACAACACATTATCTGTATCATTTTATTTACTCTTTTGTCAATGTACACATGAATATGTTGCTTTAAATTAGCATATATTCTTGTGGTAAATTATTCAGGAAATATTTTGTTTATTTTATTATTATCAAATATAAGTTTGCTCAATTTGCTAAAATTTCTTACATTTACTGGCATTGAGCAAAACAATTATTTTGAAGAAATAATTCATTTGTTTTGTTTATTGTGGGTTTTTAACAAAAATTATAAAAACAATAAAATGTTGTTTTTGTTTACTGTGTGTGTTTCAAAAGCAACACAAAAATTATAAAGATTATAAGCAATTTGTTATAAGTAGTTTGTTTATACAGAAATTATAATGACTATATATATAAATATATATATGCATTTTGTTTTGTTGAGTATATATGTTTTTGTGTGCAGTATCATTTGAAATTTCTTTAAATTATCTTACTCTGTTCTGTGTGAAACCTTAGTCAGTTGTTGTATATTAAAGGAAATCTGAGAATGTCATTAAAGGTGGATGAATATTGGGGGAGTGGGTAGCATATAGTTTTTAAAAAAATTACTGTGTAGACTATAGAAGAACGTGAGTAAAATGTATGGGATTTAACTTCACTCTTATTTTCATATGTGATTAATAAAAATATTTATTTCAAAATGCTATGTGTGAATAGAATACAAAAACACGCTAGGTTTAAGCATAAAACCAACTTTTGGCACTTAAAAATGTTACATGCAATGTTAACTGCCTCTTTATATTAATTTTATTTAAAACCTTTCTTGGTCTGTGTTTGTGTGTGAATACAATAGTCAGAAAATCAAGCAACAACTGACTTAAGGTTTTACTGTACATTATTGCTTTATGGAATACATTATTAAGTGTTCTGTGTTAAAAGAAGCACCAAAAATTTAGTCAGTTTATTGCTGATTGCACTATGTATTCAACTGATTTATCACTGTCTGAAATGCTTTCAAGATTGGTTATTTTCATTAATGCATTAAACTGTAAAGAAAATTTAGATTGCTGGCTTTATTTTTTCTTAAATTACAGAAATATGATTACCGGTAAGTCAGACCCAGATTTGTTGGATATGGATTGCTTTCTCTAGCACTGTCCTTGAATGTAATTGGAATGCTGATTATTATCCTATATGAATTGACTTTTGAGCTATTTTCTAAGAATTATGGGTTCCCTCTGCAGGCATCTTCTGCCAATGTTCCATGTAAATGGAGAGGGCTATAACAATCGCTATCGAAATCGTCATCATCTCTACCCCCATGTTGATTGTGCTTATGCTGCTATATATCCAGGAAAGGATTTTGATGACTATACTTCAGATGAAAACAGACTCAATCAAAGACTCAATCTAGCTGTTGATAAATATACTGTGTACCAAAAAGTGAATGGAGATTTTCATATGCAGGGTGGAGTGAATGAACATATAAACTAATATGCATCGCCCATGTAACAGTTTATCACTTAGCTTCTAATTATATGTGTTTATTTTTTTTTGTCTGATTACATATAATAATTATATTCTAAAGTGGATCAGATTTAAATCTGCATATTGTAAAATTGGCCTGTTTGGTTGCTTTTTATTAAAAAAAAAACTAAAAACCTCCCACTTCTAACTTATGTTCCTATTTCAAATTGTGTGTAAAGACTTATGGATCAGAATTAGAATGAAACTTGATTCAGGCTTAATTCTTTTTAATGCAATCATACTTGTTCATTAAATTGCTCATTTAATGAACAAAGGAATTTTATAGCAACTATAGGTATATAGGATTTCTATAGCTTCTACAGGTATATATTTTCCAAATTTTTTCATCCTTCTTCCTTCAGTTTGTGGTTCTGCACAAGTATTTCTCATTATGTGGTTATAATAATTATATATTTTGTTGAATACACATAGCATTCAGGAAGTTTTATATGTTCTGAGGACGATCAATTCTGGTCTTTTTTCAGGAAAAATGTGACACAACAGAAACATTTTAAAAAGTGGAATCCCTCTAAGAAGGAGAAACCCAAGGAACCCATTCCTAAGCCTCCTCCCCCAAGTGTGCAGAAGATAAAGCGGGACAATGTTTTTAAGATTCTTCACCCCTATGACTTTCATTGATTTAAAAATTTATTTATTATTTTTTTTAAAAGTTGTATTCGGGGTGGGTGGATATTTTTTTTGTTTTATAGTGTCCCCCATCCCATTTTTAAAAATATAAAAATCATGTCATTATATATTGAACTTTTTCCCAAGACAAATTGGTCTGGAAGTGCTTTCTTATATATCATTATGTGAAAAGGTGGCTTCAAATTAGATTGTTTCTTACAGTTCTGTATTATCAAATTGGGATTTATTTTTCATTGGTTCTTTAGCTGTTTATGGTTTGATGATTTGATTTGGAAAATAAAATACATGTAATTATTTAATTTAATTAAAGTAAATATACTAAGTGCAGAGTATTCACTGAATGAAACCTGCATTTATTGTTAAATGATTTAATGTTAGATATTAAAAATCTTGCATTTTGGACACTATGTTTCTTCATTTGTAGAATTTTCTTATCTTCTACATGCAATATGAAATCAGTATTATTGAACATTTACTCTCAATGTCCTTTATTTTTATTGGTGCAGATTTTTTATTGTGTAATTGTCTTGCTTTCAAAATGTTTTTGGATTTGCTAGTCCTACAATAATTTGTCATTCAGTATAAAGGCTTAGAAAAAAAAAATTAGTTGTGTGTGTTTGATATCTCTCTTTCTCTAAATGTATATATAAGGATGGCATGAGAGTTTGTACTACAGAGAGACAATAAAATTAACAGTAACTCATCTCGCCTCACACAACAACACAAAGGCAAAAGTAAACAAAACTTTTCCCTGAGTGCAAACACGTAAGAAAAAAAATAAACACTATCAATAAACATTTTCTGGTTTTGTATAAAAGATTATTTAAATTTCCAGGCAGATTTTGGGCTTGGAGCTGAACAGTTTGGGGAATTCATTCATTAATGAGAATAAAATATTATATTTATATATAATAAATGTTTTTGGTTTCAAGTCATATATAAATATTAATTAGTTCCGATAATGTGTTTGAACCATTTATAGTAGACTGCAGTGAAATAGATATATTTTTCAGTGTTGCAATTCAGTCATTATATTATTCTAGTATTACGTTGGCATGAATACGTTAGATTTTATGAAAAGTGCACTTAACTGTAATACTAACTTCTATATTCTTCTAATCATATAATGTGATTCTTTTATTTTCCTTATGGTTACAATAAGTATGAAATCATTCTCTCCTTATAATCAAGATATATATGCCACATTAACTCCTTCATTCTCCTTATAATCATGGTATAAATGTGATTTTAACTCTTTCACTCATCTTATGATCAAAGTGTTTTGTGATTATTAACTCCTTTACTCTTCTAATGGTCACGGTAGACTTGACATTTAACACCTTCATCTTCCTCATGATATAACTTTATTAACACAGTTAGTTTCCTTACATATAGCATAAGTGATTATTAATATCTTCACCCTCCTCTTGATTATTAATTTGTTCACCCTTCTTATGATACAATATAACTGATAATTAACACCTTCACTCTCCTTATGGTTCAACTAATCATTAACTCCTTCAATCATTTTAAGATATAGCATAACTGTGATGTTAATTCTTCTCCTCTCTCTATGCTCAACAGTGTATTTAATTTTTAAAAAGTGCCAATCTGCAATTTTTATGATTTTATAGTGAAAATGTGAGGAAGAAGAAAACAAACAAACAAAACATAAACTTATACGTTATTTTTATTCTTTAATAAATTAAAGGTATTAAATTAAAAAATATGTAGGGGTTAATCAGTTAATAAGTATTAAAGCACTTTATTTTCTATGCTGATATAAGAATATAGCTGGAAGGAACAAACAACTCTTTTATAAATATTAAATGATGTGGCTATATACAAGACAGCAGGTCTATATATCTTTCAGTTTGTACGTCCATTATTATTTGTAGTTAATACATTCTTGAGATGATATTGAACAACAGATTTCACAAACAATTATTTTAGCCTAAATATATCTTACCGTTTAAAATCCTGATAAAAGACAGAGACTCTGGGGGAACACAAGAAGCTTTTGTAATCATCAAAATTATTCCTAGAGAGCCCCTAAATTTGGAAATGACAAGAAATTGATTTTCTCAAATCTATACTTGTATGTGAGAAACACACACAGGTTCTTATGAAATACAAGGGCAAGATGTTTTATGTTGCTTTCATCACTTCTTAAAATGTGCATATTGGCTGAGTGAAGCCTGGGATACCTGTCAAATGCTGATAGTTTTGTGTGTCTGTGTGCAGTATTACATAATCAGAGTATAATGCAGAACATGATAACAGTTTTAAATATTGTTTCCCAGTAGTAGTTAAAAGATGTATGATTTGTACATTTGTAGCCAGTCTTATTAGAAATGATTGATAAGCATAGAAACCAGAATTTATTATGAATCAGCAAGATTTAGGAATTGGTGATAGAACTTTCCTAGGCAATAATTGAATAAAAAAAAAAAAGACTTTCAAAGCTATTTTCTGTAGGCAATGATAGAAGGGTAAAATTACAAAAAGGCAATAATTAGTTGCACATTAGCAGTTCTAAGACTGAACAAAGAAATTTAATCTATCTTAATTTAGAAATGCATAAATTATTTGGTGCTTTTACATGAGATTACAGATTATTTTAAAGAAATATTGCTATTGAAATTATTTTCACCAGATTCATTCAATAATGTTTCTTTATTTTTTAAGAGAGAGGTCTAAAGCTACATGTATTTACTGCCAACCTCTTTTGATAGGTAATGAACTAGAAATACCTAAAGCATGTTGAAATAATTACTTTAGATTTGTATTATCAGTCTACCCTATAGCATGATAATTTCACTACCTATATACCTTTTTTGTATATTATATCTATTTTAGAAACTGAAGATTTTTTTTTAAAAGAAGCAGCAAAACAGGAGAATTCTTTTTTTTAAAACTGTATAAGCACAGAGCAGATATACAATATACTTGTTTTTAAAACATTGAAGATTCTCTTGATTTTCTGTTCTTCCATAGTAAAGAAACTGTTTTACGAAATATCCACCTGGTTCATTGGTTACATTATGCTTATTTTTCTTATATAAAGCTCGAGGAAAAAAAAGAGTATTTATCAGTAAGAAAGGTCAGCTGCACTTATTATACTGGAACTAGCAGAATGACAAAGGCAAATGGTCACATCATACAGCTATATTCCTTTGGAGTGAGAACAGATTACTTTAGAACCTACAGGTTGACAAGGGGATGTTATTGCACTCATGTGTCTTCCTTGGAGAGAGGGCATTTCATGTGAAGCTTTCCATAGTTCACATAATAGGACTTTTGTTAAAGGAAAGCTAATAACATAATTTTCACACTTCCTGGAAAAAAAGTTAGTGATAGGTGTTGGAAAGAAGTTTAAGAGTGGAGAAATTAGAAAGGGTTAACAGTGGGAGAGAAATGCTTTTCAGTATAAGAGAAAAATGGGCAAGAAAGAGTTTCATTGCCAAAATCTTTATATTTATCAGGACCAGGGTGGCTGTGGTTTGGATATGAAGATTCCTGCTATAATTCCATATAAAATGAGTTACTGAAAAAATGCATAATCAGCCGAGCATTTGCTTTGTCCAGATATATAAAGCATCTGCTGCTCTTTCCAAAATGTACTGATGAAATACTGTTTAAAAAAATTAAATATTGTTCACTATTACTGATAGATTGTTAAAAAAAAAGAATTAAATGAAATATTATTCACTATTTATTTCAAAGGGGTGTGCTATGCTAGTTAGAATGTTGTTTTACCAAATTAGAATACAGGTTCAATTTTTTACAGTTACAAGGTTAATTTTATATTTATAATTTAGGAAATGGCTGTCTAAAAATTGTCTTGCAATCATTGTAAGTAGTGTAAGATTTTAAAAAAATATTTCAACATTACTATTTGTTGCTTTTGCTCTAACACATACTCTGTGTGCAAATATTTTAGTATTGATTTTAACTCTTTGCTTTGTGGTGATTTATTTTATTTCAGTAATTAACTTTACTGAACTTGAGTACTGAACTGCAAATCATCTTTTGAATAGGCTACTAATGCCCTTGCTTCTTTTTGTTTACAGTAGACAACTTTGCTACATTTACATGGAAATCTCTTATGTAAATAGTTGCTGTGTCCAAAAGTGTCCTTAATAAAGAAATATTACTTTTTAGTATTTTATATAATAGTAGTATCTTTTTTAATTATTTATTCAAATACATGCATTGTACTACATTTGCATTTATAGTACAAAATTACAAATAACATTCTTTATTATAAAACCATTTTGTTCTCCTATTTTAAGATTTTTTGCCTGCCTGCTCTCATTAAACAATAGTTAATTTGAACAAATATCTAAAACTTTAAGTTTTCATCCTGTTTTTCTTTCAGGACAGTTCCTGATAGTAGATGTCATACCATCTTTTCTAAGCATCGTAACTTCCAGAATATTCCAGAAGATCGCATTCACCCTCTTCTCCACCCTAAAGACATAAATTATAAACTTTCACCAGAAAAGCTTCCACCAAGGAAGCAGCATTTTAAAGTTTAGATGCTGTTTAATTAAAGGAGACTGCACACACAACTCCTTTCTCAATCATTTATCAATTATCAATGAAATTAGATAGTAACATACTGATATAATAAATATCTACAAATTGCTTATACATACATATCTGTAAATACAATTAAGATTTAAATTTGTTGTCTCACTTCAATTTATATCAGTGCATTACAAGTGTGTTTGTAATGTTTTCAATCTTAAGAACATGTATTGCAGTGCTTTGAATTGCAGCAGGTACAAGTTTAGAAAAAAATGTTGGTGAAGACATTTTTAAAAATTAGTATTATTAAAGTATTTATTTTATAAGATGAAAATTTTCATTTTATAATACAAATTGCATCTTAAGAATCATGTTAAATCCTAATATAATATAAAGATATGTCAATTTTAAGATACTGTTTATAGACTATAGAATTTATCAGTAGTAAAGTCATTTGACTATGCTTGAGACTGACCGATGGCCTTTACTGCTTTAGACTATATAATTTATCAGTAGTAAAGTCATTTGACTATGCTTGAGACTGACCGATGGCCTTTAATGTGCTAGGAGCATTCACAATTGGACGGGAATTCAACGTAACAGAAACTTCTACGATCACAGCTGTAATGGACCAATTCTGCCTAGCACCTGGCATAAATTGAACAGAGAGATTAATTTTCATGAGGGAAACTTGTCTGCATCACAGTTTCAAAATCGCAAGGTGCTCCGTCCTCAGTTTCTTGCTGTTGATTTTGATTATTTGCCTCCCAAGCACAGGAAAAAGCACTTCTGTTATTACACTCAGTCCTTTTATTATGCTTAGTTTTGCATTGCTCTGTATGGCTCAGTTCCTTTGCTAATCCTGCATGATTTTCTGTTTTGTAATAATTATTTTATTTTGACAAAAAAACCAATAATATTTTATCTCTTATGAGAAGAGTATCAAATCTAAAGAACAATTTATGAATCACATCAGATTTTTGTAAACTTAAGAGTTTGATTGTATATATTTTATTAAATTACAAGCATATTCTTTACTAGTTGTGCCATGCAGTATTAACTTATTTAGTATTTTTTGTGTGAAAATGTGTGTCATTCAACATGATCTATATTTAATTAATTTGATATTTTTCTGAATGGTGGCACTGGATTATTACTTTTGAAATTTATTTTTTGCGATAACTTATTACTTCTGAAAGGCTGAAAATCAGTTTACATAGATGCTCAGCATTTTAAACAGTATTATTATTTAAAGGCACTTTTTGCCTTAAGTGTGCTTGCATTTTGCATTAAATTTTATTAATTCCAGTATTTTATGATTGTCAAGACATTTTTTACAGAACTTTATCAAAGGTTAAGTCTCTATCAAGACACTCTTATATTTTGCATTATACTGTATAGTGTATTACCAAATACTATTACGTTGAAGGCTGATTGTTGTTTTTGCATATATTACAAAGTCAAGAGATGACTATGAAGTTCCTATTATTTAATCTAAATCAGCTCTTAGCTTCAAAAGTAAAAATTTCAGCTAACACTGGAATAACTGCTTTTAAAAAAAAAGTATTATCACAGAAAAAGATATTTTATGAAGTTACTGCTAATAAATAGTAAACCTAATGTGTACTGAATGCGTGTAGGGTTACTGATTTCTTGTCACCCTTTATTTACATATTCACATAATAAAATGTCACATTATTTTTACTGTTTCAATGCTAAAAGCACAATAAAGATGCTACTATCTCTTTTTGATATTTTTCTTTATAAAAACAAATGTCACATTGTTGGTGCAAACTATAAGTGGAATGTTAGCAGAGTGAAATACAGGTGTATGGTGTCATAGGTATGCTTATTTTTAAGTGTGTGTGTGTGTGTGTGTGTGGTGTAAAGTGCTCAACACACAGCAATACTAATGAATACAGGAACACACAATACAAAATTATATATATTATAACATATACATACTATATACAGTAACTCATAATAAATATGTACACTAACACATAAAAAATAATCCTGCTACATACAAGATGCAGATTTACAAATGTAATATAGAACACACTTAGAGATGAATCATATATGAAATAAACAAAAAAAAAAACAGCCTGACAGATCATGACAGTAAAGACTGAGGGAGAGGAAAAAAAAATACATATTTTAACATGTTCTTTTGAAAGACGTGATTAAGCTATAGTGATAGGACCTGCTACAAGAATGAGCATGACCAATGTCCCCGTCGAACAAGTACTCTGGGAGCATCAATGAAAAGAAGCAAACCTCGTGCTTGATTTTGAAGTGAATGGGGCAGCCATTGTAGAGATTGAGGCAAAGAGTAGTAAGCTTGGCTCTTAGTATGGTGAAAGGACAACTAGAAAGTGATGAAAAAGACTAGTATCCTGGACTCTTCGTGGGTAAACGGACAGCCAGTATAGAGAGTGGAGACAAAGAGTACTATGTTGAGCTCCTATTATGGTGAATGGAAAGCTGGTGTTGATAATGGAGACAAGAGTTGTATGCTGGGCTCTTAGTATGGTGAATGGGCAATTGGTGTAGAGAATGGAGACAAAGAGTTGTATGATGGGCTATCATGGTGAATTAACAGCCAGTGTATAGTAGAGACAGAGTATATACTGAGAATCCAAAACACTTTTAAATGGTGATTCCTTATATAAATGATTCCATATTAAAATAATTTTTAAAAGAAGTAATAGCAGGGTCAAGTTTCAGTAAAGAGTATAGAAGACACTTATCAGAATTGAAAATCTACAAATACGCAGAGCATAAATTATTAAATAGAACTTTGTTAAGTCTGTTTCCTCAGCAAGAGCAAGATGACATATTGAAGCCAACATTAACTGTTATGCACTGAGACTTAAAATATCAGTTTTGTATAGAAGGAATAAATAAATAAATTCCCTATACTGGAAATGTTAAATAAACAAGTACAATTATGTAAAGCAGAATAATACACAACAAGGCTGCTAAGCATAAAATATATAAACATTAAGAAATGAAATTTCATAGGTACAGATGTACAAAAAATAATCAAATACTAAAGTCTGTGATTTGTAGTTATGAAGTTAATTATAGAGAACGGACATATATTCAAACTATAAAATAAATAAACCAAACACAAAGTATCAGTATACTTATATTTATTCTATAACCAATACTATATCTTGGTATAATATTTATAAAAACTAAATAAAATAAGATCAAAGACTTGAAGTGGGGTGGTTTCAACAGCTTACATGGAAATTCTGGATTTGGGCAAGTAGATTTTAACCAATCTAACCTTTATCACATTCTATGCACTGATTCTGAAATCTGTTGTAGAATTAAGGAAAATGACAAATGAACAATTAGATTAACAGATTTCTTCAAAGAATAAAATTAAAAGATAGGCAGTTTTATCTGCTAGTTCATCCTCAGAATTATGCTTTGAAATAAGGCAGGTATTTACATTAAACTCATTAAAGCTGCCAATTGACATGAAATGAAGCACTTGATGTCATCAAAATCATAAATTGATGGTGATGGATGATGGTATTAACAGCTAAATATGGCTGCCACTCAATTTATTTTTTAGTTAAAACAGTTTCAATAAAACATAAATATTCAAAATACAAAACAAAATCAATTACAAATATAGCATGCTGTCTCATCTATGTATCCATCATCAGGACAGGAAAGTTATTAATAACAATGACATATATGCACTCTACCACTCAAAAGAGTGGGGAAAAAAATGTCTTTTAAAGTTATTAATAACTATATTGTCCAGAGGATTAATCTTCTACTTATTTTAATGTTTACTACATAAAATATCAATTAGTGGCACCATACAACTGTAGAGTCTCCAGTAAAAGGAAAGCAAGAAAGGGCAGATAATACCCAATTGAACAGAGGGTACAAAATCAAGAACCAGGTTAAAATGTAATTTTGATTAAATTATTTACAGATATGCTTGAGAATCAAAAAATTTCTTAAAATTTTCAACAGATCACAATATTTATATTTTAATATTTTGTCCTTATTGCAGATGATATATATATATCCAACTTTTAAGGTATTTTTTCTTACCTGCTTCTAGTCAAAGCTGACCCAAAAGCTTCTTAATCTTAGACAAATGAACAAAAATCAGAGACATGCATATAAATAAATAGGTTTACAAAGAAACCTAATTTCATTACTCTGGTAAAGGAGACAAAAACATCTCTGTGAAATAAAAGATAAAGTGAATGTTATGGGCATGAATATACCATAACACTATTTTTATTTATGAGTACATAGACACTAATTGGAAACTGATGATCCCTGAAGCTTTCTCTGGCATTAAAAAAAGAATGAAGTATAATTAGGTTCCTTACATTTGATTATAAAATATAAAAACATAATAGTCAGAATTGAGGTTTAAACTAAAGAGTTTTGATTGCACACTTGCTTTAAATATTTTATAATAAGATATATAATTGTTTTTTCCCTCAAAATTTTACTGCTGCTAATTACTATTCTATATTCAGAGAAGGTCCATGATTTATTTCTACTTTAATCCTCTGTGGACATTCAGTGATTTCTGGATGAAATGTTAGGCTATTTTATTTTTCTCTGAAAATAAGAAATCCCATAAAAAAAAAAAAAGAATAATAATAAATTTTAAAATTATATCTTTAATAAAGATGAAAGGTCATCAAAATTCGCTCATTGACTTTATTGTCCATAACTTTTGAAATTGTGGTATTAACCATACTTAACTACCAAACACCAATTACCCATTTTGTACTTCGATTACTTCTGAGAATGAATAGTGCAATGTACTGAACATAACTGGGCCAGCTAGACTGCCACTAATTTGACAAGTCACATCGTAGTATTTTCTACATCTATAGTCATGACTTTTATACCGTATGAAAATTATAATTATTTGTATGTAATTCACCATTCCTAGGGTTTACCTGTTTCTTGCAAAACACTAGCTAACTATATATAGACTAATAGAGCCTAAACTAAATATTGAGTCTGTAATCTTACCAGGAAGGATTAATTTACACGGGCCAAAAAATCGTTACCCATAAATAAAGTAAATATGAATCTGTTTAACTTACAGCATTCGTTCTTTCACAAATTTAATAAATACACGAAAATAAACACTATGGAACAATCACTGAAGTACGCCTATAAGTTCAAGTCATTACAAAAGAACAAATGGGTCTCAGCTATGGGGAACAACTCTGCAAAAGAACAAAATGGCATCCACTGGTGTTTTGCCTTTTGTACGAGGAATAGATCTTACAGGAAATGATTTCAAGGTTAGATATTTATGCTTATTTTTGGGTCTCTCGCATTATAATACGTTTACAATTTTGTTATTACGATTTTAAAATATGAGCTATAATTACAAATCTGTGTTTGTGTGTAAATATAGGCTATATAAAGTATATATTATTAATTCATCATGAAAATCAAACTGAAAAATTATAAATAACTGCAGTGTGTTTGTATGTGTGTGCATGCTTGTATTGTATATTTTGTTTTTTATGTGTGGCGACCATTCGAGATAAAATTGAGGCTCTTTACATTTTGATAACTAATACTAGTAAATACATGTAGGCCTATGTTATGTGTAAATGTAATGTGTACATCACGCTTCCATCAGAAACCCTATTAAAATATATATATATATATTGATTTATTTTGTTGTGTATTTGTTCCATTACTCACTTAATTAAATCTTGGGGGGTGGAGACTATTTTCTAACCGAGCCTTCTTAACTGAGAAAAGTTAGCTAAAATCTCTGCCAGGTGGGCTGGGTGTGAACTCCTACATAAATCCAGTAGATCAGGATTTTACAGCATGTCAGACCTTACACTGGAGTATTTACGGTTAAAAATAAAAATTAGCAGATAGTAAAGTTTTGAGTTTGTATTCCAGGTGGAGTACATTTGCCTATCCCTATTTCTAGATTTAATTGTTATATAAATTGTTAATTTTTAGAAGTGACGTGACTTTGGGCTCTTTATGATGGTATTTTTGTAAGTGTCAGAATTGGAGTAAACAACTCGAATTGAGAATATGCTAGAAATTGCTGAAGCAATCCAAACCAGTTACAACTGGATGAGTAGTTTTTATTATTCAGTGGTTAAGATTTACAAAAACGAGACCAGCCAAAGGACTGAGATAAAATATCTACCTGCTGTAAAGAAATCTATTGTCTAATCACTTGAATCTGGAGTGGCAAGAAGCCTGGTCATGAAAGGCAGCCATTAGCTTAATGGAAATAATTGGCCTTTCCTTGTTTTACCTGAATTTCCTCGTTTACTGATTATAAACCACTATGACCTTGGTAGAATGGAAATAATTGGTCTTTCCTTGTTTTACCTGAATTTCCTCGTTTACTGATTATAAACCACTATGACCTTGGTAGACATGAGAAGTATTTACTGCAGTGTGTAAGTTTAAGGAATACACTGCACTCCATTGTTGTTTGATGGCAAAGTATTCTGACTACATCGAGCAATTTCTAGTACAAGGAAGTTATTGGAAATTGCTACAAGTGTTGTTCTGTTTGAGGGAGCTAATACAGCAGAGTGCCAGAATGCCTCAAGAAAACAGCAGCAAATCAGTGTTGTACAACATGAGGGGAAGCACATGGAATTGACACTAATAACATGAACAATAACTTGTGACTTTGTTACGAAAAGCCCATGAAAATACTATTTATTATGACTTTGCCTATACAAGATTATGTAGAAACTATTATCGCTTATCTCTAATATTAGTAATAACTCCATTTCTGTTCTCTGATAAGAACTATCCTGTGCTTTCTATTGACACTAATCTATTGAATTGTGTGTTAGGATATAAGACTGTACAGATCTTAAAATTATTCGAATGTGATTTCATGAAAATATTGATGTCAAGTAATCTCTTTCATTGTATTTGTTATATGTATATTTAATTGTTGATTTAATAAATTTAAAAAAAATGTATTGACCTTCTTATGTTGGAGAAGAAAGTGGGTTGATGGGGGATCACTAAATATAGATTAAAGATGGATTTGTCTTCTCCTTTAGTAAGAAGTTTTCCACCTACGGAAATATTGTGTGATGGTAAATGTTTGTCTTTAAAAGTTTAATGTTGTGGAAGAGAGAAAGCATTTACAGCATGACCAAAATGAATAATTTTTGGATGGTACTACATCAAAACTACCTTATATCCTTGTCAGTTTGTATGAACTCAAATTAATCTTTTTTTTAATTTTATTGTTTTGCTTTTGTCTTGTTCCATGTGATATAACTGATTTAAATATTATGTTTTCATTTTAAAATCTTGACATGTTTATAATCCTGGCACATTTCAATAATCCTATGCTTAGAGAGTATAGGTTGGAATAAATCCAACTAACATAGGAATATTGGAGACCGTGTTTGCTGTTGCAGTTTAATTAAAATTAATCTAATTTTGTTTTGTTCTTTTAAAATAGAACATATTAGATTATTACTTTGTAATGAATATCAGATTTTCAGTCTCTTTCACAGTTAGTTAACATTACAATTTACATTATTGACATTCTCATCAAATGTATCTGACCACTGAGGAATCTGTCAGAATAGCTTTATTTGACTGTATAATTTCTCTTTACTTTAGTAATAGTATGACTATGAAATGAATATATACATGTCAGAATTTTTGTTCTTGTAATTTTATTTTCTTTTCATTTATTCATTTATATATATCATACATTTGGGTTTTTTTGTTTATGCCAACAGAACTCCTTTCCTAAGCAATTGGTGGACATGACAGGTCTAAGATGGCTGCGACTTAGTCATTCTAATATGCAGTTACTGCCTCCTGCGTTGAGCAAGCTTAACAAACTGGTAAGATTTCAGCTAAAGGTTTAGTTACTTTATTGTAGAGTGAGTGATGATGTTACCAAGAGTAAGTTTAATTTTTTGAGGACTGTGTGTGTGTGTGTGTGTGTGTGTGTGTGTGTTGGTTCTCAGAAGAATTTTGGAATTGTGGAATTGAATATTTTATGAATTTTTATGCTTATGGCAGTTAATGTTATTGACCTCATATGACCTAGACATATATTGCATTTATGAGATTAACAAATATTTTGCTCACCTACTTGTTTTAGAAATCATTGTAGCTCTTGCAGTGGAACCAGTGACTAAAGAATTGTCTCATTATCAGTACATTTTAAGTGTTTTAATTATGAATACTTCAATAGCGATGGAAAATTTGCTGAACTCCTCCTCCTTATCATTCAGTCTCATTTCATTCCCCCACCTCAAACTCCTTATTTACATATCTAAGTCAACATTTGCTTGTACCATTATAATTAACTCTAAAGCCTCTTTATAACTCCCAGAAAGATAAATAACACATAATTAAGTGTTCTTTATAATTATTTTCTGCAGGGCAGCATATAGTTAAATGTGCCTCATAATTGTTTTCTGCAGGGCAGTTCATAGTTAAATTTGCCTTATAATCATTTCCTGCAAGGCAGCTCATAGTTAAGTGAACCTCATAATCATTTCCTTCAAGACAGCATATAGTTAAATTTGCCTTATAATATTGTTATAATCATTTCTTGCAAAGCAGCTCATAGTTAAATTTGCCTCATAGTCATTTCCTGCAGGGCAGCACATAGTGTATTGTGCCTCATAATCACTTCCTGCAGAGCACATTCTTGTGTCTCATCATTGCAAGGTAGCTCACAGTAAAAAGTATCTCAGTATCACTTCCTTCAGAGTAGCACCTAGTTTAGTAGTTAAGTGTGTATGTGTTTTATGTCATGAATGCTTTTACTGAATTCCAGTGTTATTTTACAAACTACAAATGGTGTTTGACGGAAGATTAGAAATTGTATGCTGTTTAAATACTCTTCCATATTTGTATTAGAACTAGATGTTGGAAGTCATCTTAAACTGTTTTGACTTAAACTGGAATTAGGCAGGCCTTAAGAATGTAAGTATAATATTCACATTAATAAATGAATAAACAAATTAACTTACTTAAAATAAAGTTGATCATACTGATATTACTGATAATATGATATGTTGAGTTGTGTATTGCTTTAGACCATTAGACCCCTGTATTTTTTTGCTCCTTCTACTTCTGATTTCTTAGCTCTTAATGCTTGTCACACAGATCGAGGACATCAGCTCTAACCCAAGGTTTCTTTGCTCCTCTGTGTTTGCCAAGGATTTCATTGGCTGTTTGGTTCACTGCAGTGTTAAATATGTCAATCAGTGTGTTTGCGTCTCTGTTCTCAGCACTAAGAAGTAACAGTGGTGCAAATTTTCCTCATATCTTTGCTTGGAAGGCTTCCGAGACCTCTGATCTTTTACCTTGTCAAGGTTGAACTTGATTCTTGTGGGGCCCTGCTTGTTGATTTTCTTTAGACATAGTCAGAGGGTCTTCATCACTAAGTTATGATCACTTCCAGTGTCTGCTCCTGGGAAGCTTCTTGTGTTGGCATTGTTTACACTGGTATGGAAACGCCTCTTCATAATGATTTAATATATCAATGGTGTTCTCCATAACCATGTACGGTATTATATACTTTAACAAATCATTCATATTTACTGAAATAATATTTGCAATTGAATCATCATTAATTATACCAAAAAAATTAATCACTTAACCAGTACTCAATTTAGAGTGAATCTAGCTTAGATGGAAGAGTAAATCTGAGTATATCCTACTTTGACAGAAAACTAGCCATCTTGCAGAAACTGGCAGCTAGAGTGTGTGGATGATAACAATTTTGACATTTTCAGGAGGATCTGACACTGATGCACAATGATCTTCAAAGCTTGGGCAATGATCTGCCCAATTTGTTGTCCCTTCACATGGTAAACTGCCGCTACAACAAGTTGACTGATGCAGGTGTTCCATCCAGTCTATTTGCACTTAATGACTTGTCTATAGTGGTAAGTGTGCAGTTCCTGCCAAGGACATTGTCACTATTTGTTGCAGGAAGCATTATTGTTTTTTAATTGTTTTTAAAAATAAAATATATATTTTTTAATTGGATTTTATGTTGTTTTTTGAAGAGGACATTAATTTCAGTACTTTTTTTCCTCACTAAATTGTATAGTGTTCATGCTGAAATATGTTATATTTGTTTGGGTGTGGATGAATGTTGAACCTATCTGATGTGTTCAAACTGATAACAAAAGTATTGCACTTTAATATGTATGAGCTCTGCATTCTACTTTCTTGGAGGAAGCTTTAGACTGTAGTAGGTGGGAAACTTTGGGAAGCTTTGTTTAGAGTTGGGTAGGTGGAAGCTGTAGCTAGAGGAAACTTTACTAAGTGTGGGGTAAGTGGAAGCTGTGTTTAGAGTTGGGTAGGTGGAGGCTGTAGCTAGAGTCAGGTGTGAGGAAACTTTATTAAGAGTAGGGCAGGTAGAAGCTGTTGGGTGTTAAGAGTTGGGTGGGTGGAAACTGTGGTTAGAGTCACATAGGTAGAGCTATAATTAGAGTTGGGTATAAGGAAGCTGTGGCTAGAGTCAGATAGGTAGAGCTATAGTTAGAGTTGGGTACAAAGAACTTAAGAAGCTGTAGTTAGAGCAAGTTGGAAGAAGTAGCTAGATTGGTAAGAGGGGTTGCACTTAGAGTGGGATAGTTGGTTATTTGAAATTTCCATAAATTTTCTCATGATTTTATTTTCTTTAACTGCAATCAATATCGTAATATTAAATTGACATTGAAATTCCTCTGAATTTTAATAGTTTTTTTTTTCTTCTGAATTTCAATTATTTTTTAAATATAAATCTTCTTTCAAATTTTCAGTGATTGCAGTTTATATGTTTTTATAATAAACCTCTGTTAAACTTTTAAATTCTCCTAAATCATAAATGCTGTTTTGTTTTTTCATTCTTTTGGTATAAGAGTTGTTGCCCTAGAGTCTTTAACCAGTGAAAGCACCTAGATTTATGATAATATTAAACACATTAATGAATGTTTCATCATACTTATGTTATTTTTAAAAAATTGAATCCTGGCATATTTATTGTTTAAAAAAAATAAAACAGGATCTAAGTCACAACAACTTGAAAGAGGTACCACCAAATCTTGAGAATGCTCGTTCTGTCCTGGTTTTGAATCTCAGCCACAATGAGTAAGTTTTGCCCTAATTCTAAGGCTATTATTTACTCTATGTGATCATTCTTTTTCTTATTTGTGTTATAAGGAAAAAATAATAAAATAATAAATGTTAATCTTTCAAGTCAAAATTAAATTATATTGTGATTCTTTGTTTATCATATGTTTCTATATGTTCACAGCAATAGGCTGTTCTTACTGCACAGTATATCCTAGCCAATACAGGTGATTCCACAAGAGGGAGGCAAGTGAAGAGTAGAAAACAGTAGCCTCCCTTCAGCCTCCCTTCGTATCATGCGCCAACCCTTAATTGTTCTTTCTAATATATAAAGTTGATGTTGCTGAAATGTATCTCTGGCAGTTCTTGCTGCCAGCAACTATTAAAGGAATGCCATCCACATTTAAAAAAAATTGTCCTATTGTTTTGTCTACAATTTTAAGCTATGATATGTGTTTTTTAACTTTTTCTGAAACTTGAGCTGTTTCTTTGTGAGGAAGATGGCAGGTCTAATTTGTGCATTATATGAAGTTTATTTTGATTGACCTTCCTCTCATTGTTTTATTTAGTGACTGTACAAGCAGTTGGTTGTCTTCATTTGGGGATTTATAGTTACTTGATTGTTGGGAGCAGATGATCCCCCTCATATGCAGTAATGTTTCTGATAACTAGAGTTACCATAAATGCTATTTATGTATTATGTGTTAAGTTAGAGCTTATATGGTAAGAATAGTATGTTGTTTTGGACACATAGTAAGTATAACTAATCATGATAAAAATCTCATTTTACTATCAAACAATAGTCTTCCCCTGTGATAATTTTACATTCATTTAATATTGTTCTCAGTGAAAGGCTTAGTTTAATGTTTGTTATGTAATATTGTTCACATTGAAAAATGCATAGTCTAAATATGCTGTTTTTATTTAAATTATAATTGTATTTATACTTTTAAGTTAAAGAGCTAGAATTTAGAACTATTACTGTAATAGAAGCTATCTCATTAAGTAGCATGAAATAAAACAACTTTAGTTTGGTTTTGGCAATACCTGTTGTCAAATAAAATGTTATCATTGCATACTGGCACATTGATTAGAAGAGAAGATGGAAATTATGAATAGTAGTATTAGTACCAATGCAATATGAAATATCAAAATGCTTTATTCATAAGTTATACAAAACAAATACATAAAGTGTCACTGTTTTGTTATTTAATCTTCATTAGGACAGCACAGATATTAATAAAATTGACACATGAGCAACAAAGAGAGCAAGTCTATAGATGTTTGAGAAATTTTTCAGAATAGCAATCTAGTCAGGATTTTTTGTCATACTCATTTCCAGGAACATATGTATTTGTTATTAATAATATATTTATGTTCCCCCGATGAAGGCTGTTAACTGAGATGTCAAAACTTGTACACATTTATATTTTGTTAGTCTATTACTCTTTTAATTTTCATGTTCTTTTTTAATGCTCTGCTGCAATGCTGTTAAAGAATACTTTTATGAATGAAAGGGATTTTTTTTCTGATCATAATATCTTTTTTATTGACTAGGACTTTCTAAATTAAAGTTACCAATGAATGGGACTTTCATAATAAAAAAATATGTTTCAATGAATAAACTGTATATGTATATCAATAAGTTGGAGTTTCTGACATAATGAAAAATTATTAATAAATGGGACTTACTAAATCTAGAAAACTTTATCAATGAAGTGGACTTCGTAAATTAGAAAACTTGATGAGTGAAAGATACATTATAATTTTTAAAAAAAAACTTTATCAGTGAATGAAACTTTCTAAATTAAATTTTTATCAGTGAATAGAACATTCTCAATCTAAAAACCTTATCAGTGAACAGGACTTTCTACATCTAAAACTTTATCAGTGAATGGACTTTCTAAATCGAAAACTTTATCACTATTGGGACTTTCTAAATCTAAATCCTTATCAGTAAATGGGACTTCTAAATCAGAAACATTATCAGTGAATGGGACTTTCTAAATCCAGTCATAATGGATTATAACAAGTCTGAGCAGTCTTTAAAAGTATAATGTCATCATTAGTGTAAAATGACTGTTAAGGTGAATTATTGACATACAGTTTGATTTAAGAAAAATGATTACTAGAAAACTGAACACTAAAATAAAAGGTGATAATCTATGCCAGTGCACTAGACATCTGTGAAGAAAATTAATCAGTTTGTTTAATAGATCAGTTTCACCCAACCTTCCTTCAGAAAACACGTGCTTTTAAAATGTAATTTTGCTCAATTTTATTTCATTTTTAAATATGAAAAAGTAATAATTGTACATTAGTATGTTGCGTTCTGATCAGAAGTTTTGAAGTATACCATTTAATTTTGTTATTTATTTTTTTAGGATTGAGATGATACCAAATCAGTTGTTTATCAACTTGACAGACTTGGTATTTGTAGATTTGAGCAACAACAATCTTGGTAAGTATTGAATGGAAGTGGAATTTCTTGTTTGGTTGATTGTTTTTTAAGTTGACAAAGTCAAATTATTATTATGTGATTTTCTAGGTTGACTGTTATGTAAATTGTTATAAACTCATAGATTTAATTATCAGAGGCAGTGATTATTAAATTTCTTAGCACATAAATATTTTCGGACATACTGTGTATGGCATCTTAAAATACTGTTCCAATAAAGAAACAACACACATGGGTATTATTTTTGTATATGAATCTCTTTACAATCTGTTTAACTTTCTGCTTATTTTCATGTCCCCTCCCCTATCCTTTGTTTGCATTTTAAGGATCCAATCAGTCAAAAGATAATAGATGAATCAAAATTAAGGACCTCCTTTATCTATTTGTTCTTTTCCAGAAATGCTTCCTCCACAGATGCGACGCTTGACCAGTCTTCATACTCTGAACCTGAACAATAATCCTTTGATACATGCACAGCTCAGGTACATATCCTATTACATTTTGTTCTGTTTGATTTTTAACTACAAGTTAAACATCTTGATTGGTATTAAATACTAAACAGTCTGGTATAGATAAAGACTAAGCAGTCTGGTAAGTGGCACCAACTAAACCATTTGGTAAAGATAAAGACTCAACAATTTGACTAAATGAAAGAGACAAGACTTAACATTTTGCTGTTTGATAGAGACAAAACTAAACAGTTTGATAATTGATAGAGACTAAACAATCTGGCACAAATAAAGTCTTAATAATTTGCTAATTGATAAAGACTACCCTGTTGTGACAAAAACTAGTTTGGTGATTGATAAAAACTGTACATTTTGATAAGAAATGAAGACCATCCAATTTTGGTAAGCAATAAAGATTTAAGAATAAATAATTATGTCAATAAAAAAAAAGATTTAAGATCATACAGCTTGATAAGAGATGAAGATTGTAAAGTTAGAGGAAGACTAAATAATTTAATAAGAGATTAAGATTGTGGAGTTTGATAAGAGATAAAGTGCAAATTTTGATAAAGAGGGGAAAAAAACTATACAATTTGATTTTTTAAAAAGTCAAAAAAATTAATTTCCTACTTGTTTTCTATACTATTTCAATCATGGTAGACATCACAGTTATTGTGTAGTTTCTTTTTATTTACATGCACTTGTGGTTAAATTTAATACATTAGAATCATTCTTTTCAATCACTGATATTTTTCTGTAAATATTTTTACATGTAACATATTTTATGTTGAAGTAATGATTGACCAACTCATTTTGTTTTAGCATCAGTCCATCAGGGGAAATCTGTTGCATTTGTTTTCATTGCAAATAGATGTTAGAAAATTTTTACTCTGTTAATGACAGTTTTTGATTTTATTGACTCATGAGTTTGGTTTTAATTGTAAAAGTCTGAGTTTGGTGTTGAAACTTAACCTGTCACATGCAGGACATATGTAACAGTTTATCACTTTATATATGACATGTCACACAATTATTTCACATAGAATATTTTATGAATAACTAGTTGTAATCTATTCACTGAGGTTTTTTTTTTTTTTTAAATCTTAAAATTGTTTTCATTACAAAAAAAAAAAAAAAATCTTGAAATTATTTAATTTTTATAAACTTATTCATGTTTTCATTAGTAAAATAAAATTTGATTGTATGTTAATTGTGATGTAAAACACATATTGTGAGAATGTTTGTAAATGATTGATTATTCACTTAACTTTCTTTTTATATAATAAAGATTTTCTATTTGAATTAAAAAATAATCTGAGTGTATTTTTTGGAACAGACTTTGAATATAGTAAATTATTTACTTTGATTTCACACGACATGGTTGACTATTATTTACTGATCAACTTGAGATGCATGTTGATTCAAACCTTTTTATTCAATTTTATGTATTATAGCACATTCACAATGTTAATTTTTGTAAAAATTGTGAATACAACACCATTTATGTTATTGTTTTGATCATGTGTAGTCATCTTGGGACTTGCTTGTGTATTGTTTAGAAAGATAGATGGATGTTTGGATAGTTAAATGAATGATATACATAGCTAGTAGAAAAGCTCCAAAAGATCTGCTTTGGATAGCCTCCTGTACTTTACAAAAAAAAGAAGACACTTCTTTAAAGTAAATTATCTGTTTCTCTTCAACAGAAATTTTATTTTTATAAAATTATGGCCATTAAATGTTTTTTTGGCTAATTAAAGATACATTTTTCAAAAAATTATCTATTCATGTACAGCAGATGTATTTTTTAAAATAAAATTATGACTATAAAATGTACTTTAGTTTAAGCTCCAAGTGAAGTCCTTGATCGAACAGGGAATAAGCCCAACACTACCTGAAAAGCAATAAAAAGACCTAGCATGGAACAATTTCAGCTTCAATCTTCAATCAAAAGTTTGTCTTTGTTGGCCCTCATCTCAATGAAACATTAAAAAAAACTTCTTTATCTGAATGTGTTGGTATTTGCCCCAAACATTTTGCTTACTTGAACAGATTTTGTTTTTATTTTTTCTAATGGAAATCAGGCAGCTTCCAGTGCTGACATCACTTCAGACATTGTACATGAGGAATACTCAACGTACGCTCAGTAATTTTCCCACAGGCCTTGACACACTAACATTTCTACAAGGTAAGTTTTTTCTTTTCTTTAGCTTTAGTAGGTTTTATTATTACTGAGCCTTTTTCCACAACAAGGTCTCAGAATCTTACCAAGGCTTTGGAAGATCCAAGATTTTACGGAGAATATGGGCACTTCCAAGGAGTACTGCTTTTAGTATTGGGGTGAGTCCAAGGTTTCCAGGACGTTTATTCAGGTAGCCTTCCAAGTCACATGTTATGTTCTCCAAGGCTCTTATCACTACATTATTATTATTATTATTATGCACAGCCAGTGATTGTTAGAAGTAGACATTAAGAAATCACCCAGTGAAAAGAACAGATTTAATAACAAAATCATTGATTCACATGTCATTCTAACAAACTCCTAGTGTTATATTCTTTTAAAAACTTTCTTAATTTATAAATTAAGATCACTTGTTGTTGAAGTAATTTTGTTACAAGTGATGCTTTATTTCTATTAGAAATAAAAATTATAATTTAATCATGTTAAGAGCTATACATAATTTTTAAAAATTGAACAATTTTTATTATTTTTTAAAGCATTGATTTAACAATAGTAAATGATTTGTTTATTATTAGCAGTTATGTCTAAAATGGATGATTTTCTTGCTATTTCTTTTGAGCATTTTTAATGTTGCCATCTTTTGGTAGCACTTATTATTCATCCTGGAGTTTTCTAACTTGTTTACTTAACTGGTAATTGTTTTACAAGTAATTGATATACAAGTAAAATTCTACTCACTCTTTGAATGAATGATCTTCATCTGCTTATTGAGACAGTGTATGAATTGAAGGAATCTGGTTGTGGTTTTTAGATGTTGATCTTTCACAAAATGATCTGCCTCGAGTTCCTGAAGCTCTCTACAAACTGGAATCTCTCAAACGGCTAAATCTGAGCAATAATGAAATCTCAGAACTGTCACTTATGATTGGTGAGTGCCTATAATCAAATATTAAAATGAAATATACATTATGCATTTTTACCACTGGATGAATCTTGTCATTTTGGTAATTTTGTGTTGTTATTTCAAACTTGCTTGAAACTTGGTTTATCTTTGAAATAATATTAATTTGAGTTATCTCTTTAGAGATACTTATAGCATAAAGTATAAAAAATTCTGCAGGATTCCTTCATTGAACAGAAATTATTTTGCATTAAAAATATTTTTAAAAATGTTATTGTCTTTGAACTGATACATAAGTTTTCATCATAGTTATTCACATTCTTTTTATATAATCTCTTGAAGTTTATGTTATAGCCTCATTGTAAGATTTATTAAGAAATACTCTGATCTGTTTCATTTTTAATCATGCCTTAGTTTGTATTATACTATAGCCTCATTTTAAGAATTATTCAGAAATAGTCTGATCTATTTTATTTTTAATTTTAGTTTGTATTATTGTCATAGTGTAAGAATTACTTAGAAATGTGATCCATTTTACTTGAAGCATTCCATATTTTGCTTTGTTGCCGCAGTATAAGAATTACTCAGAAATGTTATCATCTGTATCATTTTAAACTATTCCAGTATCTTAACTTGCTCTTCAAGAAGAAAATAATATCTAAAATCCATACACTTTCTTCAAATGGTCCTCTGTTTTGGAATGTACTTGTGTTGAATAGTTTAATGTGCTGAGAAAATGTACTTTTATATTTTACTGTTTACAAGTTTATGAGTAAACAGTAAGTTAACAATAAATCAATGTTTTTATCCTTTAAAAGTGATTATTTTGTGTTATTTTTCTTACTAATCTGGTGGTTGGATTTAAAGGAAAATCAGTTGTTTATTTTCTTTTTTGGTAGATGTTTGGGTAAAATTGGAAACTCTCAACTTGTCAAGAAACAAACTAACTGCTCTCCCAGTGAGTACCAGCTTATTCCTCTACTAGTTTTTTTTTAACCTTTGTACACATTAACTTTGTTTATTGTGAGGGTTTCTTAAAAAAACATTTATAAACTCATTAATTCTTTTGTTTATTTATTCATTTTGTCTGGGGCATACAGCCTCTCTCTTGACCTTACATTGGAGTTTAAATTATTTTTTTTATTTGGTGGAAAGTGCATATTTGTGAGAATTTATCTTGAGTTTATTTAATACAATATCACTGTGAAAAGAGATAATTTTGCCAGAATTTAATCACATGCTTGCTTTGCTAGAAATATTAGAGTAGAATGTTGTTTTCATACTTTTATTCAATTTTCTAAATGTATATTCTTCCCTGGTCTTAGAGATTAATGTAAAGAAAGTCTTTTTATTGGCCACCACCTGTAATCCTAAACTTTTCATAACTTACAGGTATCAATTCACAAACTAGTGTCACTGCGCAAGTTGTACATCAACTGTAACCAGTTGGATTTTGAAGGAATACCTGCCAATATTGGCAAGCTGCATAACCTAGAAATCTTTAGTGCTGCCAAAAACAACTTGGAGATGATTCCAGAAGGACTCTGCAGGTTACTCATAAGCTGCCTACTTGTTGTTTCTTTTAACTCTGGCAAACATGCACACACTCTATGCCCACACACTACAAGCTGCTAGCCGTTGCTCTATAATATCTAGGTAGTTTAGCCTGTCAAATTACTGCTAAATTTTGCTCTATTATATCTAGGTAGTTTAGCCTGACAAATTACTATTAACGTTTGCTATATAATATCTAGGTAGTTTAGCCTGACAAATTATTATTAACGTTTGCTATATAATATCTAGGTAGTTTAGCCTGACAATAGTGACAAATTGGTTATAGTGGTAGTATAAAACACATTGATAAGAGTTTTAAGAAAGCAATACTTACACTTGAATATCTTATTTTGAATCTTATTTCCACAAACTTTGCCAATTGTGTCCCTTTTGGAAAATGGTTACAGATGTGGAAAGCTTAAGAAGTTGATTCTTAATAATAATCGACTCATCACTCTGCCTGATATTCTTCATCTCTTACCAGAGTTAGAGGTAAAAAACTTCAGTTGTTTGATTCTTTAGCCATGCAATCACTTGACTAATAATGAAATTATTGAAGACTTAATTTACAAGCATATCACTTAATTGGAAACATTTGGGAAATTGAATATTTTGTTTGTTTTGTCTATAAAATAACTTGTTATATACCTTGAGTATTCATTTATTTATTTTTTGCATGATGTTTGATTGATACTGAAAACCTAGCAATAAACTCTTTAATGCAACTGGACCTTTTTTTTTTTTTTTGTCAGACCAAAATACATGTATTATAATGAAAATATTTTTGTGAAGATTTTCTCAAGCAAGCAATTTATGTTGACATGAATATGTTGATTTATTATCATTTTCATGAGGAAATGCTGTCACTGGTTTGATACAGTAGATACTGTTCGCATTGCTGCAGTGTGTGATGTGCCTATTTAAAGTTAAATTTCATAACATTGACATAACAAGTTCTTTGCCACTTTGAAAAAAGAAAGATTGTATTAGTTATAAATCTCTGAACTGCAGAATATGTTGAATGACAAATGCATGAACTTTAAATTCTTTTAGATGTTTATTTAAGAGATAATGATAAAATAAAATACACAACAGTGCCAGACTTGAATGATGTACCTATTAAGAGATAATGGTAAAATACACAGTGGTGCCAAGTTTGAATCATGTACCTATTGACAGATAATGGAAATAGTTCTCTAATCTAGAAAATTGTTGTGAACCAGAGATCTCCAATTCTTAAAAAGTATTATTCCCTTCTGAAACCCTATTTTTCAAGAACATTCTTTTTAGAGGCACTGAAAAGTAACAGACCAGATAGAATTTCATTCTTTGAAGTGTTTACTGACACATTAGCACCATGCTAATATCAAGTATTTATTGAGTAAAAAATTAAGTTTTGAAGAACCATTTTAAAACTGCAGAGTAAGTTTGCATATTGCATTAATGTTTATGAAGGAACACCATTATTAAAAAAGGAAGAAATCGTGAAAACAATTTTTTTAACAGACATTGGATGTGAGAGACAACCCTGACCTTGTGATGCCACCTAAGCCAGTAGAACTGCAGAAAAATTTGGAATACTACAACATTGACTTCTCCCTAAACACGCAGCTTCGAATGGCTGGTGCTGCTCCAGTATCTTCTCAAGAGTCAGTTCCATGTAAGTTTCACCTGTTCTTGGAGATCATGCTGATGAGTCAATTCCAGTATGTTTTACTCATTCTTGAAGACTGTATTATTTATGTCTACTACTTGCATTTGTGATGACATATCTTGTAACTTTAAAGTGTGTAGATATCTTTTCTTATTTTAATGTTTAAAGTCTTTTTTGGTAATAATTGTTTGTTGTATTTGTTATTTTTTAATTAATTTATTTTATATTTTATTAAATTTATATTTCAGCTCAAAAGAGCGACCCAGTTGCAAGAAAATTAAGACTACGCAAGAGACGTGATGGCCAAGAGAGTGAGAAAGTATTGAAGGTCTGTCGCTCTCTTCAAACAAACATTAAAAGAAAATGTAGAAATATTCTTTAGATCAGTAATTCATATTAATATATTTTTATTTCTTAGTTTCATATTCAATTATTTATCTCGGAGAAATAGTTGCAATTTTGGTTCTGAAATGTTTTATAAATGATTACAAAATCTAATATAATATTTTTGCTAAAAGTCACACATGATCTTAATGAAAGTTTGTACTGATAAGAAACTGATAGTAATTAAAATACCTATTTTTTTATATACAATATGAATTTAAAATAAACTGTTTAACAGTAACATTTTAATCACTCATGTCATCAAAATATATGAAAGTTGCAACACATAATATCAACCTAAATAGTGAATTTTATATTTATTAATCCAGGGTATGCGAGATGTAGCAAAAGAGAAAGCTGATGGCACAGCTAAAAGTAAAGAAGATGAAAATAAAGAACCATTGAGGTATATTAGAAATGAGTCATTGATCTTTTTTGTTAATCATTCATCATTATTTAGATTGTTATGGGATCTAACTTGTTTAGTGTTGTCATTGCTTAAATTTTTATAGGACTTTCCTTGTTAATTTTATGATTTAGATTGTTATGAGATCGATTGTATTTAAAGCTATCATGATTTAGATTGTTATGAGATCGATTGTATTTAAAGCTGTCATGATTTAGATTGTTATGAGATCGATTGTATTTAAAGCTGTCATGATTTAGATTGTTATGAGACCAATTGTATTTAAAGCTGTCATGGTTTAGATTGTTATAGAATGATCTTCCTTGTTAATCTCATCATTGTTTATATCGTCAAACTAACTTTCTTGTAATTGTTTGGATATTTTAGAAAAAATGTATTGTTAATTTTGAGATTGCTTTTATTGTTGCAAGACCTTACTTATTATTTTTAACATTGTGTAAAAATAAATGTCCATCATTATTTGAAAGTTTTTTTTAATTAATTAGCTTTTTTATTTTTGTAAAGTTTTCTATAGTTGTTTGGTTGAATGCTGGAGACATGAAAGCCAGTCTAATGAATCTTGTCAAATATATTATATTTAGTCATATAATAACTGGATATAGCTTACATTTTTACAAAAATTAAATTTAAATAGTTAATATATTCCATGAAAGTTATGTAATTTCATTTCTTAAATTTATTCAAAACACAAACTGTTATAAAACTTGTGGTTTTATGCATAAACTGCAATTTGTGCTATGCAATTTATTTATAACCCACCTGTCAAGCACCAGTCATCTGAAAGATGCCCTCCTCTGTTCTTGCACAAATGGAAGCTATGATGGACAATAACAACCACAGACAATGCACTGAGTCCATTCATTCTGGCTTTCATCATTGTCAATAAAAGTTCTGGCCCTTTGACAAGTGTATCAGGCAAAATGCAGTGTATTTTATGTTGTTGACCCCATCAATAAGATTTGACCATAACATTTCATTGATGTTTCTGGTTATAGAAGCTTCTTTACCAACACATTGTATTACATTTCTATACTACTGCCTCTCCAAGCTACCCTTTGACCCTAGCTGGTGTGTGTACATAAACATATTACTTTCTGTAGTATGCACATCTGCTAAATATTCAGTAAGAACTTATTTTGCGAGAAATTTTTTTTTTTTTATCACCGACACTTCAAATGATCTTGACTCATTTATTGTATATATTTTTCCTTTATAAGACCAAAGCGATGGGATGAAAATCTAGAGCGACCACACTTGGATTACAGTGAGATATTTGAAGAAGATGTTGGCCAGATTCCAGGTATCATTAATTTGTTGTCAGCCTTCAGCACTCTTTCTTTGCATTTTGCTTACGATATGCTCTCATATCTTTTAATTTAATTTTTCTCTGTCTCTTTATGAAATTTATAATCATATTCTCCTGTTGATGGGAATGTCTTTTTTTAGAAAAGAAAACAATTTTGATAGTACCATCCTTTATAATCTTCATGCAGTCTTTCCACACAAATAAAACCTTTAATGCATGATTATGATTATTTAATTGAATATTTTTTGTTTTGAAATAACTTGTACATGATGTAGATATCAATGAAATCAATATATGTTCTTGCTAGTATGGAAACTAATATTTAATAGGAAGCTACGAGTTGGGTTCCAGCAGCCTAGGTCTGGTGCACTTTTATTTTGAACACAATGCATTTGTACTCTTGGTTTGAAGATGAAATAAAATTAATTACTTTGGATAATGACTACATAAAACTGAGTCGCATAAGAAAGAAAAAGACAATATTGATGCAAAAAAATTCACGTTGGAATGCTGTGGCTGACAAATTCAGAAAAAAATAGACTTGTGCTCTGGTGACTGCAATGTAGATATCTTTGCTTGCTATAGGAAAATGGAAGAAGTCTTCAATGCAAACTCATGGCATTTCTGTTGTCTGAAACTTTAGCCAGCCTTGATATCATTCCACCTGACCCCTAAATCACCTTCTCTAAAACTGCAAAAGCTTTACCAAACTAACCCTCCTTTGTTATGTTCAAGATTATATTTTAAATATTTTTCTAAGTATTTGGTAAAGACTGTTTTAATAAAGCAAACTAATTGGGTTTTTAAAAAATAAAATAAAGATAAATATAAATTGTTTCACTTTAAAGGAATTTTCTTACTGTAGTTGTTTGAACGTTTAATTTACTAAATATTTTTTTAACTTTTAATAATGTGGCCCAATGTTATTTTACCATTTTTAAGCATTAAAATGCATTGAAAACATGTTTTCTTTTTCTTTTTGATTAGGTATTTTTTGTTGGGAGATTGAGAACTTCCTCCCAAATCCTGTTGAAGAGGGTATGTTTTTTAAAAATTAAATTGGTAAAGTTTAAAAATAATTCTAAAGACATAAGACTTGTGCAGTAACTATCACCAATTTTGTTTTTTTTTAGGGGGAAAAGACAGTTAAAGATATACTAGAGTTGAAGTTATTTTCTCTTATGTTTGAACAACACCTTGCAGTCGATTTTTTTAAAGTGAGTCATTTTTATTGTTTTCTTTCTTGTCTTATTTTAAAATTATATTTATCTCACAAATGTTTTCATTTTTGTAGCACTGATTGGAAAGTTTTACAAGGCTGACTGCTACATTATACTGAAAACATATATCGATGAGACTAACAGTTTGAATTGGAGCATTTGGTATTGGATTGGTGACAAAGCCACTGTAAGTTATTATTTGTGAGAACTGCATAGAAATAAAATATAAAAGACTTTAATAAAAAAAATAAAAAATATTTATATATATAATAAATGTTGTTCAAATACTTATGAATGATTTGTTATAACTGATCATACTTTTGTAAAGGTAAAGTCATGGTCCTTCATTACTTCTCTGCAGTTCAACTAGTTGTATATATTATACTTATACATTATGATTTCCCCTTCTCTTTTTTTTTTTCAGATTAAGCTAGAAATAAAAATCTTTGAAGACAATCACAGCTATCAATTCAATCATACATATTCATTTCATACAGTAGTAATGTCATTTTGTTGTTGAGATGGGGGAAGACTACTTATTGTGGTACCTGCCACCTTATGTTTTGTACCTGTATATGTTAAGACAAGATCGTGAGAATTTGATTTTTTTTCTTGTTTAATTTTGTTCAGTTTCCAGACTTGTATACTTTTGCATTCTTTAATACCTTTTGTGCACAAAATTTATATTTTCTTATTAAATTGTGTGTGTGTGTTTTGCAAATAAAGTTGTTTTTCATACTATCCTTTATTAACCATTAGACCATTGTTCACTTTTTTACATGTTTGGATCACGATTACGATTACCACCATTCTCTTAAGTGTAAGAACCCAGTCTTAAGGAAATCATACCTTTACTTATGAAAATATTGGTCTAAGTTTATATCGATGACCTGAACCCAGTCTTAAGGAAATCATACCTTTACTGATGAAAATATTGGTCTAAGTTTATATCGATGACCTGAACCCAGTCTTAAGGAAATCATACCTTTACTGATGAAAATATTGGTCTAAGTTTATATCGATGACCTGAACCCAGTCTTAAGGAAATCATACCTTTACTGATGAAAATATTGGTCTAAGTTTATATCGATGACCTGAACCCAGTCTTAAGGAAATCATAGCTTTACTGATGAAAATATTGGTCTAAGTTTATATCGATGACCTGAACCCAGTCTTAAGGAAATCATAGCTTTACTGATGAAAATATTGGTCTAAGTTTATATCGATGACCTGGTTGTGCTGTAAACTGTAAGAAGCACTGTCTTGATTTAACTGATATCTTAACTGTGTACTCCTTATACAGCTGGACAAAAAGGCCTGTGCAGCAATCCATGCTGTGAACCTCAGAAACATGCTTGGTGCACACGGTCGCACAATCCGCCAAGAGATGAATGATGAAGATGAGGAGTTTTTATCACTCTTTGACAATGGTGTGTCCTACATTGATGGTGGTCACACAACCAGTGGCTTCTACACTGTGGAAGATTCTGTATGTTTAAAAATTATTGTTGAAATTTGTATTAGCTGGATTAATTTTTCAATGCCCATAAAAAAAAAAATTCACCATATAATTAATTTAAGTTTAAACTGATTTATTTCTCAAAATGATTGAATATTTTAGTGATACCCTTTTTATTAAGTGGGAGTCATAGTAAGATATAAATTTTGCATTAAGGCCATGTCTGTTTGTAATTTTTGAAATATTTCTTCCACTATTTAATTTAATGAAAGTAAAATTTTACACTTATTATCAACACAGAACAATCACCATTAATGAGAATATTTCTCCATTTTTCATGCAACATGCACTTATATCTTATTTTATTTGTTGGTATTGCCTATCTTTGTACATTTCTTTCTTCCAGGATTATGAAGTAAAACTTTTCAGAGCAACTGGAACATTATCAGTTCACATGGAAAGGGTAATTTATTTTTTGTTGTTTTAAATGTCATTGCATAAAATTAAGCATTTATTATGAAGGAAATTATCAGACCATTTAAATTCTATAATTCGGTGTGTGTGTGTGTATATTAAAGTTACAAAGTGATGAAAAGAAATGATCGACATGAGAGAGAAAGATCTCAAAGGGTGATTTCTGTAGCTGCACATTAATCTACTAAATTTTGCACCCTTGTTGTCAACATTATTTTAAATAAACTAATAAACCAGACCTGTTATACTAGACAGGTAATTAATAAACTGAATAAACAGCTGTTAAGATTTTACATGTAATAAATATTGTTGAAATATTATTGAAATGTACTCAGTTTCAGTATTCCCCAAAATTGTGATCACAGTTTATATAACATTGCAGCTCTGTTATGCATTCAATATCTATTTATTGGAAATAAATGCATTTGTATTTTACTTGCAATTTTATTATTTGCGTTGAGCATTCAAAGACTAAAATATGAAAAAAATATCAGTCCTTGGTATAAGTGCTTTACAAGGGTCCACTTTTCTTAATAATTTTTGGAATCTCATGTAATTACATAAGCATAAGATGTAATTTATCTTGGAATATTACTTTTAAAAGCGTTTGGTTTTGATTATTTCAAGTTAAATTGGAAAATATTTTTGTGTTTGTCAGTTTAATTAAAAAATATTATTAACTGATGAATAGATTATTGAAATAATTGTTTACTTTGCAGAAATACAATTTAATAACAGTCATTGCTATAAATAAGAAGTTTTGAAAGTATGCTGCATTGTTTGGTTTTGGTGCTTGTGTACTTAATGTTTAGAAAATTAATTTTCCAATACTGCTTATCTTCTATAGTTTTTTTTACATTTGCAAACATATTTCACACTCATATTTCAATAACATATGTCAACTATGGTGGCAGAAAATGCAAGTTTTAGCATTTACTAGGTGACAGTGTATTATAGCTTATATAGAGGTGATTTTAAAAAAATAGAGATATATATTGTAAAATTATTGCTCATGCTTATATATAATTTTATATTTTCAAATTTCTAACAAAGCCATTGTCAAGCCATGATGGGTAGGGAGAAGACTGCCAAACGTTCAGATGTAGATGTCTGACATGTTTAGTAGTAGAAAATGAACAAATAAAAACAACACCCTTTCTTTCACGTAGTATCATCTTTAGAACTGTTTCCAACACAGTATATCAAGCAGTTCACATTTAATGCCCTCACTTTTACTGTCATGCTTTATAAAGTCCATTTTAGCTGGTGAGAACTATATGTATACCTTCACTCTTTCTCCTTTACTGTTTCCTCACTAGCTCTCTTTTGCCTGCATGCATGTCATATTGAGAAAAAATCAGCATTATATATGACAAACTAATTCTCAAAGATTTTTTCTTAACAAACAAATATTAGAATGTGTGTTTGTAGAATAATATTTCACACACATGATGCTGGCTAGCAGACTGATATAGACAAATCATCAAAATAAAAATAAACATCAGAATTGTGAGTAATGGGCATCAGTGAATGAGTTAGAGGTTAAAGTTTGTAAGTTCTATTAAAGTAATGATTGGGAAGATTACTTAAATATCAAACTTTAACCAATTAAAATAAAATACCAGACAGATTTATAAACAAAATCACCTATTCAAGAGCTATATTAACCACTTCAGAATCCATATGCTAAAAGCAATAAGTACATAGAAAATAAAATAAGAGAAACAAACAACTATACATAGCTACATCCAACAGAACAAACATTTTAGAAATAGTTCCCATGCTCCACCTCCCAAACACCCCTTCATAACCCCCCACCCCAACCCTCAATCCCTAGCGTGAAATCAGCCTAGGCCGGAAGTGCTTCCCATAAATTAAGTAAGTTCTATTATTGCAACCTGTCATCCGAATCATGTATGTATTAATTTTCCGTATTGATGATTTAACTTATTTCTATCATTAGGTGTTATGAGAAGACTTCTTAATAATTTTGAAATAATTAGCTAGGCTAAAATAATTAACTAAATTGTTTAAATTAAAAAAAAAATCTCCCACAGAAAAGGTAAGTAAGCCATCATTGACATTGCTTCTTCTGACAGGATTATGTCATTTATGCAGTTCATTAATTTTTACAAAATTTCTTAGAACAGTTTTGATTTATATATAAAATAGATAAATAAAATATCCCAAATGGTAATCAGTTTAGTTGATGGTTTCACATATTTTATTGAGCTCAGTTTTATGACAAAATAAACTATTAACTGAAAAATACTTTGCTAAGGACAGCAGTCAGTCATGTACTTGTCTTTCTAATTATGGAGATAAATTGCATATTTTCTTTGAAAGAGAAGAATTAGTTTTGTAGCAGACAACAATCTTCCAACAGTCTGAAGGCCACCATGGTCATTTTTGAGATAATTTCAAGTCTGAGAGTGTGGGGTTGTTTTTGCTTTTTTTTTTTTTTTTTAAATATGTTAAGATATTTTTTTCTTGTTGTTTCAGTCAAAACCAATTTTCTCTATCTTACAGTGTCCAGTACAGGTGCAGTCCCTGGACTGGCGACATGTTTTTCTGCTTGATGCAGGGCTGAAATTATTCATCTGGGTTGGCAAAAAATCACATCTTGTCACAAGGACAAAGTCCAGGTTAGTGTATAATTAATTTATGCTTCTTAAATGCTCAGGAGTTTTGATGTCAGAAATTGGTTTCAGAGCATGTCAACCCCATTATTATCATTGCAGCATCTTTCTACACTGCTATTTTTTATCCATGCTTATTTTATAGGTTCTCTTCTTGTCATTGATAACACATTTAATTTATTAATATTGTTTGGTCATCAAAATGGGAAATCTGTTATTGCATATAGGGTTACTGGTGAGTAAATGATACATTTAAGCCAAGGGTTTTCGTAAATTACACTTGGCACAAATAAACAAATTAAAGCTTAAGGCATCAATTTCACTAATATGATCATTCAGGCTTGCTGGTCAATGAAATTCATAAGCAAAATGTGCAATTACTGTAGAATTCTAGAGCTATAAATGTAGTTGATTTCTTTCTTAAGGCCAAGTTGAATTCTGGATATTTTCTTTTTTAAAAGATCCTCATTACTAGAGCCACATCAGATTTGTCTTATACTAAACATCAAATTACATGTAGTCTCTTGACACAGGAGTGTGATAATGACTCATTATTGTATAGAATTGAAAATAAACATCACAGTGACACACATATCTTGACTGCCTTGTAAAAAATATTACTGTTTAATGTACAGATTAATAGCTGAAAAGATAAACAAGAATGAGCGAAAAGGCAATGCAGAAATCTTTCTCGAGCCACAGAATCAAGAGACAGCAGATTTCTGGAAGCTGATTGGAGGACCTCCAGCAAATCTAAATATCAAGGTAAGAAAAAGTGAGCCATTGAAGATAGTTTGAGATGTTGTCACCAAAACCATCCAGGCTAATAACTTAACAGTTACAGAGTTAAGCAGAACTACACCTTACTCTGCCTAGGAAAAGAAAGGGAGAAAATAAGGCAAGGATGGTAGTTGAGAGAGAAGCAGAAATCTTGTAAAAAAAAAACAAGACAATTTATCAGGTGAAATGACAAAGAATGAACAAGAAAGAGATTTTGTTAAATTGACACATTCGTTAGACTTTTTTATTTTAGTTTTCAAGATTGAAGAGTAGCCTTTGTGTGAAAAATCAAACAAAAAAAAGAGAGAAATGTTTCATGTTTTCTCTGACTTTATACAAACAATCCACAAATTTATTCTTTGTATGGAGAAGATGGTAGCTTGTGTGCAGTGACATTCACCTGATGCTATAGAAGCTAGACACTGGACTGCAGACCTTTTTACTCTAGGAACTGTTGAATAGTGATGATGATAGGAAAAAGACAGTGAAAATCCAGTTATCAAGAAGGCAGAATTCCTAAATATAACAGGAAATATTACAAAGATTACCTGAGTAATCATAATATGTACTGTATTCCAAATTTATGCTGATAGATTAAACAGTCCACCCTCTTTGAAACTATTCCTCCTATTGAAACCAGTCTGCCTTGTTGAGCCAGACCACCATGTGAGATCAGGCTACCTTATTAGAACCTGTATCCCTAGCTTCATGCAGCAGCCAAGAAATGTGATGTTGAAATATCCTCCGTGATGTTGAAATATCCTCTATGTATTATGTGTGATGTTGCAAATAAAATGAGAGGTTTCTTTCCTAATTATTTAACCAATTTGTTTGTGATGGAGATATTGCTTTCACTTAAATTTTGGCATATTTTTAATGTGGATAATTTGTTCTCCTGTTTGATGTTCACCTTAAGTATGGGCATTCATGTTGTTTAAAGAAAATTTCATAGTTGAATGTAAAATTTGTTTTTCTGAATGCCCATAATTCTTCTTGCAAACAGAAACTGAGGCTGTAGTTATGAGCAAAAGATGGATAAATGAGCTGAGGGGTCATTTCCAGTTTTGTAGAAACTTAGCTGGGGGAGTCATTTCCAGTTTTTTTTACCTTACCTTCTTAAAATGATTTCTGTGGTCTTGCAGCAATTAAGGCATTGGGGAAAGGGTGATACGAGAAAATGTATTTAAAATACAACTTTTTTATTGTCATGATGCATTCCTTTATTAATTTTATAGGAAACAGAGAATTCTAAATCAGATTTAACATATTCATTATCTTGTTTTATGCTAGGTATCTTTCTAAACACTGAAATAATTTTTTTTTAAAATAATTAATTTTGTAATTTATTGAATTGACAACAAATTAATATTTAACTATGTCTGGTTTATTGAAGGAATCTGAACTTACAAATATTAAACTTCAGCAGCCAAAACTATACCAAGTTGGACTGGGGAAAGGTTACCTGGAGCTTCCTCAGGGTTAGTAATAATTATATAATAGCTATTATTAGTTATGTTAAATTAAACATTTACCACATTTTAGGGAAACCATATCTTAGAATTGGAAATAAAAGTAAGTAATTAGTTTACCTGAACATATGATCTTTATGACAAACAGATAAAATATATAATTGCTGCTGCTGAGTTGTAAGTTCATTTAGAGTTCTCAAATTTATTCTCTAATTGCTATTGCATTTCTGAGTCCTTGCATAAAATTGACTTCATTTAATAATGTAAGGATTATTTTATTTCAGTGGAAATTCCGAAAAAGCAACTTGTCAGCAGTCTTCTGAAGACTAAATGTGTTTACATCTTAGACTGTATTTCTGATGTCTATGTCTGGTGAGAAACATTCCCTTATATCTATCTTTGTATATAAATTTCACACATAAACAATTGCTGTTAGTTTTATTTATTTATCTATTTTAAAATATATATTCTTTTAAAAAATAATACCTTGTTTGCCATGCATAATTTTTCTGCACCATGAAGAGAAAAATACATGTCATATCTGTCTAAACTTTTCAACTTTGCTGTTGTGCTTTCAGGATTGGGAAGAAGTCGGCAAGACTGGTACGAGCTGCAGCTTTGAAGTTGTCTCAGGAGTTACACGCCATGATTAATCGTCCATCCTATGCCACAATTAATCGGTGTTTAGAGGGGTGAGTGTACTATGAGCTATAATGTATGACTGATCATCCACCCAGATCCAAAAGTAATGTTTAGAGGGGGGATACTCTGACTAATCATCCATCTTAATCCACAGTTTATAGTAGGGTGAGTGTACAATGTTACATTGTTTAATTAATTGCTCGTCCCAATCCACATTATTAGTACTGAGAGAGGTGAGTGCACTATGTTATTGTATAATAAATTGTCCATCTTTTGCCATACCTTGTCATTGTTTAGAGAGGTGAGTGAATTGTGTTAATCATGTAATTAATTCCAAGTCTTGAGCCACAATTAATCATTGTTTAGAGGAGGGGGGTGCACTGTGTTACATTATCTAATTAATTCGCAGCCTTGAGCCACACCTAGTCATTGTTAAGAGGGGGGAGTGTACTGTGTAGCATTGTGTAATTAATTCGCAGCCTTGAGCTTCACCTAGTCATTGTTAAGAGGGGGGAGTGCACTGTGTAACATTGTGTAATTAATTCGCAGCCTTGAGCCACACCTAGTCATTGTTAAGAGGGGGAGTGCTCTGTGTAGCATTGTGTAATTAATTCGCAGCCTTGAGCTTCACCTAGTCATTGCTTAGAGGGATGAGTGCACTGTTACATTATCATTTGTTTTTCTGGATATGATCAGTCAGTAGAATAATAAGATAGGGCTCTTTAAATTTACAGTAAATCTAAAGATGTACACACAGTATTTACTTCTTTAACTTAAAGAAATTAACACTGAATCTGTCAGTGTAGGTGCTTGGGTGAATGATAAAAAATAAAAGTTATATTTGTTTAAGAATCAGTGATAGATTGTAATCTTTCATTAGATTTTCATGGGAAGGATGAGATTATATTATTTCCTGTTTTCAACATAAAAAAACTCAAGACAGGTTTATTATGAATTGGCATACAGATGTAGGCTTCAGTACTGTTCTAGCTAATGAAAAGATGTACACAACTCTTTCACAAACTCTGTTTAAGGTGCAGGATAGCATTTTATAGTTATTTAATTATTGACATAGCTTTTGTTGTTGTGAGGCAGACTACTTGAAAACATCTTAGTTTGCTTTGCTGAGTGGAAGATACATTTCAAATCTTTGTTTAAAAAGAAAATTCAAATCCATTAAAAAAGAATCAGAAAAATTAAACTTGCCCGAAGCCTTCATTTTACTAAGTTTATTTTATCAGAACGGAACCACAGATTTTCAAGACAAAGTTTATTGGTTGGGATGATGTTATTCCTGTTGACTACACTAGAACAGCAGAGTCTGTCACTAGACGTGGTGCAGACATAAAGGTAAATGTTGTTTATAGAAATCATTAACTGGCATGTTTTGTTGTTTATCTTGTTCTAAAACAATTAATGTACCTTTATTTTTTAACAGTTGCTTTGAATTAATTATTAACAATAATACTTTTAAGTAGAAGAACTTAGAGTATGATGTTGAATTCTTATCTAGATGAAACGTTGTTCTAATTTTTCTGTGCTGTTTTTGAGTTTCCAATCAAGTTGTTTTTTTAAATGTAAAAAAATTCAGATCTGACAAATTTCTGACAGAAATTGAGAACAGTAAATCTTATAAGCACCAAATCAAATCATGCAGTAAACAAAAACTCGTGACAAATGGAATACAAGAAAGTGGTAATTAAATACATCTCCTATATATATATATATGTATATTGGTTGTATGATGAAAAAATTCATAATCACAGTTGTTTTAATGATTCAATAATTAAAATTCCAACTGTCATAGCACAGTTATTTAATTGTTCAGTCTTAAGTTAAGACTGTCGTAAAAATGCACTTAATTATTTATGATTTAATAGTTCAGTCTGAGCTTGGAATGAAATAAAAATGCTCTTAACAGTTATTTAATGCTTCAGTTGACTTATAAATATGCATTTGTTTAATTGTAAAGGTGATCATGGAAAGGGACAAAATGCAGACAGATCTTTCAGCTCTTTTCATGCCAAGACAGCCTCTCATGTCAGCTGGAGAAGCAGTAAGTGGAGATATTCACTTAAAGAGTAGTGTAGTAGAAAGAAGAATTTAGTGGTTTAGTAAGCATTAGTAGTAGTAGTGTAGAAATAAGTAGTTAGCAGTGGTAGTAGTGTAGGAGTAAATAATTAGTAGTAGTAGTGAAGGAGTAAGTAATTATTAGTAGTAGTGTAGGAGTAAGTAATTAGTAGTAGTAGTAGCAGTATAGAAGTAAGTAATTAGTAGTAGTAGTGTAGAAGTAAGTAATTAGTAGTAGTAGCGTAGGAGTAAGTAATTATTAGTAGTAGTAGCAGTATAGAAGTAAGTAATTAGTAGTAGTAGTGTAGAAGTAAGTAATTAGTAGTAGTAGCGTAGGAGTAAGTAATTATTAGTAGTAGTAGCAGTATAGAAGTAAGTAATTAGTAGTAGTAGTGTAGAAGTAAGTAATTAGTAGTAGTAGTAGTAGTGTAGAAGTAATTAGTAGTAGTAGTAGTGTAGGAGTAAGTAATTAGTAGTAGTAGTGTAGAAGTAAGTAATTAGTAGTAGTAGTAGTGTAGAAGTAAGTAATTAGTAGTAGTGTAGAAGTAATTAGTAGTAGTAGTGTAGAAGTAAGTAATTAGTAGTAGTGTAGAAGTAAGTAATTAGTAGTAGTAGTGTAGGAGTAAGTAATTATTAGTAGTAGTGTAGAAGTAAGTAATTAGTAGTAGTAGTGTAGAAGTAAGTAATTAGTAGTAGTAGTGTAGAAGTAAGTAATTAGTAGTAAGTAATGCAGGAGTAAGTAACTAGTAGTAGAAGTAATGGTTTGATATTCAGTAAGCTTTTAGAACAAGAGTGCTCTTGCATAGAATGGTGGATAAACAAGAATTACAGTAGAGAAAGAAATGGAAATCTCTTGACAGGTAAAATATTAACATTGAATTCTACTTCGAGATGTCATAAATATTATTGACTATTTACCTTAGAAAATTATTATAGGAAGCTATCAAAAGCCATAAATATTACTAATTGTATAGTCACTCAAGTCCGTATAAAGCACATTTGTGCAGGAGAGCTATCATAAATGTGTTATTGTTACTAAGCCCTCAACATTGTAAATTCTATTACAGAAGCAACTATAATAAATTTGACATGTTACCAATATTCACCGCTCACCATTATATATGTATTACAGGAACAGCTATCTGCTGACTGGAATGAAGATCTCGATGGAATGGAGTCTTTTGTCTTAGAGGGAAAGAAGTTTGTGCGACTTCCTGATGAAGAACTGGGTAAATATTATTCATCTCTTTCCAGCGTACAACAAGACACAGGGTCCAGGGCTCCACATAAATCATTCAATGAATGAAATGATTGATCAGAGGTTGCTGAGAAATCCACCCTTTTATGGGAATAACCTTCCTCTGTATTCTTATGATCATATGCTTGCCTGGGCTATGTAATTTTGCATCAGTTTTGAAGGGTGTCAGCTTCCACCAATGTTTGTACATGACTGTTGATTGTAGTTCATTCTTGTCATTTGTTTTGTCTGTCCCTTGAGTTATGCAAAGTGCTTTACATTTATTTGCCTGGCTACTGTCTTTTGTCTGTGTTTTTCTCTTGTTGTTCGTAGTGTTCTGGCTGACTTTTGTTATACCTGTGAATGCTCCAAGAAGTATTATGACTCCCATCCTATGTATGTGGTGTTTATGAGCTGCCAGATTAAGGGAGTGTACACTTTTTTGTGAAGGTGGTCGATTTTCATGCTGAAAAAGTTAGTAATGTCTCCACCATTGAGACATCTGTAACGTCTCTGCCATTGAGCCATCTTTAATGCCCTCTCAGTTGATCCACCTTTCATGCCCTTTCCATTGATCCATTGTAAAGGATAAAATGGATGTTTTCCTGTTGAACCTTCCATGAACCACAGTCTGTCAAGCCGCTGTTATATTTCTGTATAAACCATTGTGCTTTATTGTGATGATCACTGTGTTCAAAGGCAAACTAGCCTTAAACTTGCAAATTAAAAAAAAAAAGATAAAATGTAATATTAGGAATGAATAATGTAGTTGCCTTGTTGAGTCATTTAATGTTGCCACTAAACAATAGTTTGTAATCCATCTCATGAGTCATCTGATACAGAACAGTCACCCTTACATGAAAGTGCTCAAGCTGTATGCCATATGCTTCTCTGGACTTCATGAGAATTCTTTTACTATGTTACAAAATGTTGTATAAAAATTTTTTAAAATGATGGGGGAAACAATGGTTAATTTTTGTACTTTTAAGCCATTTTACTTATTTCAGGAATTTTTCATTCTGAGGACTGCTATGTGTTCCTTTGTCGCTACTGGGTGCCAGCAGAATTGACTGAGGAAGAAGAAGAGGAATTTGATGAAGATGACTTACCTGAGGATGAGTACAAGTGCATTGTGTACTTTTGGCAAGGACGTCATGCCTCCAATATGGGATGGCTCACTTTCACTTTTAGGTGTGTGCTTAGATTTTATCCAAGTCAGTCCAAAGCAAAATTGATCTTCAGTGACAGAATGCTATTAAATTGCAATTTAGCTGACTTTACAATAAATTTATATTATTGGGTTTTTTTCATAATTTTGTTGTTTGTCCTTTTCAAAAATGAATGCCAGCTTTATTAATGACTTTTAAATATAACTTGAAAAAATATTTATGTAAATTGATATCTTTATTAGTTTTTGAAATTCATTGATATGAATTGAATGACTTTTAAATAAACAAAGCAACAAACAAAACTACTCTTCTCATGGAGATATTTATTTTAACATCAACAATAGGTGTTGGGGATGGGTGGGGGTTTAATAATTATTATGTATGTATTATACTTCAGTTTATATCTTTAATGTACCTCTGTGCAAAGCGTCACAAAATAGAGTCATCAGTTTAACTAGAACAGAGTTAGATGTGTTGCCAACTTTGAAGTACTTTTGTTTTTATAATTGACTATCAACTGTGAGAAACACCTTATTTCTATCATTGAGATGTTTCTTTGTGCCCATTAAATTTGCCAGTAACCATTCAGTGCTCAGATTATACTCAACATGAGTTTTCAACTCCTCAGTTATTTGATAAAATATTGATGAGAGTTGGAAGTTTGGAAACCACAAATCCGTGTTTCCAGTTTCAGCAACTTGAGATAATATTCATTAGAGTGTACAAGAAAGCCTCTGCATGAATTGCAGTTCAAATACAGTGGGTTTTTTTAAAATTAAAAAATAAAAATGAATGATGTAAATACAAACATTTCAAATGTTAGTGCCTATATATTTATATATTATGTAATGGTTTACAGGTTTTAGAAAATTGTAATCATTGGTGATCAGGAGGATATTGGGATTTAAAAATCTGTTTTTAACAGTTATTTTTGCAGATTGATTCATAATCAGCATATTTATAATAGTCATATCCATAATTTTTTAATCAGTTAGTTAAATTTATTAATAGTATTCTTTCTCTGTGTTATCACTCATATTATTAGTCTCATTTCTTAATTTTCATTTGTTTAATATCTTTTTATTTTACAGCTTGCAGAAGAAGTTCGAATCTTTGTTTGGCAATAAGTTGGAGGTTGTTCGACAACACCAACAGCAAGAGAACCTCAAATTTCTTTCCCATTTCAAACGTAAGTTCATCATCCGTATTGGAAAGCGGCCATCTCGAGCCGGGTCACCAGGAACCCTGCAAAGCAAGCCCTCCACTGAGTTTTTCCACCTCAGAGCCAATGGGGGTCCAATTGCCACTCGCTGTGTACAGGTGAGGAAGAATAGCATGTCAGTGTATGCAATGTTTGTATATATTTAATTTTGTTAGTGTTTAATTCTGGAGTAATTTTAAAATTCAATGGCTAAGATTGTGATATTTATCATATTTAATGATGTAAAATCTGTCTTGAACCAAGTCAGTCCAAAGCAAAATTGATCTTCAGTGACAGAATGCTATTAAATTGCAATTTAGCTGACTTTACAAAAAACTATTATATGCATCTGTATGATTTAATTGTTATTAATAAATATAGGGTCAAATACAATCATCATTTATTCTCATCTATTTTGATATTTTAATATGTTTAATGGACCCTGTTAGTTTTGTGGCACCTGTCCAGATATCTTGCAGATTACGAGTTATATTTAACTTAAAACAACCATTTAATGGCAGTTAAAAGTACTTTATATAGGTAGACTAAATATGAATTATTGGTTTTTGCTATGTATTTAAGTGTGTATTTTACTATTTTCTTAAGTCAGATTTAAACAGAATTGTTTAAAGTGAGAAGTTTAAGAAAGCACAGTGGTAAAACTGATTATTTTCTGTACAACAGCAAAAAGCAAGTGGAAGGAGGGAATTGCAGATAGAGGTTAATTAGTAATAACTTGCTCATAAAATATTTGAAAATTAAGACAGAATGAAGCGGAAAGCTTTAAAGGATGCTAAATATGTAATATAAATGGCACAAATGCTAAACATTAAAATAGAATATAGCATGAAAATTGAAAACACTTGATAGCTATACATTGCAAAAAACAATTACAAGAGTTGATGTTCAGCTATATAGTCTTTATCAGGACAACCACAGTGGCAAATGATCAGAGAGCTATAGTCTTCATCAGGACAACCACAGTGGCAAATGAACAGAGAACTATAGTCTTCATCAGGACAACCACAGTGGCAAATGAACAGAGAGCTGTGTAATTGTTATACGAAAAACTTGTTAAATAAATAATTTAAAGTTTTTAGTTTAGAAAAAAATTTTGCATATGTATTATGTAATTTGAATAGTTCATATTGCTAAACCAACCAGTAACAAGCTATGTACATTTTAAACTAGATTTGAGTTGTTGTTAACTAGAAGAGATGGTTTTACATTTTAACTGAAAAGGTGACTTGCATATTGACTAGTAGAGGTGATTTGCATGTTAACTAAGGAGTTAACTTGAATATTAACTAGTAGAGGTGACTTGCGTCTTATCTAAAGAGTTGATTTGCATGTTTAGTAGAAAAGTTGATTTGCAAGTTTACTTGAAAAGTTGACCTGCATATTTATTAGAAACATTGATTTGCATACTAAAAAAAATGTTGACTTGCATACTAAAAAAATGTTGACTTGCATATTTACTTGAAGAGTTGACTTGCATGTTTACTTGAGGAGTTGACTTGCATATTTACTAGAAAAGTTTACTTTCATATTTACTAGAAATGTTGATTTGCATGTTTACTAAAAAAAAGTTGACTTGCATGTTTATTAAAAAAAGTTCACTTGCATATTTACTTGAAGAGTTGACTTGACTGTTTATTAGAAAAGTTGACTTTATGCATATTAACATGAGTTGCCATCTTTTGTACTCTTACCTGTTCACCAGAATTGAAATCATAAAATCCTCAACTATTGTCTGCAAAAATCTATTACATCACTTAATAGGAAATCACTAATTGAGTGTCAGTAAAGTGTACAAGATGGTTGTCTAAATTAATAGAATATATTCCTATGGAAGCAGGACTTTTGAGAACAGCATTTATTTTTTAACCCAATCATTCTTTTATTCTCTACAAAATCTGAAAGCTAAATCTACAAAACTAGTTGACTAACCTGCCAGAACATTTCTTCAATCCCCTCAAAATGAAAGTAATTGCAGATGTGAACAAATTGCAGACTAAAAAAAAATATACAACAGTCTAGTCAAGCCTGAATATGCCAAAATTAATTTTGTTATTTGATAAACAAACCTTATTTTCTTTCCCTCCAGACACCAAAGCCTGAACACAAAATTTTGATTTTGTTATTTGATCAGGTTTATTTTCTTTCTTTCAAATAAGCAGAGCTTGAATTTACCCAAATTGATCTTGTTATTTGATAAACTAATCACTTATTTTCTTTCTCTAAATTTCCCAAAGCTGAATATGCCAAAATGTATTTTATTATTTGATAAACACACAATTTATTTTCTTTCTCTCTAGTTACCCAAGCCTGATGCAGCTCTGCTTAATTCCTGCTTCAAGTAAGTACACCCCCCCCCTCCCCAAAAATGAAAGCACACAAACAAACAAACAAAAAATAGAAATCAAATGTATGCAAATTGTTCAAGCAATAATTAATCAAGCTAAAGTGTGTATTTGGAGTATATTTACTTTTTAAAGTTTAGTTATAATACAGCTATACGTTATTCATTAAATTTCTAGTTGATCTGTAAATATAAATTTTGTTCTAGCTGTTGTTTTCTGCCATTCTATCTACAGTAGGTCTTCTCCACACAGATGACATACATATAAACACATTTTTATTCATTATACATTGATACCCCTTTTGTATGCTGAAACCAGACTTTTGTTCATTTGTTCATTTGCAAAAAAGATAATGAACATTTCATGAACCTCTTTTCTGTATTGAATTAAGATTTTCTTATATCTGTGAAAGACAAATAAGCACTTTGAACTGTTATCCCTCTAAACTGCATTTCTGAATTCAGATATATCAGACAAGAGATAAGTAAGTATTTTGAACTGTCTGTTATCCTTCTAAACTTCATTTCTTGCTGAATTCATTTTTCAACATCATGACCAGCTCACACATTCTTCTGTCAGTTTGCTTTTAAAATATTTTAAAATTGTGGTTTCTAAAGAACTATTTGCCATGTAAGTGTATGGGGAAGCTAATGTGATTGTTGTTTAATTATATCCAACAAATTTAAATTAAAAACACATTGCAGCAGTTAATCTCTTTGAACAGATTATTTTTTTCTAATCAGTAATAGTATGTGTGATTGGTTGTATAATGGGAAAAAAATATATTACTATATTAAAAATATATACTGCATTTTCCCATCAGTAATCATAAATTCAAATGATATTCTTTACATTTTATTTTCAGCTACATTTTGATGGTCCCCTTTGACAGCCAAGACCTGAAAGGAATTGTGTATGTTTGGGTTGGGAACAAAGCTGACCATACAGAGGCACAATTAGCAGAGGAAATTGCATACAAAATGTATAAGGTATATTGATGTGTTCCATCTGCTATTAGAATGTCATCTTTTTCAACTAATGAAACATAAATTTGTTATTTAGAAATGTACACTACTGTTAACACATTATAAACTGTGATTATATTTCATTAGTTTCATCTTTAATATTCTTTTCAGTTTTGACTGAGAGAAAAATTGCATACTTTCAACCTTGCATTCATTCACAAAATTAAAATTTTTCATTAATTAATTCCTGAATAAAATTTATTTTGTTAATTTGTGGTTGCTACAATCTCAAGCAGACAAATATTTTCATTAAAATATATCAGCCACTAATATTCAGTAGTCCCAGTGACATTACTTCTCAAGTGAAACACAATCATGCTCTCAAAAGTGCATCTTTTTATTCCAAGGCAGTTTTTTTCACATCGAACCTAACTTTATAATAGTTGCTTTAAAATAAGGATGGTTTTTTTTATTTAAATTTCAGTTTGTCTTTATTCATTTCACTTAATTAATGAAAGTTTATGAAATGTTTAGCATTTCTAGTTTTTCGGATGATATCAAAATGAAAACAAAACTTCACTTGCCTTTTTTGTGCATTTTTTTCAACACTTCATTCTTCTTCCTTTCATATAATGACTCCACTTGCTATGTTGTTTTACTCACATTACCTCTGTTCACTTCACTTCTGAGTACAAGTATTTGAAAGCTTCTGTAAAATATATTGTTTTTAAAATGTTGACATTTTTTTAAAAACTTATATTTGTATTTGTGTATGGAAATTTATATAGTCTTTGCTGAATAATAGCTACTTTGAATGGGTTTATTGTTTCTATCTTGTGTGTTCATCTTACACAATTCAATAGGTCATTTTTGCATTATGTTTAAACGAAGGGTTTTTAATTTCTGTTTTCTTGAAATAATCTAAAAGTATAGAATTTAATTAATGGAACCATTATCTGTATCTAATAATTTATTTTGAGTATTAGATAAAAGCTTAATAATATTTTTTTTTTTTAATTTTAAAAGAGCTTTTTAAAAAGGAAATATAACTCTCATGTCTTGAATTAGTAAACTTTACAGGTAGACTCACCAAATTTTTTGTTGTTGTTTTTCAAAGCCTACCCTTTGCTTAAAGAGCAAGTAAACAGGGACCTACTTCAAACATGTATATTTATAATATTCAGATATTTCAGTAATGTTAACATCTGTAAATAAAAGTTTAAATCGCTAGTAACTGTAGCCACTTTATTTTAGAAAGGTATTTTCATTCTAGGGAGATTTTTCATGTAATAAATTGATATTATTTTAGGGTTAAGCTTTTGATCATGCACGAGATCGCCACATGACTACAGGAAGTAGATAAAATACTCTGGGCTATAGCATAGTCATGGTTGTTTCTTTGTTCTGTGTACAATGTATGAATGCATGTGTTAAAAAAGACTTCTTTGTTTTGTGTACAACGTATGCATACATGTGTTAAACAGATTTCTTTTTTCCCTGTCCTGCTGTTTAGTTGTGTTCTGAATGTAAAATTATTTATGTGTGTGTGAGAAAGTTTTATCCTCATTAAATTTGATTGTATTTTTGTGTTTTTTTCTTCAGGATGGATACACAATACAAATGATTAATGAAGGAGAGGAGCCTGAGAATTTCTTCTGGGTCGGAATAGGAGGCAGGAAACCACATGACCATGTAAGCATTTTATTTTAGATAGGTGTACTTTTTCTAGAGAGATTTGTTTGAAGATGTGAAATACACTTTATGTTAGAAAGGTGTATTTATTCTAGAGGTATTTATTTGCAGATGTAAAATATACTTTATTATAGAAAGGTGTACTTCTTCTAAAGAGATTTTTCATGTAGCCACTTTATTTTAGAAAGGTATTTTCATTCTAGGGAGATTTTTCATGTAACCACTTTATTATAGAAAGATGTACTTCATCTAGAGAGATTTTTTTATGTAACCACTTTATTATAGAAAGGGTTATCATTCTGGAGAGATTTTTCATGTAACCACTTTATTATAGAAAGGGTTTTCATTATGGAGACTTGTTTATAGATGTACTGCACCAGCATCTTCATATTTGCAAGGGATATTTCCCTAATAAACTCACAGAAGAGGAATTTTATTAATAAGCATTTTGATCTGAATATACTGCCCTTATTTAATACGCAACCTTCATACTGTCTCATGTTTTACACTAAATCGTAAATTAGAGTTCTTCAGCCAAAAATGCTGACAAAATAGGGAAAAGTGCAGAGATGCAATTTGAAGAGGATGCCTTCAATTCTGAAAATATGCAGGTGGGAATGATGGCAGCATAGCTCATGGCCTCATGGCACAGTTTTGTAACATTTTTAGTAGTATGTAACATAACTATAGTTCAGTCAGATGTTTTGAATTGCAAAGAATGGCCAGCTTTTTGAAACATTCAAATTCTGTGGCTTCCTCGTGAATACCTGAAATATTGAACTTTCTGATGATGAGGCTCTAGTGTAGAATACACTTTATTTTATAAAGGTGTATATATTCTAAGCTGATTTGCTTGCATATGTGAAACACTTTATTTTAGGAAGGCATATTTATTCTAGAGTGGTTTTTTTTATGCAGATGTGAGACACTTTTTTTTGTATCAAGTTGTTAACACTCAGAATATTTTAAGGGCTTGCTTTGTGTTTTAATGATTTTTAGGTAACTATTGTAGATTTGTTTGCATTGTAATTTCTTTTGAATTTTTTGTTTTTCTCATGAAAATTAGAGATTATTTTAATGACTTTATGTTGTTTCATAATCACATTTTAAACAGTTATATAGGAAGGCATAAAATTAATATGCAGTACATGTTGTTGATCCAATGTTAATTTAGTTTTTATTTTGGTACATTACATTGCATTATATTGATTTGCAACATTTGAAATTCAGAGTTAATACTTTTGATCCTTTTATCTAAAATCTTGTAATACATTCACTTATTTTGGCGGATTTAACACATTTTCTGTAAGTTGCACCATCTGATGACAAAGGGACACAATAACATTTGCATCTTATGGCTTACTTTAAAATGGCAGTACTTTTAATATGTCAGATATAGATATTACACTTTATACTTATTTTAATTTGTGAAAATATTTTTATTAAGATAATTAACACTTAACACTTATGTGATTTTTTTCTTGATAATGATTTAAAACAAAATCTTGTTTTGTTTAGGTGTTTTGCTAAATTTAAACAAATAACAGCAGTAGTGTTTCTTTTTTCATTTATAAGAACTTGTTTATTTAAAAAATGCACAAGCGATCGACTCCCCACCTGGTAAACAGGAGCAATTTTTTCTGCTAAATTTATCAACTTTTCTATATATCATTTATATATCATGAGTAATATTTTACTTTTTTAATATTAAGCATACATTTTGATGCACTTATTTCTGTATTGAGGGATGCATTTACATTATTCTTTTTTAAATATGCCAAGTGTTCATATATTTGTCTTGAAGTCCAAGTAGTAATACAGATGACCTTTTCTTATATATTTATATAAGATTCAGTATGGAGGCACAAAAATGGACTTATGCCTTTTTATATAGCATCCTAAAACATTCCAAAGTGAAAATAAATAAATGCAAAATATTTATATAAACTCAGGGATTTTTTCTTTTTTTTTTATCAGTGTTTATCTAATTTGTGGTACCAAGTTTGAATGTCACTTGTTATGTCCTATTGCAGTGGCATAAGTTGAAAGGGAGCGAAATTAATCCTCGTATTATTAGTAAGCATTCCTCAAACAAAAAAGTCACTTTAAACTTACAGTTTTGGGGGATTTTAATTTTGCAGGATTGTGAGTTCATGAAATATGCCAGACTATTCAGGTGTTCCAATGAGAAAGGCTATTTTACTGTATCAGAAAAATGTGCTGACTTTTGTCAGGTAAGTTGTGAAACATTTCATATTTGCTGACATTTGTAATTATACTAGACATGTTAAGCTCTCAAGTTCATTCCTCAATGATGATTGATCAGCACACACTTTTTCTATATCATGAACTCCTGACATGGCCAGCATGTGCTTGTCAGAGAGAGCTATTGTACTCTGTAAAAAGGTCAAAGGGCTATTTTTGCATTGTCAGCCTTCCATGGAAGGGATATAATAACAGTCACCAATTTTTAAGATATTAATTTTATTCTCAATTACCTTGATGCCTTGATTTTTTATAACACCACAGCATATTTATTAGGCACAGTATTAAAATTTAAATGATTTTCTAATACAGCTTATTCATGTTTTGTAAATTCTTGTAATATGTGCTTCAGCTTCTACATGATTATTTTGTAATAAAAGTTTTCACACTTAATACACTTTGTGGCATCGCATTGATTAAATTAATTACAATGCGAAGAGTTTTCAGATTTTGTATTCCACTCTAAAGGGATTAATAAATATTTATATGCGCTGCAGACTAAGTCACTTTTGTTTTCAAGTTTGTTGAAATCATTCTAGTAGTATTGCTGTTTATCATGTATGTTATAGATATTTAAATACAGCTCATACTTTCTTTTTTGAAAAATAATTATACCGCTGACATCTACCAGATATATATGTATAAACATGTTAATATATCTCACTTTAATGAGTATTATGCAAAACATTTTGAAAATAGGATATTGAAGAAGCATAAAAATATGATGTGTTACTACTGTTTTGAACTGGTTGGGAGGGGAGGGGAGGGGGTAAAATAGTAGGTTTTTTTATGCACTTAGACAGGGCCACAAAATTCTTGTGTTACACATGGAACCAAAATAAAGATGCATTAAAAAAAATATGTAACAAATTATATTTAATATTTTTAAATGTATTTGTGAAGGATGACCTTGCTGATGATGATGTGATGATTTTGGACAATGGAGAACAGGTGTACCTATGGGTGGGCAAGAAAACCAGTGACGTAGAAATTAAGCTGGCCTTTAAAAGTGCCCAGGTATGTATACCTTCTTTTAGAAAAAAAAAGCATGTTTGAGAGAGTGAACTAGCATTTATTCAAGTTAGTGTTACTTTGTGGCACTGGTTACACAATTTTTTTCATATTTGTTGAGAATAAATAAATAGTACTTTAGAACACAGATATATTGAATAGGGGCTTGGGCTTCTGACAAACAAGTATTTTCAATTTATTGCAATTTGATTTAAATGATTTTAGTAATACAGTTTTTAGCAAAAGAGTAACGTTCATTTTGCACCTTACCTTCATGATATCATTTACTGAGACTTGTATGTATTTTGTTGAAAATTATGCCTCAATAATTATTTCTTGATGGCCAGGAGTATCTTGAGGAAAAATATTGCTTTTGATGTATGCCAACATATTTATGCCAGCATCTCAGAAATCCATCTGTGTCCAGTGGGTAATATCTATACCTTAGTGTGATACTCGTCATCTCTTTGAGTGCTTCCTGTATTATCATAGTTGGATTTTTCCTATCATGATTGTCACCTATGGATTCTTCCTAAAATATCATGATTTGAGAGTTGTCACCTCTTTGGAAGCTTCATATATGTATATATATATATATATATAATACCATAATTTGAGAGTTGTCACCTTTTTGGACTCTTTCTGAAATACCATAATTTGAGAGTTGTCACCTTTTTGGACTCTTTCTGAAAAACAAAATTTGAGAGATGTCACCTTTGTGTGCTTGCTATCATATAGATTGTTACCCCTAGGAATCAGTATAATTGTTGTATGGATTGCTTTTATCAGAATATATGTACTAATATTAAAGAAACATCCAAAACTAACACCATTTCTTTTTTAATCTAATCAGTCATTTTTAATTTGTTTATTATGCAGGTGTATATCCAGCACTTGCGTAACAAACAGGCAGATCGACCAAGAAAGCTTCTCCTTGCCATGAAATATAAAGAAAATAGCAAGTTCACCAAATGTTTCCATGGCTGGGGCCGCTACAAAGAAGTGCCAAAATGATTCCTGGAAGATTGTGTTCCCCACCCCCGTTCCTCCTGTTTGAGTGAACTACTCATTCCGTCAGTGTAACTGCTTACAAACTGCTGCAATTGGATAGTTAAAATTTGCCCATGTGATTTTAGTGTTAGATATTCTCTTGCTTAAACCAAACTTTAAACAAAAGGGGTTTTTTTGAAAAATATATTGAAACTATTAATTGATTGTGGATCATGTTATGATATTTATATTTTCCTTCAGAATGTTATGATATTTGTATTCCTTCAAAATATTGTGGACTGATTGTTGGGATACTGCTGATGCCAGTATTCTTTGAACACAGTTGTGTGTATTTGTATATTATTATTCTGTTTCAGTCATCTTCCTAAAATATATAGGATTTTACTGAACTATATTACCTATCACTTAAAGAAGTAGAAATAATGATACTCATTATAGAGTACTTTGTTTTGCTTTGTTGAATTACACATTGTAATTATTGTCCTTGCTGTGATATATATTTTTTAAGGAATAGAATACATTGAAAAACCTGACAGCACACTAATACGGTAGATTAGTGCAGTTTTTTTTTCTAAAACCCTCTCATTGCAGTTTACAGAGTAAATATTTTGACATTGCTGGTATTTTAGACATAATCCAAATCATTATCAGTTTGCACAATGCCAGAATGACAAGAAATTAATTTTACAGATTCGATTGCACATTAATAAAAGATGTTAAGTAATGGATGTGTTATCACGTACATTCCCTTACATCTGCTTTTGCTGCCATTAACTTGAAAGCTGACTTTATTACAGATGTTTTCCTTTATGACTGTACAAGCAGATTATTATTTATATGCTTTAGCCAAGTTAGCCCATCTAGTTAACATTTTACTTCGTGTTTGAATGGATGCTTATGTTTGCCTTATCTGCTTTCGTTCTTTCTTTTATGAAACCAGTTGCATTTCTTTTTTACATTAATTTGATTTGCACATGTGCCTGAGTGTGTATGAGTGTGCTAACTTTAGTAACTTGTATTTATTTAATGTAATTATAGTTTTCATGATAGAAGTAAATGTATTTATTTTCTCCTGAAGAAACTTAATTTTTGCTTTTGCTAGACAGAGTGTGTGATTGAGGTTCAGAATATTATTTTTAAATTAAATAAATTATTGGAATTTGTGATGGATGTATGATGCTACTTTTTCTCATCTGAGACATTCTGATATATATAATTAGAATTTAAAGGAAAATATTTTTATACACTAATAATTTAAGCATGTTCTTGAAGAAGATTGATTGCTATTTGAGTATTACCACAAAGTCATACAGAAAAGAACTCTGTAATGATGAATGTCACAAAACGGGAGGCTCGTTACAAGCCGACCTCGAGCTGAAGTTAGAGATGCAAGGGGTGAAGTCTAATTTTGGCCTGCTCCGGTGCACCTCCAAGAAAAGCCCGGTGACGTATGCCAGTACTACGTCGCGTCAAGTTGTTACATAGACACACATGACATACTCCATTGATGTTTGGGTGGGGCCCACTTTATTAATGTCATGCCAAGGAACGTTTTATTGGCGGTGTGTGTTGTGAGTGTGTATCATAAATGTGAATAAATGGACGAACAGACGAACGGTGCAAAACAATAGTACAAATTCTTTCGTCCCTCTCAAGAACTATGAATAACAAGAGAGTTGAAAGATGTTTAAATCAGGTTATTTATTTCCCGATTTAAAAGGGGCACTACTCTTTCGCACAGTGATTAATCATTCATTCAACTTTCCAATGTCATGCACTCTGTGGGAAATAAGGGGAGATGAAAATGATGAAATTCAAAATATAAAATAAAGATTAATTACACAATTCTTATGCGGCAAATGTGGCCGCTTTAACAATAGTTTACATGTAAAATAAGCATTACTTTTAACATTAGAGTTCTTATTTTGCAAACGATATAATAGTGTTCATTTTCTTAAGAGTCCTGAGTTAAGTATGTGCGCGTTAGCCGTGCTAATGATTACTCACTATTAATGTCAGAGTTCCAAGGAGACGACGTAAGCTCACACGTCACTTATAAGCGGCACTTCAAAGTGAAGATCACACGCAATTGAGGCGTGCATTACAGGTGAAGATTCTGCAGAATCTAGGCACCCTTTCAGATTATCACTGGGGAGAAATCTGAAATTTAACTGACTGTTGTCAGTCTCGATAATTGTCGCTGTTTCTGGTTGTCGTGGATACGGACACCCCAACGACGTTTAGCATTATCGGGTGGAGTCGTCCAGTGGGATGTGTCGTCGCATTACATTGAGTGTAGAAATCCGGATTGTCTGTAAGAAAATCTCGGTGCTAGCCTCTCAATTAGCGGGATAGACTGCCAAAACGAACTCAGACAGGGGGAAGAACAAGTTGGTCCCTCGTGTCGTTAACTGCATACAACCAGCGTCGTATACATCGGATTTTCTTTGGACAGTGAACTTTCCACTTTGCCAACAATTATACTGAGTAATTTTGCCTCGTTACTCAATATATGGCATCAGACGGATGGAAAACGGATGGAAAGAGATTATTGCAGCTTTCCTTTATGAAATCTCTGTACATGAGATAATTCATACGTGAAGTTAGACTGGCTTCAGACGAATCGACGTTTTCAACATTGAGAGTAAAGTCTTCATTTCGCCTCTTATATAGCCTTCACTGAAGGTTTCCAAAACTTCCAGAAGCTATGTCCCGTGACATGATTTTTGCCTTGGATAAATAGTGGTAATTGCGATGCACGTTTTTCTGTAGCCAATTCTAATTGCGCACTGGCCATTCCTCTTGTCAACAACACGTGACTCGAAGTGCGCAGTTGTCCCAATCATTTAATATACATATCTTTCACAAACTAATATATATATTCAATATGATAATTAACACACACTGCGTCACGAACGTCTGTCTACTAAAGAGATCTTAGGTGACCGTTACTGGAAGTTACATGCTACATACGAAAAATAACAAAACTCGGGTTACTTCAATTAGTTTTGTTAGCGGTTTTTTAAAAATGAAATAAAATATAATTTCTGTCCCTCATTTCCTGTGACAACCCCCTTCTTAAAATTGATTGGAGCTCACAGAGTGGAAATCAATTAGGAACAAAAATTTTATTTCATTCGATAGTCCCCACAGGAATTTTATGCGCATCTGTGGAGAGACTATCCTCTCTCTTGTTTATATCGCGGTTATGGCATGCCGGGATAATGCATCGGCACCCGAATTCTCTCGGCCCGCGATGTGTTCGACAACGAAGCTATACTCCTGTAGCAGGAGTGTCCATCTAGTTAGCCTAGCGTTATCATACATGCTAGTGCGCAGATATGTCAGCGGCTTATGATCGCACTGCAGGATGAATGGTTTAGAGTACAGATAAGCACTAAATTTCTTGAGTGCCCATACGATTGCTAAGCACTCTTTTTCAATCGTAGAATACCGTGTCTCACGATCTAACAGTTTCTTAGACGCGTATGCTACCGGTAGGTATTCGTCATCTGTCTCTTGGAGAAGTATGGCACCGAGGCCTTCGTCTGATGCGTCGGTCCTGACAATAAATCTTTTGTCAAAGTCTGGTAACTGTAGGACGGGTTTACTGGTCAAGATGTCCTTCACCTTTTCGAGGGCGGTGCTACACTCGGCCGTCCATCGTATTTTCGTAGGTTGTTTATTCCCAGTTAAGTCCGTCAGTGGTTTAAGAAGCGTACTGAAGTTTGGGACAAATTTTCGGTAGTACCCCACTAGCCCCAAAACTGCCCTGACCTGTTTCTTTGTAGTCGGTAAGGTCATGTCACGAATGGCTGCAGTTAAGTCTAGATTTGGGCCTATATGTCCGTCACTTATGATATGGCCAAGAAACTCAATCTCTCGAAAGCCCGCGCGTACTTTGGAGGGTTTCACGGTCAATTTATTGCGCTCGAGAATGTCAAGTAGACCACTCACTGAGGATAAATGTTGGTCCCATGTTCCTGTTGCTACCAGTATGTCGTCAAAGAAATTCAATGCGTTAACGCTCTCTAACGGTAACTTTCGCATGAAGCGCGCAAATGTTGCGGGTGCGTTCGCTAGTCCGAACGGTAGTCGGCAAAACTGAAATAAGCCTAGCGGGGTTGGAAATGCTGTTTTTGGTCTGTCGTCAATAGCAACTGACAGTTGCCAGTACCCTTTGCACATGTCAAACTTTGAAAAGTAATGTGCCTTGGTTAATTTTGCGAATAATTCGTCCTGATTTGGGATGGGTTCCGCATCGAATTCAGTTATCTCATTTAACTGTCTGTAGTCCACACAAAAACGAAGCGTACCGTCTTTCTTTTTAACTAAGACGACCGGTGATGAATATGGGGAGATTGACTGTTCAATCACGCCCTGTTTTTGCATTTCACGCACCTGTTCTGCTATGTACTTTGTGCTCTCATATTTCTGTGGGTACTGTTTTAAGCGTATCGGTTTGTCACTTAAAAGTTTTATGCGGTGTTCAACCAAATCTGAGTGGCCCGGTTGGTCGGTGAATATGCGCGCGTGTCTGTGTAAGAGCTTTGACATTGCGTCGCGCTGTTCGACAGTTAAGTTTGAGTCAATCTCGACTTGATCGACTGTAACTGCGGGGTTAGGCTGGGTTTCGGCGGACATCATGTCTGTTCTGAAATTGGAGTCTTCCAATTGTATCAGTGCGACATTTACGTTTTGTATCTGTTCGTCGCTGCGTTCGTAGTAACGCTTGAGCATATTTATGTGATAGATTTTCTGCTTATTTCCTGTCTGTATGCTGTAGTCGTTCTGCTTCACACGCTTAATAACACGGTAGGGTCCACGCCAGTGCATTTGCATGCGGTTGTTATGTGTGGGCCGCAAGAGTAACACGAGCTGACCTGGTTCGAGGTCACGTTCCACAGCCGTACGGTCAAAATTTCGCTTGTATCGGGGTTGTTTTTCGCGAATGTTTTCCTGTGCTAAGTGACACGTCTCGGTCAGACGTTGACGTAGTTCGGCTACGTACGTGTGAACATCTTTACCATCAGTCACAGTGTCTCCCTTGACCCATGTTTCTTTTATTAGCTTAAGGGGACCACGAGGTTGCCTGCCGTATAGTAGTTGGAATGGTGAGTAGCCCGTACTCTCTTGTGGGAGTTCGCGATACGCGAAGAGTAATGGTGCTAGAAAACGTGGCCACTGGTCGGGTTGTTCCGAGGCCATTTTAATTAACATTTTCTTTATTGTACCGTTGAAGCGTTCAACGGCACCATTAGACTGAGCGTGATATGGTGATGAGAACAACTGTTTACACGCCAGTAGACGCATTGTTTCAGCCATCATTGCTGAGGTGAATTGAGTGCCCTGGTCACTCAATATTTCTCGGGGAACGCCCGTGCGAGAAAATACGTCTATTAAAGCGTCTGCGACTTCGATCGCTGTGATGCCCTTTAATGCGACTGCTTCTGGATATCGTGTTGCAAAATCCACGATTGTTAGGATATAGCGATATCCTCCTTCGGCCGCGGGAATGATTGGGCCAATAATGTCTACTGCGACTTTTAGGAATGGTTCCTCTACTGTTGGTACTATCTCGAGGGGAACTCGACTGACACGCCCTCGGTCAATATGTTGTTGACACTGCGTACATGTACGAACGTACGAGCGAACATCCCTACTCAGGCCTGGCCAAAAGAAGTCCTCGCGAATCCGCTGCTCAGTGCGCCGCGCGCCCTGATGTCCAGACATGATTGAGTCGTGTGCAAAGCTAAGAATCAGCGGTCTGAGTGGTGTAGGGGTAAATAAACACGTGGTGCTTCTAGTGTCATTTTCCTTATAGTCGGTGCGCCGAAACGCTAGTCCGTCCTTCAGGAAATACGTAATCGTCGCGTACTTGCTGGACGTAATAGTGTTTTTCCGTGCCAGCTTTAGCATTGAGGACAAACTTTTGTCCTCCTGCTGCAGGTGACTGAGTTGACTTGGGGTCAACTGCGGAAATGTATTCTCGACTATCTTTAGAGCTGGGGGTCCTTGTTTACTACGTTCCCGTTGTGCTCTAGTGGTTACGGGGAGAACAGGATAGATGCCATCAGTGTGTGTGTCACACTGCCCGGGCGATAGTATGAATCCGAACTGCATGTCTCTTATCACTGCGGCGGTGACTGTACCGGAAAATACGGGTGACGTAACATGTACAGTGGCTCTTGGACATGTACTAAGGTGTCCCATAACACATCGAATGCGGACACTACCTCTTAGATACTGTTCAGGGCGTACAAGTTTAGCATTTATGCAGCTTATGGACGCGCCTGTATCGACCAGTATTTTGACTCTTTTTCCGTTTACTGTAGCCTGTTGGGTCTTTAGAGTTGCACCTGTTTCAGTGCATACCTTTACATCACGTGGACTGGGACAGTTCTGAGAACTATGCCCCTTCCCTTTGCAAGTGTAACATGTCATAGGCGGGGAGTCGCGTGTGTGACGTCGTACGTCTTGTGACTTAGTGTATGTCCGTTGTACCGGTTCGGGTTTTTCCGATTTCGTCATCGGTCGGTTGAATTTCGGTGTATACTTCTGCCGATTTGTAAGAGGAGGGCGTGGTGCACTCCTCGTAATTACCGGATCAGGGTAATCATTATACGTGTCTGCTAACTTCAACATATCACAGAAGTTAGTCGGGGGATTTCGCTGCAAATATGTCGTCATTGCAGGCGGAGCAATATGGAGAAATTGATCTCTTAATATCAAATCAAATAGGCCCTCATATGTCTTCTGGATGTCTGTCAAATCAATCCATCTATCAAGATAATGGCGTAACCGGGTACCGAAGGCTTGCATGGTGTCATTTGCTTTAGGTATGGCTCTCCTAAACATTTTTCGAAAGCCTTCTGCTGTACATTGAAAAGTACGCATCAAACCCGTTTTGAGATCTGCATAAGTAATAGCGGGATCGCGCGTTAGATCAGTAAATGCGCGCGAGCTTTCACCTTGAAGTATTTGACCGAGTTGTTGTTTCTTTTCAATGTCAGTGTAATTAAAGTTGGCAATGAAGCTGTCAAAGCGTGTCAAAAACTCGTCAATCGTCTCGACTTCATGGTTGAAGAAAGCTAGCCGTGTCCGGGGTTTATTTAATTCGGCCTGTTGCTTAGCAGTCCCCTCTAACAACTTCTCTCTAGCTGTTAACTCTTGCTTAGCTAATTCAAGCTGTTCCTGATGTGCTTTAGCTTTTAATCTAAGCTTTTTCTCTTCTGCTTCCTGCCTTTTATCTTCTAAATCCCTAGCAGACTGAATCTTTAATAACTCTATTTCTCTTGCCTCTTTAGCTCTTTTTTCCTCCAACTTATTTTTCTTATCCTCTAATTCTCTAGCCTCTTTCGCTCTTTTCTCCTCTAACTCTCTCGCCTCTTTCGATCTTTTTTCCTCTAGCTTATTTTTCTTATCCTCTAGTTCTCTCAGAGTTTGCATCTCTAGCTGTTTAGCTAACTGTCTCTTATCTTCTAGCTCTATAGCCTCTTTCGCCTCATTTTCTTTCGCAACATACCATTTAGTTATCTCCTCATCCACGTATTTCTTTAGGTCGGCTTTCTCGTACCCGAATTCTCTTCCCATAGCCATGAGTTCTTTCTTTATGTTTACTAGCTCGGCCATTTTTAAAATTGCTAGTTATCACGAGTATGGATAAAGTGACTTAGAATATTCGCGGGATTTTGACCTCTGTCGGTCACAAGTGGTGCAATGGTGTGTGTATGAACACCAGCCACCACGTGATTAGGATTATGACAAACACGAATAAAAGAAATCCTAATCGCAAATTTGCAAAGTTAGCAAAATTAGCAAAACAACAGTTGCTAATGTAGCGTACAAAATATCGATCTATGTACGTCTAAACACGAGTCGGTACGCGTTAACGATAATAGCGTAAAGATTATAAAACTTATTTCAACACAATAATAAGTCTTATCAAATTCCAGTTCACCTAAGTCTCAATAGCAAAGCCCTAACATGCAATAAACAATGCATAATGGTGATGAGATAGAAAAGCAGGAAAGAGATGATACTTTCTTACAACAACACAATTTACCTTGTCAGATCACGTCAGGGTCACCAGATGTCACAAAACGGGAGGCTCGTTACAAGCCGACCTCGAGCTGAAGTTAGAGATGCAAGGGGTGAAGTCTAATTTTGGCCTGCTCCGGTGCACCTCCAAGAAAAGCCCGGTGACGTATGCCAGTACTACGTCGCGTCAAGTTGTTACATAGACACACATGACATACTCCATTGATGTTTGGGTGGGGCCCACTTTATTAATGTCATGCCAAGGAACGTTTTATTGGCGGTGTGTGTTGTGAGTGTGTATCATAAATGTGAATAAATGGACGAACAGACGAACGGTGCAAAACAATAGTACAAATTCTTTCGTCCCTCTCAAGAACTATGAATAACAAGAGAGTTGAAAGATGTTTAAATCAGGTTATTTATTTCCCGATTTAAAAGGGGCACTACTCTTTCGCACAGTGATTAATCATTCATTCAACTTTCCAATGTCATGCACTCTGTGGGAAATAAGGGGAGATGAAAATGATGAAATTCAAAATATAAAATAAAGATTAATTACACAATTCTTATGCGGCAAATGTGGCCGCTTTAACAATAGTTTACATGTAAAATAAGCATTACTTTTAACATTAGAGTTCTTATTTTGCAAACGATATAATAGTGTTCATTTTCTTAAGAGTCCTGAGTTAAGTATGTGCGCGTTAGCCGTGCTAATGATTACTCACTATTAATGTCAGAGTTCCAAGGAGACGACGTAAGCTCACACGTCACTTATAAGCGGCACTTCAAAGTGAAGATCACACGCAATTGAGGCGTGCATTACAGGTGAAGATTCTGCAGAATCTAGGCACCCTTTCAGATTATCACTGGGGAGAAATCTGAAATTTAACTGACTGTTGTCAGTCTCGATAATTGTCGCTGTTTCTGGTTGTCGTGGATACGGACACCCCAACGACGTTTAGCATTATCGGGTGGAGTCGTCCAGTGGGATGTGTCGTCGCATTACATTGAGTGTAGAAATCCGGATTGTCTGTAAGAAAATCTCGGTGCTAGCCTCTCAATTAGCGGGATAGACTGCCAAAACGAACTCAGACAGGGGGAAGAACAAGTTGGTCCCTCGTGTCGTTAACTGCATACAACCAGCGTCGTATACATCGGGTTTTCTTTGGACAGTGAACTTTCCACTTTGCCAACAATTATACTGAGTAATTTTGCCTCGTTACTCAATATATGGCATCAGACGGATGGAAAACGGATGGAAAGAGATTATTGCAGCTTTCCTTTATGAAATCTCTGTACATGAGATAATTCATACGTGAAGTTAGACTGGCTTCAGACGAATCGACGTTTTCAACATTGAGAGTAAAGTCTTCATTTCGCCTCTTATATAGCCTTCACTGAAGGTTTCCAAAACTTCCAGAAGCTATGTCCCGTGACATGATTTTTGCCTTGGATAAATAGTGGTAATTGCGATGCACGTTTTTCTGTAGCCAATTCTAATTGCGCACTGGCCATTCCTCTTGTCAACAACACGTGACTCGAAGTGCGCAGTTGTCCCAATCATTTAATATACATATCTTTCACAAACTAATATATATATTCAATATGATAATTAACACACACTGCGTCACGAACGTCTGTCTACTAAAGAGATCTTAGGTGACCGTTACTGGAAGTTACATGCTACATACGAAAAATAACAAAACTCGGGTTACTTCAATTAGTTTTGTTAGCGGTTTTTTAAAAATGAAATAAAATATAATTTCTGTCCCTCATTTCCTGTGACAATGAAGTACTCTTTTGTATAAAATAAAAAAGTGAAGGAAAGTAAATTTAACATTTGTTTTTATATATTTGTAGTATGCTGTCATACAAACTAACTGAGGAATAATTCTATGATATGATTCGTAAACTCAAAACAAATTCATTCTATGTAATCTTTCAGCAATGCAATAGAACAAAAACAAAACAAAAACATAATAGCAAAACCACTCCAGATTTATCATGCCACAATGGTAAGTTCTTAAGAGAGCCATTCTGATTCCCAGAAAAATATTTCAATATGTGCACACATACAAATACATATATATATATATATATATATATATATATATATACACACACACACCTTCAGAATTACAACTTTCAAGGAAATTCTTTTAGTTTTCTTGACAGATCAAGAAGAATCAGGAGATAGCTGAAAATTGATTTCAATGAAACTGTTGAGAAATTGGCTAAATCAAAAAGGTTGAGAAAATGAGTAAATCAAGTCAACTAGAAATTAGAAATTGGTAAATTTCAAGTAGAAGTTGGTAGTCAAGAGGTTAACAATTTCCTGTGTTTAACTGGATGCATTTGCTTAAAATCTGCTAACATGAAGGGGCATATTCTTACTGGGAAATGTTCTGTTTGTTTTTTTTTCCCCCCAAAAGTGGAATCTACTGCAGTATTAAACAGTGGAGGTAACTGCGTGGTTCACGATGCATATTTTTTTTTTAAAAGATTATCTCCCTGAATTGCTATTAAATTTTCGCATATATATGCACTTGATATGCAGATCTAGGCAATTTAATTTTGTTTCTTGGCAGAAACCAGCAAAAGCGTTTGAAACTGATATCAGTCTTTACTTTGCACTTGTAGTGGTAAAGGAATCGTAAAATTTGAGAGCCAGCTGTCAACCAATGCTCTTGTAGCAGAAGATGTATCGGTACTTGACATCGTCTTTCCCTTTCAGGTAGGTTTGGCGAAAGCGACGCCACTATATGTATGACGTCACACACATTTATTTTAGTGTTGTTGCTTCTTTCAAATCCGTGTAGTGTTTTGTTAAAGGTTTTATTTTATTTAAGGTGGTTCGTAATCAGGTAATTTTCACCAAATCTTTTTCTTTATAATAAACACTGTCTACTGAAGTTCCTTAAAATGTGCGTGTTGAATTAAATATAAAATTTAAAATAGAATATTTTTATTATTGACAATTAAGACCGTTGGATGGAAAATAATTCAGGAGTCAAATGCACCTGTGTGTGTGTGTGTGTGTGTGTGTGTGTGTGTGTGTGTGTAATGATTGGCATAGAGTCAAGTCTGTTTTCACTGAAAACATATCATTTAAGCTTGTATGCACGCACGTCAAAGGCAAACTACGCCCCGCCAATACACACTTAATAAATGAGAGAGAACAGTTGAAGTCCCCGAGTATTACGATGTCCTCTGCCTTCTCTCATATGTGTATACAGAGGGCTTATGATAATCGGTTTTTATATAAAAAGAATTTATAGATGTCAGATTATATTTGTTTATCGTTAGTCAAGATGATATATTGGGGGGGGGGAGAGGGGTGGGGGGTGTGTGTGTGCGCATTGCTCGTTTAGACTGAGGGAATGACACAAACACTTCGCGAACAAGTCGATAATTCGTGATAAGAGATTTTAGGCAACAGGAAAGTCGAGTTTCCACTGGTCCAAGTATGTCCCGGAGGAATAATCTTGGGTGTGTTCAAGTGGAAGGCAGTCTTTGGCAGTCGCTGAACCGCCCTGGAGTGTTAAGACGCAAACAATTCTATGAAGTCACGCGGGGAAGGAGGGGGGGAGGTGATGACACCAAGCCATTGCCATTAGCAATTGAGCCAACTCGACTGGAGTGAAAATCATGTGCTATCTCTTTACTTTAGCAGTTCACCCGAGCTCCGAGCTGTGTAAGTCTCCTTTTGTTCGTCCAAACGGAATTCGGCAATCCTCGGCGTTTAAATGGACATGAGACCATTGTCCTCTCCACTTGTATAACCTAAAAGGTCTCAAGTCGACCTTTTCTAACGATCGCCTCTCTTACGTAATCAACTAGGGCCTTTTTATTTAGATGTGTGTTGTGTGTGTGTGTGTGTGTGTGTGTGCGGTTCCCGCCCGGCTACCCACTGATCTATGCCTATTTATTTATTGACTTGTCTACAATCAACATTAAGTGACGGCTCTACATTCTGCAGCTTGAATCACACAGGGTTGGGGACGTCCATTGATCCGGGCATGTTTATTTATTTATTTATTGACAAAAACTATACTTGCCTGAAATCTTTACTGAAATGGTCTGCATTCCCCACCACCACCACCACTGCATTCCTTTGCATGTAAGTTCGGCCTTATCAAACCGCGTGCAGTGTAGGCCTATAAACTGACTGCACACACATATATTTATAGTTTTTTCTTCACACTGTGTTGTTTTGTCACAGTGAAAATTGTTTCACTGTGCCGATCTTGACAGTCGCTAATTCACCCTCCTCCACCCCGCCTCTTTTTTTTTTAATTTTTAAAGTGCATTATTCTCGAGAAATTATAAATACTAACTAGACTAAACTTTTAAAAATTAAAATAAATAAAATTAAACTCGTTTCGGTTTCCTTTATTCCGCCAAGAATTGTGCTGTCTCCAAGGTCTAAATGTTACCGGTCATGAATGTTTTGATTGTTTCCTCTTCAAATATCCACCACCCCCTTCTCCCTTCTCAAATGAAACAGTTTACTCTGAATTTGAATACCAACCAAGGAATCCACAGTTTGACTTCACGCTATTTATGTCAAGGGAGATAAACGTTTGCTGTAGACTTAACTTAGGCCTGACTCGAGAAATCCTGTCTTCTTTCACATATTTTGTTGTGGGCGTGCGGTGCATACATGTGTATGTGGTGTGTGTGTGTGTGTGTGTATGTGTGTGTGTGTGTGTGTGTGTGTGTGTGTGTGTGATGTGTATTTGGTATGTGAACATTACTGTGTACAGAGAACAGAAGACAACCAGAATGGCTTTACCCTAGCAATACCAGGAAATCAGTCAACACAGATAGCCAGTATATTATCCAAACTATTTCAACGTAAAAAGTTCTTTAAGAGAGTGTTACTATTCCCTGTTTTGACCTTGAGGAAAATGTTACATGTACACGTAAATTGAAACCCACAAGGTCGAAATTTGGAACAGAGATTTTGTTTGCCGAAAAACGTTGGAAAATATTTAGAAAATATTCATGCTATTGATAACTAAAATTATTCATAACGGTATTAATATTATGAATGGGCTCTAGCCGAAAACATTCATTCATTCATACCTGTCTAAAAGTCCAGTTTTTACTAATAGTATTAACAGAGAAAAAAATAACCCACGATTAATTTTAAAAATAAAATGAAGACAAAGTACGACAAATCGTTCATTGGCTTTAAGGTCTTTTGTAGTTTTCTCCCTTACCCCTCCCCGTCCTTCACCTTTTCGAGTGACCCACATCTTATTAATAGGACGTAGACAACTATTGCACCACCAGTACTCAACTTAGTTAGCAGTACTATAATTCTCATGAAATAATAAAGTGTTTATTAATATAGAAAAAATGTTTAGAAAATCGGCATAATTTGCCTAGACTCCTCTGACAGACATTATAATGCACACATTTGAACTGTAGTTGTTCACTTCCAGAATGTAATTTTGCAACCATGTAATTCAAGTTCTTCAACATCTGGACATCCATGAATCTTCAAGAGGTTCTTCATGTGATTCTTTTGACGAAACAGTCTCAGTGCTGGTTGTATCTCCACCAATTGTAGACCCAATGCAAATATTGTAGCAGTAAAAGCAGATTGAGCTCGAACTTTACTGCGATAGACTGATGCCAGTTACATATCCACCAACTGGTAGGCCTAGTTCAAAGACTAGCATTGAAATCAGGCTGAATACATACTTTAGTGTAATAATCTGATGCTGGTTACATATCCACCAATTGGTAGGCCTAGTTCAAAGACTAGTATTGAAATCAGGCTGAATACATACTTTAGTGGTTACATATCCACCAACTGGTAGGCCTAGTGCAAAGACTAGCTATCTGACTTTAATCAGTATTACCAACCATGTCGGACAGTATGCCTGGAGGTAAATAAGCATAATTATATTTGCATCCTTCTCTGGATTGAAGATCACAAACAATTCGTGTGCTAGTGTTGTCAAGACTTGTTTACTAAATCTATCTTTGTGTCCTAGTGTTGTCAAGACTTGCTTACTATCTTCTTTCAGATTCATTACAGGTCTGCTGCAGAAACTTCGCTAAGTTCAAAATACAAACAGCTCTAATTACTCTTAAGAGCCCTTAGAAACCAATGCGCAATTTTTATCCACTCCTCCAAGTTCACAAGAGAATTAAGCAAAGGATTTCTTCACTCTGCTTTGTTTTTATGACAGATTCCAGCCCATAAGTACCTGTCCATTCTCACCCATATATAAAATCCAGCTTAACATCTGCACTCACCTTCCGACACTCAAACCTTAGTGCATCCACCATGGGTTCAAATGCTTTCTCGTACGAGGGGCCTGCCATATGAAATGAACTAGCTTTAGTACTCAGACACCCCCCCACACACACCTAGCATCTACAAATCGCTTATACAAGCTTTTTTTCATCTACAACACCATTCTTTACTTTCTTGATCTTTATTCTTCTTTATTTCTTATCTGATCAGTGCGTGAATTCTTTGTCTAAATATGCACCTTATTTATTTGTATTGTATATTATTGTGTGCGACTATAATGTTATAATACAAACATACATGCCTGACTGAGTGAGAGAGAGAGAGAGAGAGAGAGAGAGAGAGAGAGAGAGAGAGAGAGAGAGAGTGAGAATTAATATGCATATATAATGGATGGATATGTCTACATATGCTGGCATTGTAAGCTACATTAACCCCCCTCTTGCACCCTGCAAATGCAAGCCAAGTCGCAAACTGACGTGTCTGGTCGCATATAATTCAGACCAGGCAGGTAGATGGCTCTCACTCAGTAATACCTAGACATATGCAGACAGTTGACAGAATGAACAGTGTCTGATAAAGGAACAGGTGACTTTAATAATTATTGAAAGGGTAGATCAAGAAATATGGCTGCCTTAGAAAATTAAAAAGACAAAAAAAATGGTGTGTTTGTGTGTGTGTGTGTGTGTGTGCGTGCGTGCGTGTTAAAAATATTAACTTTGGTTAATTGTGCATTGTAACAACTACATAATACCACCATGAGCAAAGTGAAACATGTAAATCAGGAGCCACTTTTAACTGATCAGATCACTATAAGCTATCATAAAAGAAAAATACTTGAATGACTTGCTTTATACTTATTAGATAGATAGTGAGGAAACAAAAACTCTGGAACCAGTAACGACCCGCCAATCACGCACTTTCAATTAGTAGGTCAATAAATTAAAATAATTCCGGTACAAGTGTGGGGACGGAAATTTAGAGAGAGAGAGAGAGAGAGTACTAAATTTATTGGTGAGCTATGTGGCCGCAGGTTTAGACGCTAGATTCGCAAGTTGGTGATTGGGGCTCCACCACCACGTCTTCCCGATCAAGGTCGTTGATATATTGCTTCAGCTCACTTACCACCACCCTCCATCTCCCGGCTCAGGATTGTCAATCTACGTCCCGACTAAAAATAGAGATTTCATTGAACACGAAGCGCTTAAAAAAAATCAAATCTATTTTATTTTATTCAAACAAAATTTCATTCATTGGTGTTCTATGATTATTAATTATTTCTCACCAAACCCATTTTGCAAAACTTTAAACGGCGCGATGTTTACCCATTTCAGATGCCTATTTAAGAATATTGTCAAATAATTACTTACCAATCCAAATTAAAGTCGTAATTATCTTTTTTTAGCATACAAATTCGAGGATTAAATTATGGAATAATACTCAAACTTTTAAAAGAGGAAAAAGAAATTAAATGTTGTGTAGCGGTGTAAGGCTGACTTGGCCATTCTCACTCTATTTTGATGGAACCGACCAAACCAAGTGGACGGCTGAATAAAGCGAAGCCCCCCCGCCCCCCGCATAATCGGGTGGTGTCATATATTTCAAATGGATTAGTTATCTAGAGCTATACATTTATCCAGATTTATATAGTTATTACGTTCCCTAAATAATTAATAATCACCTCTTTTCCCTTCTACTCGCGATAACTTCAAATATGAATTATTCCGAACTGCTTAAAAACGTAATATTAATATTTGATTTTACATTAATCCAGAAGAGCGGCTTTAGATCCAGACTGCACTACAGACAACGCGACGTCTAGTTCATGACGTAGTCACTGGAATTCCCTCCCCCCCCCCCTTCTATATTACCCACTTGTGCGTGGATGTTGAGCTTTGGAGCTATGTTTGCACATGCACAATGAGCATTGGAGAATTGGTGCAAATAAATACTTAAATATCAACTGAATGTAGTGTGGGTGTGCTAATGCCAGCAATAATTGCCTGAGTCCTAACATTTTCACCAAAATGGTTGAGATATGACGTCTCTTTATGGTCGGTAACAAAGAAAAAAGCAATCAACCAGTTAATTATTATATATTAAATAAGACCAAAAGATATATATAACAAGAGTTTCTCTTCTTTAAATTCTCCAGTCTGTATACAATTTCTCAGTCGATTTTATACCCAGCTAGAAACAACGTTCTGCCGGCACAAGTCAGTTTGCTTTCTGTCGTTATAGTTACCTCCCCCTTGTTCAGTTGCGATAAGAAGGGGGAGCATTTTTGCGGCGCGTGGAGTTGGAGATGCGAGTAGTAACGTCTGCCGGCTAGGCAGGTGTAAGAATCGACCAAGCGTGTGTCGGCTGCCAAGCTATAGCGATAGAGCGACGCGAACGGTTGGCAGTTGAACATGTGAAGCGATTTGAAAGTAGAGGCGCGGACGCTCATTTCTGATAGAACAAAGCAATGTCGCAGAGACAAATACGAGAGGACCGACGGAATGCAGCTGTCAAAAACATGCCCGTTGCATCAAAGTGCTTAGCCATCGTGCTACTGCCGGAGAAGAAGCAGACGCAGAAGTTCGAATCAGAAGATTTGGGGGGTGATCGTGAAGGGAATTGTGTTGTTGCTGCTGGTAACACTTTGCCGAGGCAATCAACAACTGCAGCTACGTCGGCCACAGCGAGCGGTAATGGTGTGTTCAGTGGGAAGGACATTTTAGACGATTTCAAGCGGCAGAACAGGACTTGTTACTGGAACCCTGCTCTCATCGAGAGTATCAAGAAGTTGGAATACCTGGGCTTTGTGGAACCGTGTACTGTGCTCGTGGTTGGTGAGGATATACATCTGGAAAATTTACGTTCGGCATGGGGGAGGCGCGTTCTGAAACCACCGTTAAACTACACCATAGACAGAATAGGTGAGGGATTCAAACCATTTTGTACCTGTAGTTCGTTAAGTACAAACCGGGTTTTAAATTTCTTAATGTATAAAAACATTTTACACTCGAGCTTTGGTGAAAAGTACACTGCTGCTGTATATGTGATACAATCAGATTGAAATGAAAACTAACAATATATAATGTATGGGTTACATGCAGTAAGAAACAAACTCGCGTGCATTTGTGACCTCAGTTTGCACTTGGGAATGCAATACTGTACCAGTAGGCCTACATAATATTCTTGTTTATCTCCCTTTCAACTAATAATAAAACTTATTATTCCGTGCAAAAAGTCGATAACGTCATTTATTTAGATTTTAATCACCCTACAAAAATCTCTGCAGTATAAAAAGAACGGATGTATAAAATAAAATCACGAACACACACACACGCACAGACAGCTACATTCTTCTTCGTATGTACATTACTAGGTCTAAATGGAAACGTGAATAAACATTTACGCACACGTACATTCTCGTAAAAGTAATTAAGTTGATCGAAATGTCAGAGAACTAGTAACTGTGAGAGTTATCCCTCTAATCTTTCGACAGCATTCAGAGTTATACAGTACTAATCAAAGCTGTTCAGTCACTCGAAACTATTGACTCGCTTTTTCACAATCAGTCCCACCCACCCCTACACCAGCCGAACCACGTTTTCTAAGAGGATTAGGTGCGTGCAGTATAATGAAAGAAGCGAAACGCGTAACTTGTGTTCAAAGAGGATTAGGTGGAGTGCGTGCAACAACAAGAAAAAAAACGTTTTGTATAAAATGTGGCACTGTTGTTTCTTTTGTTTAACAGAGTTAAAATTTAATCTGTTAATTAAGTCGACCAGCCATTTCAGTTTTTCATTGAAGTCAGTTGTGCTTGTACTTACGCTTCGAGTGCATTTTGTTTTAAATGTTTCGACATTCACGCGTGTGTGTGCGCCTAGAGTGTTGAACACAGCGCACTTGTAAACATTCGAAGAAATAACCTCTTTCTCACACACACATTCATACACACGCACTCTTTTCAACTGCTAATTGTAACTGACTGTCAGTCTAGATTGTTGTACATGTACAGACTTGGTTTGATTGCGCAAGTTCTTAATCTTCGCTGTACTTTTGTTGATTTTGTATCTCTGGGTCGCCTTGATCCAGTTTTTGGTACAGTAGACAGAGATTTGTTTTAACTTACTGTCAGTGCTGCTTTGCTGGCATTCTTCTTTTTATACTGATAGATTTTTTTTTATTAGGCCTATATAACGTCTTGGATTTCACACACACACACACACACACACACACACACACACACACACACACACACACACACACACACACACACACACACACACACACAACTAACCAACCCCACAAGCCAAAGTATCAGTGAATTATCTAACATTCATTATTTGTTGTGTACTTGTTGATAAGGTTGCTAAAGGACCACCCCACCTCTTCATTGTTTCTTTAGCGTTTGTTGATCTGGTGTACTGTGACAAATAATTGTCGGTTTCTTGCGATTATGGAAGTTGTAAATTTGAAGACTTGGTGGTGCACGATGCTGATCGGCGTGAACCGTTCGCGTTTATTTCTTAACCGTAACACTAAAACTGTAACAGTATTTTAACAGAAGTGCGTGGTAGTCCATGACTCCGCCCTGCTAGTTACTCAGCTGGGGCAAGTCAAAATGCATGTTCTGGAGCCGTCAAGTACTTCTGAAGTAGGGCCTCTCAGGCAGAACTGTTGTGTACATAGCGCTCCCCTTAGATCGTCGCTCGAGTGACAATTTTTTTTTAATTTTTTTTTTTTTACACTTTATCAAGCATAGAAATCGTTCTGAGCAGCGTATGGTTTCTATATTTAAACACAATTTCATTTTCCTTAACTACCGTTAAGATTTTATATTTAAACGCATTTACATAATCTATTACTACCTTTAAGTTTTTTATATTCAAACGCATTTACATCATCTATTACTACCGTAAAGTTTTGTTTTATATATACTAAACACACTTATATAATTTTTAATTGTAAGGCTTCTGTATTTAAACACAATTACATTTTCCTTAACAACTGGTCGGCTGAAGGCACTCCGATTGATGAAGTTTTCCTTATAATGTAGCCCAGTATACCCGTCTCTGCCGCACGCCAACTGTATAAATCTTTCACATTTCAGCACTGTATAAACCTTTCTCTCTCATTTATGCTTAGTATAAATCTCTCTCTTCCTCCCTCCGCCCCCCTGTACGCATAATTGACAAATACCTTCATAGTTGAACATGATATCCGCAGGTTTTAGAACACGAAAAGGTTATTTTTGCCCACCCACCCACCCTCATGTTAAGATTACAAAATACATTGCTGAGGATGAGAAAATATGCACGGGGCGAATTACGTAGATTACTATTATCAAGTGTCATGACCCCGCCTCGGCTCGAGACATTTAACCGTTTGTGAGTAGGTTTTGCACACAATTGTTTGTGGATGGTTGTTGGTGATGGTGGTGGTGGTGATGCGAGTGTATGTCACACTTTCATTTAGGATCCACTAATAGACAGGCGTTTGCGTTGAAATGCTTTCTTCAAAATCTTCAAGATATGAACCCCAAAATTAAAAAGAACAAAGTTAAAATAGTCCAACGTTTTCTCCATGAAACAAACCAGTAAATTAACAAACGCATTAACACAGACGATCACTTGAACGTGTGTATGAATGCGTTCGCTCTTTGTCCGGCTTTCAAAACACACTCTCTGCCTGCCAGTTCAAGACATACCCTGCTGGAACAAAGAGACCAACTGCTCCAAGAGAAGTGAACAGACAAATCACGCTGTGAAAACCCATAGGCCTAAGACGGTTTGCAAAGAGGGATTAGACGTTGAAGCACGTAAACATGTGCTTGAGGACGAGTTCGCTATGGCTAAAACAGACCCTCAGCACGGCAAGGCTTAGCAATCGTAGACTCGCATTTTGTCCTTCGTCATTTCGTTTTTGCTCCAAGGGCAGTTAACTGCAGGGGCTTTGGGGAAAAGAACACACCGAGCTGTTACGAGGGTGTGTCTATGCGCGCTTGTGTGAAGATGGGAATTCGCAGAGAGCAGACGATGCACGTGGTAATATCGATCATCACTGCACACCTTTTACCCTTTGGCAGGTGACATTACAGTACAGGTTAACATTTTCACGTCACTTGCTCTTTAACTGACCCGGATTAATTTTTTTTCCTACTTTTATTTGAACACTTGTCTTTCCTAGTTCGCACAAAACGCAATACTGGTATTCGATTTGCAGGGATTACGATTTGAAAAGAGGATTAGAAAAACAAACGACACAACTTGGTAAATGTCCCTGCTGTGGTACAGTCAGCCAGTCAGTAAGTATTATGGAAGAGTTGATTTTCGGAAAGTTTGTGCACCATTTGGCCACCTGACGAGGAAATGATTCGAACTCTTTAGGGCCCGTGGCGATCCCCGGAATGATTGGCGATTAGTTGGAATACATCTACGTACTTTCACACAAACAATCTCCGCCTAAAATGTAAATGTTCTGTCACTGTCACAGATTTGTAAAAGTGCAGAATAGAACTCGCATATCAGTGGAATCGGCAATTTTCTACAGGACACGGCTCAGTTGTCGAAACATTCACTTGTTAGCGGTACGGTTCTGGAAAAATTTGGAAGCAAGCACCAAACTCCTAACTTGATTGTACCGGAGTTAAACCGCGGTCAAGAATTAAACCACACTTGTACCGTACTTCAGCCAGTCAAGCAAGAGTTAAACCCCTATCATACAGGATTAAGCCTCATTCATGCATTAGTTATACTTAAACCTTAGAGATGCCATTTTTTTAACCACTGTCATACAGGAGTTGAGCCACACCTTAATGCCACTGCCCAATCACTTTCATTGAGTATCATACAGGAGTTAAACTTCAGCCATGCAGGAGTTAAATGGCAGTGACAAGAATTAAATTACAACAGTCATACAGTACTTGATCCACATAGGAGACACAAATGACAACCATGCAGGAATTAATCCACATACAGGAAAGATAAATAAGTCACACAGGAATTAATTTAGTCATCCAGGAATTAATCCACAAACGTGAGACATAAGTGACATACAGTAATTAGTTCACCCACAATGAGAGATAAATTACAGTCATGCAGGAATTGATCAACGCGCAAGAGAGATAAATGAGTCATACAGGAATTAACTCCCACTCTGGAGAAATAAATAACAGTCAAACTGGACGATTGTTTCTCCCCCTCCCCCAACTTACTGATAGCGATAGACCAAATAGAAGTACTTCTCCTTTTTCTCAAGCCCTGTCATTTGTACGCGTATAGTGAATATAAATTGAAGCTGCATTATATGGTGGCTTGCAGTGTGAAGTGTAGATATTTGGGACAGTAGAAAGGGGTTACGTCATTAAGTTGAAGCTGCATTATATGGTGGCTTGCAGTGTGAAGTGTAGATATTTGGGACAGTAGAAAGGGGTTACGTCATTAAGTTGAAGCTGCATTATATGGTGGCTTGCAGTGTGAAGTGTAGATATTTGGGACAGTAGAAAGGGGTTACGTCATTGTTGAGCTACATTACATGGTGGCTTGCAAGTGTGAACTTAGATATTTGGGGCAGTAGAAAGGCGTTATGTCATTAAGTCGACGCTGCATTGTATGCACTCGGGCCCGAGAGTAGTCAACTGCTCCCCTCTTCCCTAACGCGGCGGGGTCCAGGGTGGTTGGTTTCCTTGGTTCGCCTTGTCCTTAGTCCGGGTCTACATGAAGTGTGAACTTGTAAATGTACAGGGCAGTAGAGAAATGTTACATCACTATGGCTATGCTTCATTGTATGATGGCTTGCAGTTAAAGATTTGGGGCAGTGGTCCCGTCACTAGGTCGCATCCTTAGTGCAAAACAATTACGCCGTGAATAATTATACAAGTGAACTAATAATATTTTATCAAATTCAAAATCTCATCCGTTAACGTCCGTGATTGGAAACGTGGCAGTAATCCTGTCAGAGGCCACCTTTATGTGTGTTCTTAATCCCATCAGTGTCCAGCCACCCGTGACTGTGCCAGTTACTAAGCCCATCCACTGCAGGGCGATGGGAGGGGCATGGTAGAGACCGGGACGTAGTCTGTTCAGATTACGCAGCAGGGTGCGGGTTAGGTGTAAAGAAGGCCGAGGAACAGTTTGACAATTAAAAGTGTGTGCGTGCATGCATGCCTGTGGGAAGAGAAGGGTAGTAAGTGGAGGAAATGGATGTGTTTCGCAGTTTGTTCAATCATGACTTTCTTTCTGACCGAGGGCATTTTGGTTTGTACAATCATGACTTTCTTTCTGACCGAGGGCATTTTGGTTTGTACAATCGTGACTTTCTTTCTGACCGAGGGCATGTTGGTTTGCACAATCGTGACTTTCTTTCTGACCGCGGGCGTTTTGATTTGTTCAATCATGACTTTCTTTCTGACCGAGGGCATTTTGGTTTGTACAATCATGACTTTCTTTCTGATCGCGGGCATTTTGGTTTTACAATCGTGACTTTCTTTCTGACCGCGGGTGTTTTGATTTGTACAGTCGTGACTTTCTTTCTGACCGGGCATTTTGGTTTGTTCAATCATGAATTTTTGCCTGACCGTGGGCAATGGGTGATCTGCATTAGTTGGATGATTTATTTTTGCCTTATACACATTTCCCAACACGGCCTTCCTTACGTCATTGTTCACTTATATGTCACACCTTTACTTCTGGTAGACTTTATGATCATTGTTTATTTATATGTCACACCTTTACTTCTGGTAGATCATTGTTTATATATGTCACACCTTTACTTCTGACAGACTTCATGATCATTGTTTACTTATATGTCACACCTTTACTTTTGGCAGACTTCATGATCATTGTTTATTTATAGGTCACACCTTTACTTTTGGCAGACTTCATGATCATTGTTTATTTATATGTCACACCTTTACTTCAGGTAGATCATTGTTTATATATGTCACACCTTTACTTCTGACAGACTTCATGATCATTGTTTACTTATATGTCACACCTTTACTTTTGGCAGACTTCATGATCATTGTTTATTTATAGGTCACACCTTTACTTCTGACAGACTTCATGATCATTGTTTACTTATAAGTTATAGGTCACACCTTTACTTTTGGACAGACTTCATGATCATTGACTCTGGAAATGTAGAATTGCAGGTTACTGTCTGCTTGACACTTAGACATTACTTGTATTAATGTTACAAATTTCTTTATGCTTGGACATTGCCTGTTGGTTGCTTTATGCTTGAAAATTACCTGTACTTTGTTTTAATACAGTGTAGAAAAACACGAATGTCTTTATTATCAGAGACTTTGCAATTTACGTCAGTGCGGAAACTGGACTTTCTTTAGTTCTTAGTCTTTAATTCATGTGGAAATTGGAATGACTTTACGTATAAGAAACCTCTGCCTTTAATATAGTGCAGAAATTCTGCCCTCTTTATTTATCAGAGACCTTTCATTCAATCCAGTGTGGATACCCGACAGACAATAGTTATCATAGACTTTTTAAAACTTTAATACCAAATGAGAATTCGATTGCTTTTAGTTATCAGAGACCACTTTAAATTAGTGTGGAAACTTGACTGTTATTATTTATCAGAGAACTGCGACTTTATTTCAGTGTGTGGAATCTTGACTGACTTTAGTTGACTTTAATGCAGATTGGCAACTGGAGTGACTTTAGTATCAGAGACCTTCGAATTTAATACAGTTTGGAAACTCGACTGACTTTTGTGATGTGAGACCTTTGATTTTAATACAGGTGTAAAATCGACTGACTAGTTATCAGAGATCTTTGAATTTAATGCAGTGTTAGTTATCAGAGACCTTAGCCTTTACGTCACTTTGAAGACTAGTTATTTTATACGTTTGCGTTTTATTCACTATGGTAACTCTACTGACTTTAGTTATCAGAGACCTTAGCCTTTACGTCACTGTGAAGACTAGGATGACGTTAGTTATCACAATACATGGCCTTTAATACCGTGTGCAGATTTCTGACATTAGTTCATAGACATGGGACTTTTATTCAGTGTGAAATGTGGATTGGATATAGGTATCAGAGACATTTGATTGTAATTCAATGAGGAACGTGTACATACTTTATTTATCAGAGACCTGTACCTTTAATTCAGTGAGGAAAATGGACTGACTTAAGTTCTCAGCGACTTTTGACTTTAAGATAGTGTGGACATTCGATGGACTTTGGTTATCAGAGAACTTCGATTTTCCCTCAGTGTGGAAACTCGACTGACTTTAGATACCTGAGACATTTGAATTTAATACAGTGTCGAAACTCGACTGACTTTAGATACCTGAGACATTTGAATTTAATACAGTGTCGAAACTCGACTGACTTTAGTTATCAGAGACTTTTGGTTTTAATAAAGTGTGAGAATTGTACTGACTTAGTTATCAGAGACATTTGTCTTTAAAAAAGTGTATAAACTGGGCTAACTTTAATTATCAGAGGCCTTTACTGTACCGACTTTATTTATCAAAGGCCTATGTCTTTAATGTATTGTGTAATCCTGGCTGATAGTAATTACTATAAAAAATAAGGGCAGAGAGACAGAGACAGAAGGAGGCAAATAGACAAAATTCAGAGAGACAAAGAAGATGGGATGGCCGAAGGAAGAGACACAGATAATAGAAAGATATAAGAGAGACAGAGGGGGTCGAAAAGTCAGAAAGAAGAGAAAGATATAAGAGAGATAAAGATTAGAGAGTGAGAAGAAGTCACGGGTGAGATACAGATGAGAGAAGGGTGAGATCGAGGTGAATGGTAAGGAGAAAGACAAGGGTGAGATCGAGGTAAATGGTAAGGAGAAAGACAAGGGTAAGATAGGGATTAAAGGAAAGGAGAGAGAGGCAAGGCTGAAAGAGACATACATAAGAGAGGGGGTTTCAAATCTTGTTAGATTGATGATGGTCTATTTTTTTAAATAATCTATTGGGAATGCGTGTGTGTGTGTGTGTGTGTGTGTGTGTGTGTGTTGTATTAGGAAAAGGTCATATTATCCTTGCCTTGTGAAGAAATGTGTTTAGAAGATGAAACTACTGTCAAAAGTATGAATCTTATCTAGAAAGAACTTTCAAACTATAAAAATTACGTGTAACAAAAAGTTATGTACACATATATGAATTAGGTCCTTCATGCACAAGAAGTTTTTTGAAAATATAAGAATTTGGAAATTTGCACCAAGTTTCAGTGAGATGTATGTTGTTTGTTTTAAAACAAAATGCAAAGTATGATTCATCTTGTTCTACACCAGAAGAGTATGGAAAGGAAGTTAAAAGGTGACTCTTCAAATTTTATGTAAATTACTTTGAGAACAGTTAATAATTGTATAATTGTTTATAATCAAAAGAATCACATACTACAAAGCACAGTGCTATTGGAATAAATGAATAAAACCAAGATTAATTCAAATAAATCAATCGCCGAGATTTAATATCCTTAATTCTCAAAGCTTTACAACATTCATTGGAAACAATATACACGTTAGTTTATGGACGGGAGTAAAATGAAATTAAATTCTACGATATTTCGAAGTAATTATGTAGGAATGAAAATAAAAGTATGTACATTTTTTTTTTTCAAAATTAGTTGAACTGATTTTAATATTTAAACGTGTGATGTATCCAGTGAAAAATAAAATGCATAAATACAAAGGGCAGATAATTGATAGATAGTTTGATAGACCCTCTATTGGGTGAGATGCATAATGGAGATCCCCAGTCACTGAACTGTAAGCACACTAATCCTTCACAGCATGGTATTCTCTGACACGGCTCTTTCAAAGAGCTGCACCCTTCTCTGCCTGGGCGTGTCACTCTGTTAACAGAAAATCGTATAAATGAAATTACATTTGTTTATAACTCTATACTTCCACAATGTCTATACCTCTACGGAACGGTTTGATAGAAATTGCATGCTCTACTGCAATTTCATAAATCCGTTCACGGAATGGATGGGAGGCTTGGGTTAGACACACACACACACGCATGCACGCACGCACGCGAGTAAATACTCACACATAGGAAAAAATGTATATATACTCTAGTGTTGGACGGAATAAGAAAGGAGTGTTAAAATGTATATATACTCTAGTGTTGGACGGAATAAGAAAGGAGTGTTAAAATGTATATATACTCTAGTGTTGGACGGAATAAGAAAGGAGTGTTAAAATGTATATATACTCTAGTGTTGGACGGAATAAGAAAGGAGTGTTAAAATGTATATATACTCTAGTGTTGGACAGAATAAGAAAGGAGTGTTAAATCTGGTTGAAAAAAGAAGAACGTTTCAACCTCCATTTCACTGAATGAAAGTTACAAAACTCCCTCCCCCATCCCCCATCATACAAGCGCGTACACACGCGTGCTCATCTTAAAATGTAAATCATTCACTGCAAGAGACGTCTGTTAGGAATTCCTCACACAAACGACAACTGGACGTATCAAACATTTACAAATATCACTAACACAACAGTTATTAAGAACAATTGTAATAAATAGAAACACACAAATATCACTAACACTACAGTTATTAAGAACAATTGTAATAAATAGAAACACACAAATATCACTAACACTACAGTTATTAAGAACAATTGTAATAAATAGAAACACACAAATATCACTAACACTACAGTTATTAAGAACAATTGTAATAAATAGAAACACACAAAATACAGAGTAATGTAATTCGCAATGCAGACGAAAAGAAAAGTCTATTCATTCTGTGGCGGAGTAAATTTGCTTATCCCTATTTCTAAACTTAATAATTATATATTGTTTCCAATGTTAATGTGACCCGACCTTGGGTACTTCTTATGACGATATTGTGTGGTCTCCAGAGTTGGAGTAAACAACTCAGGGAGAGAATATGAAAGAATTTGTGATTCAATCCAAATCAGTTCCAAGCGGGTGAGTAGTTTTTTTCTAAAAGTCTCACACTTCTTCATAACAAATTCATTCAATGAGGATGGACCAAAAGTTATTTTATTGAGGAAAGACATATAATCTAACCACTTTGATTTTGACATCACTCGAGTCTGGACATAAAGGTAATCATTAGCTTATAGTAAGTTAACTGACTGAAAAGGAAGAATGGACTTAGAAATATTTTGTTTTAGAAATATTTTGTACGTATTTGCTATATGGAATAATGAAGTAAAATCATTGAAATTTATTTGTTATAAAATGTGTTTCTTACAATTATATACACACACATGAGTGAAATAAATAAATTTGTAAATCTGTAACGTTAGCACGGGACAAGGCTGATTAAGGATTAGGATGGTGGACGCGTTGGTGTGCGGTCAGAAAGGGTCTTGGACAGGAAGTTATCACAGGTCTAACGAATGTAGACCAGTGCGCACTTCTACAGGAGGTCAGCTGTATAAATACAAAAAATAATGGCTAAATTACTTATTGTATTTTAAAGATTTGCCAGCTGTTGGGATTTGGAATACCAACAGTAAATAAGTTATTGCAAAGCAAACTGGAAAGGAATATAATATCTCCAACAAAGTTTTGTTCATCATGGAGTCACAATCTTTCTCTTCCGAATTAGGTCCACGATCTTGGCCGTATTGTTTAATTCATCTATTTATCTCAAGAGTGTAGTGTTTGTACGAGAAATATTGTGTCATCAAGGACATAGCGCGGTGTCTGTACGAGAATTATTGTGTCATCAGTGACACAGTGGTGGTGGGGGATGAGTGTTTGTCTTCTCAGTGAGAAACGAATGTCCAACCCAGTGACTCTTCAGAGGTTTGGGATTTTACCATTGAAGTTATTTAGTTTATGGATCTCACTTTGTGCATTCATGTTCTGGTCTCCATGTATTGCAAATCTGTAAATGCCCTCTAATGTCCTTTAATATCTTTAAATATCTTATGTATTAAATATGTAAAACATCTCATTACTGGGTGCATTTAATCGGTGACTAGGTCTGTAAAATAATTTTTGAATTGTATCGAACAAAATGTCTCTATGGTAGCATTTACTGCGGGGTAAAATCTGTAAAATGACTTATTAATGGTTATGTTTGTTTGGTGACAAGCGTTGCTAGTGTTTCATTATTATAATATTAATCAGTTTTCAATTATTTGGAATCTAAAGATTCGTCATGGCGACTAAATGTCTTTAACTTCTGATGTACCTGCATTTTTAAAAATACACTATATAATAAGTAAATTGCATTTTCACACAGTTCTTATTCCTCTTTCGCTCCTTTGATTTATACAAACTGTATATTTTTCTTTCCCTAAAATTGGCAATATTTATTGTACTGTGCCTATGTGAATTGCCACATTCGTTGTGCTGATAATTTTTTTGAAACCAGTAGACAGTATTCATGTTGACAAAAAAAATGCATTGGCTGATTGTTGCAAAAACCGGTATACAGCATTCATGTTGACAAAAGAAAATGCATTGGCTGATTGTTGCAAAAACCGGTAGACATCATTCATATTGACAAAAGAAAATGCATTGGATGATTGTTGCAAAATTCATGTAGACAAAATAAAATGCATTGGATGATTGTTTGCAAAGTTTAAAAGTGGTGTCATACAACTGGTGTATAAATAAGTGACGTAGACAATTATAACTTCGCAGAGCTTCCTACCCCTGGTGTCTAGAGCACGGGGTGTTGGGGCTTCCTACCCCTGGTGTCTAGAGCAGGGTGTTGTGGCTTCCTACCCCTGGTGTCTAGAGCATGGGGTGTTGGGGCTTCTTACCACTGGTGTCTAGAGCATGGGGTGTTGGGGATTCCTACCACTGGTGTCTAGAACATGGGGTGTTGGGGCTTCCTACCACTGGTGTCTAGAACATGGGTTGTTGGGGATTCCTACCACTGGTGTCTAGAGCATGGGGTGTTGGGGCTTCAATATTATAAAGAGACATAAAAAGAAATAAGATATATTCAAAAAAGTATAAATTCAATTCAATTAAAAAAAATTGATTGAGTTTAAATTAAATTAAATTAAATTAAATTAAATTAAATTGAAGGAAATTAAAGGAAAGGAAAGGAAACGAAGTGATGTGAAGGGAAAATCAATTCAATTCATCTGTCTAATAAAACTTACATTAATCTCTATTTAAATTAACATCAAAACAATATTCAAGATTTATATAGAATCATCGTGAAGTTAATGAAACTATAAGAAGCAATAAATGTAGATATCGAAATGAAATATAATATTAATAATTAAGCTGAATTTCAAAAGTTATAAATTAGAAAAGTCAAAAATAAATTGCAAGAGCATAATACCGGTTCGGTCTTCCAACAGTGTTGTCATCTGTTCGTAATAAATAAAATTAATATCAACTAGTATTAGAAAATTTCACAGTATAATCTGTCTATCTATCTATTTATCTATCTATCTATCTATCTACCTGTGTGCCTGTCTATCTTTCCGTCCGTCTGTCCACACACACATCCATCCATCCGTTCTTCCACCCTTTCATCTATCTATCTATCTATCTATCTATCTATCTATCTATCTATCTATCTATCTATCTATCTATCTATCTATCTATCTATCTATCTATCTATCTATCTATCTATCTATCTATCTACCCATCCATGCACCCATCCGTCATCCATCTTTCAATCCATCTCTCTTTCTCTAATAGTACTCTTCATTTTAAATATATATGCATATAAATATGTATGTATATAGAGAATACTTAGATAGATAGATAGATAGACAATTAGATTACAAACCTTACTAATTTTTAAAAAACGTACTATTTAATAAAGTGCAGCTTTGTACAGAATAGATATTCAGCATATCTTGTGTATGATTATTTGTTTGGGGGAAATTTAAATATGACTTTACGAATATATTCTTGTAAAAGAGCAGTTTTAATTATCACTTTTCCATGTAAATACGAAAGAATACTACATTGTTATTCTTATAGTGTTGCATCTGGAAAATTACCTTGCGTTGCTAACGGCAACAATACAAACAGCATGAACCAAGCCCACATGTTTGTCATCAGTTAAGAGAGTTCTAAAAACGGAAAGAAGTGAAATAATAAAAATATGTAATTTATTTTGAATGAAGATGTAAAGCTCTACGAACCTCTCTCATAATGTTGAATTCAAAAAGAACTTGTAATAAAAATGATTGTAACGATAAACAAAACATGCAACTTGTATTTTTCTCTGAATGTCACCTTCTGTATCTTTGACATAAAAGATGAACATTATAAAATCAGATTTTCTATTAGAAATATGAACATCTATTAAATCCCTGAAATATCATGTATAACACTTATTTTACTTACATACAGCACAATGCACAATACATTTCAAGTGCCACATTCACAATAGCGTGAAAACATAATGAAAGCTAATATAGTACCCCATTCCTTTTAATCTACTGCATCAAAGAATTCACTTCGTTCATTTTTTAGCTGTCACATGATTATCAGATTAGAGAATCAGTCACAATACAATCGCCACTGACGGAACTCGTCACAAGTGTCATTGGAACATCTCATTACACGTCATTGCCTCCCCACATTACAAGCGTCACAGGCCCAACTCATTACACGTGTCAGAGATCTATCTCATAAAACGTGTCACAGACCCGTCTCATTATACATGTCAAAGATCTATCTCATATTAAAAGTGTCACAAACCCATCTTCATATCTCCATACGCGTGTCAGTGATCTATCTCATTAACGGTGTTACCTGCTAATTAACATTAGGAAGGACTGGACCATACGTGAAAGGTCAAAGGCAAATCACATGATGCGCATTGAAGGGATGTAGTTATTAGAAGCTGCAAAACACAAACATTTCTGGCAATATACGTTAAATATGTTATTTGAATCCACATAGATATGTGTGAGGTGTATGCTCCAATTGCAGAAAATGTTTTTCATAAACACAAAACATACAGATAAATTTATGGAGTTAGTAATTCCTGTTGATTCTTTACAGACAATAGCAGAGTACTTTACAACTCTAAAATATACTTTATAAACATTTTGTAGAATATCATTTATAACCCGAACTATGAACACAATCAATAAACATTATGTAGGAAATAACAGAGCCAAAAGTATGAACTTTCTATATAAACAGTTAGTAGAACATCACTTATAACCAAAAATATGAACATATTATATAAACATTATTTAGAAGATCACAGAGCCATAACTGTGAACTTGCTATATAAACAGTTAGTAGACTAAATATTATAGTCAAATTTCTGAACTCACTGGATAGCAGTTTAGTTCTTGTACAAACTATATAAAGATTATTTAATAATTCTGTTTAAATAAAATCAAAACAAATACTGAGGTGCACTTGGCTTCTGACAACTGAATGAAAGCATTGCAACAATTTATCTCAAATCAAAATGTACTATAATGAGGATTTAAAATGAGAAATGCTTACCCCAAATAACGACTGTGCTAATACTTGCTCATTTCAGATTGAATAAAAAATGTACACACGTTGTGTAAACCTGTAGCCTGGTGCTAACTATTGTAAAGGATTTGTAATGATTATATTTTAATAATCGGTCCTGGAAGACATAATAACAATACTGCACAATAATTACAGCAAACGAAAATGACAGGAGAACAGTACGTACATTTAGTAAAACCACAGCAGACAATAAATAAGAAATCAAAAATCAAATATTAACTAGAAACTGTAAACAATAATCCAGTGCATTTGACTGATTCAGAATTCTATAACCAAACTTGAGGTCATAAATGTTACTGTATCTTCAAGCTGCACAAATAATTGTGTGCTTTACCAGCAAATGAATTAACCACTGGTAAAATAAAACTGTCTAAATTTCTATCTGACTGTCATGGAAAAAAAACGTGGGGGGGGGGGATATAATCAGAAAACTTAATTTTTTTACCCTTGATTACTTCCACTTGTGCATAGTGTGACGCAATAGACGTTGCCAGTGTTGTCTGCAACAATGACGTATTAATTACATACACTGTCAGCAGGGAGTTTGTTTCCATTTACTGTCATCAAGTTTGCTAATTACATATTTTCAACATCTTTATAAAAATACATTTGATTAATTATTTGTGTTAGATGTTCGATAATTATTTTCACAATATGTGGAAATAGTGTTTAGTTTTTATTAACAATTCTTTTACAAATTTAATTAGGAATTATATTTTTAGAAGTATTGCACCTCAGAGTAATGCACCTTCATAGCGTCAGTAAAGTAGGGATACATGCGCGAATTTTATCTGTGAGAGAATGAGAACTTGATTGTGCATAAAAAGACTAACAGGAGCTATTTCAGTACACAGGGAAGAGTCAAGCAACTGTTTTCAAACAGTGAACAATCTACCTAATTTTTAAACAAAAATATGAAATGTTCATTGAAATGACGTGTCAGCATAGCAATGCTATAGCTCATGTGGACACTTATCTTACTCTTCCGTTATGGAACTATTCAATCGCTAGTTCTAACAATGTTTTATCTAAGCTGACAATGTTTGTAGCTTTCTTTACCCGTACAATGCTTACCCCAAACCCTCCTTACCCCCACTTATCCCCAGAAAGGTTTGAAGTGCTTGAATCGGAGGCTCTCCACCTGTATACGTATGTATATGTATCAAAGCAAAGCTAAATGCAGTGATAGTTAACTGTGTAAATAGAATTAATTCCTTGACTACTTTGGTCAAATTGACTTACCTTCAAAACATGTGTAACCTTACGGTCCTGGGAATACAGCCTCCTCTTTCAGTTTCCGAAGCCAGTCTGCTAGAATAGCATTGATTTTCTGTGAGAAATGGCGTCACACATAGCAATAGATTGTAATGTCGATTATAGGACGTGTAGTTGTTTCTTTCTTTCTAGAGTTTTGATTGGTTTATTTTCTTGCTTTTGTTTCCTGTTTTTTTTAAACAAAGATAGCATGCATGGAAACTAACGGAAACAATTTTATTTCGTTTTTTTACCGTACTTATGTGATATTTATTTTAATCTTTTGTTAAAAATCTAAATTTAAGTGTGTGTGTGTTTCATTATAAAACTATTGTTAATGGACTTGTTAGACTATTTTTTTAAAGAACGTTTGCTGCCGTTTGCTACCGGGAATATCGTCCCCTCCTGTTCTTGTAGGATACATGAACCTACTGCACTGTTACTAGAACTTTCTTCTATGTGAAACGATAAGTAAGAGCTGCTTTTACAAGACTTAACACTCTCACACACTGCAAATCAAAATCGCTCTCTCGCGTACAAATGTAAAATCTTCAGAAAGATGTTTTTCATTGAGCGTAAGTTTCCTAGTAGCGATGTGAATCAATATACACTACGTCACTAGTGTACCAAAATAGATACTCTTCTCCCTAAGGCGGAACTGTATTCTTAATTAACGTGCCTATAATTCACTGAACCATGTGTTAGCTTTTACAGTGCCACGTTACACTGGGCTAATGTTAAAAATACTCTATTTCCTTCTAGAAGTATAAACATTAATTTATTCTATCTGCTCATAGAATGCCCAACACAATTTATATACTACTCCTTCAGTATATAACAAAACGATACACTAAGCATCACATCGACAACCCAGAAAAATTGACTCTGTTACTTAGAATCAGATCAATTTACAAGCAAGCAAGTCATGAAAGCATCAAACAGATAAGATCACACAGCATATCATAAAAGCAATCAAATAGATCATAAAAGCATGTATCAAAACAAGCACAAGTCATGAAAGAATAAATCCTGAAAGCGCATAAGAAAAATAAGCATGAAACATATCAAAATTATTTCAATCAAAACATTTCTTAATTATTTGTCTAGGAGTGTGTTAACGTATAGGCTCTAAAAAAGAAACGTCATATTGGCTGTGTTTGCGAGTGTGTGAATATGAATGTCAAGAATACTTGATGAACAGACGAACACAATGAAACAAAACATACACGAACTCTTTTGCCCCATTCAAATACTGTGAATAACGAGTTTTTTTTTTATAAAGTATGATTTAGGTTTTATTAACCTGATAGGCATCTCTCTTATACAGTGGTTAAATCAAACATGCACCGTTCGAATGGCATACTCCCTAGGGAGGAGATGAAAATGAACAAATTCAAAAAGTCAAAAATAAAAATAAATATTAAATTTCTATGCAGTAAATTGTACCGCTAACATTAAACAATTCACACGAAATATGGATTAACCACCATACTTTAGTTGGTATTACATACAAAAATAATATTTCTCCTTATAAAAATAAATGTTCTTATTCTTAAATCCTAGTGCAAATATTCTAAATGCACTTTGCCTCCATGTTACTACTCACTGTTTGTGAATGTCCGAGGAGAGGGGACCCAGAGTTGTAGCATCACTCACAACGATGATTATTCGAATCCTTGTTCTAGACCTCACATGTATGGGCTGGGTCTGGTAGTCTTGGCTGTTGCCAATAGTGACTTTAGTTGTCAGAGACTATGGACTTTAATACATTGTCAAACCTCACATGACTTTAGTGATCTGAGACCTTTGACTTTAATACTGGTGGAAATTCGACTGACGTTAGTTATCCGAGATCTTAAACATTAATACAGTGTGGAAACTCGACAGACTTAAGCTATCAAATGTCTTTGACTTTATATCAGTATGGAAACTGGATTGCCTTTAGAAATCTGAGAACTTTACCATTAATTCAATATGAAACTGACTGACTTTAGTTATCAGAGACCTTTGCCTTTAAGTCAATGTGGAAACCAGGCTGACTTTAGTGATCTGATACCTTTGTATTAATTCAGTGTGGAAACTGGACTGAATTTAGATATCAGAGACCTTTGATTTTTATTCAATGTGGAAATTGGACTGCCTTTATGTCATGACTTGGGGGTCTCATTTGGCTGTACAGGAAGATCATCAGCTGCAGCTTTTCACACACATTGAAGTTATATTTTACTACTGGTGGCAGCTGTGCACTCACTTATTAAATCTGAACAAATTATTCCACATTGTCACAACTGGGGGTCTTGTTTGGATGTTTTGGTGTATATTCGGCAGCTTATGACATGTGCCAGTAATACGTCGTCTTTAAGATTTTATCAAAAGACACAAGACAGACACCATTGGTGTTTGGGTGGGGCCCAATTTATTCTGTCATGCAAAAAAACGTTTGATTGGCTGTATGCAAGTGTACGAATGTGATGGTGGTGAGTATTGGACAAACGGACTAATGAATGTTCGAAGAGAGGTGACGTAGGTTGTATTGTCAGATCACAAATTGATTCGGAGATCAGTGACACAATTGGTAGCATCACTCAAATCTATTATTTGAAGAAAGATGACACACAATATCCTGGTGACGCTTCACAGGAATGATTTGAAGAATGGTGATGCAATCATAATGGTGCTCTCAATGAAGATTTGAAGGTCAGGTCATTGCATTACTGATTCCCCATGTATGGCTGAACAAATTAAAGTTTAATATATTTACATATGTGCTAGGGTATGTGAGTCCCCTCAAAATCATGTTTTTGATGGGGATTACTTCCCTTAGTCCATGCTTGGCTTGCACAGTCCATGAAATAAAAAATAATTTTGGCTCCATGCTTTTCCCGTGACAAGATATTAGAGATTTTTGCCTTTCATTCAGTGCGGAAACTTGAATCTGTTTAGTTATCACAAACCTTTGATTTTGATACAGTCTGGAAACCTTTGATTTTGATACAGTCTGGAAACCTTTGATTTTGATACAGTCTGGAAACCTTTGATTTTGATACAGTCTGGAAACCTTTGATTTTGATACAGTCTGGAAACCTTTGATTTTGATAAAGTCTGGAAACCTTTGATTTCGATAAGTCTGGAAACTTTTTTTTTACATAATGTATGGGAACTCAATATATTTTAGTTTTCAGGGACTAGATCTTTAAATTAGTGTGGAAACTGGACTGACTTAATTATGAAATAACTTTGCCTTTAATACTATGCATAAACGTGACTGACTTGGGTATCTGAATTCTTTGACTTTTATTTAGTGTGGAAACACTACAGACTTTATTTATATTAAGATAACTCTACTGACTTTAGATATCAGAGATGTGTGACTTTAAGTCAGTATGGAAACAGGACTGACATTAGTAATCAGAGACGTTTGTCTTTAATTCAGTGTGCAGACTGCAATGACTTTAGTTATTCGAGCATTACATTTAATACAGTATGAAAGCACTACTGACCTTAGTCATCAGAGACTTTTGAATTTAATTCAGAGTGGCAACTGGACTGACCTTACCTATCAGAGACCTTTGCCATTTATTCAATGTAGAAACTCTATTCATTTGAGTTATTAGAGACCTTCCATTTTAGGACAGTGTGGGAACTTTACTGACTTTATTTATCAGAAATTTTTGCCTTTAATTCTTCATGGTAAATGGACTGACTTTAGGTCTCTGAGACCTTTGACTTTTATACAGTGTGGAAACTGGACTGTCTTAGCAATCAGAGATGTTTGATTTTAAAACACCGGAAATTCGACTGTCTTTAGTAATCAGAGACCTTTATTTTAATAAATTAATGGAACTCGGCTGACTTAATTATCAGAGACCTTTCTTTAAATTAGTGTGTAACCTTGATTGACTTTAGTTATCAGATACCTTTGCCTTCACTTGAATGTGAACTGGTCTGACTTTATTTATCAGAGACATTTGCCTTTTAATATGTTGATACTTCTCTGACTTTAGTTATCAGAGACCTTTGCCTTTTATTCAATGTTGAAATTGGTCAGACTTTATTTATCAGAGATATTTGCCTTTTAAAATGTTGATACTGGTCTGACTTTAGTTATCAGAGACCTTTGCCTTTTATTCAATGTGGAAACTGGGCAGACTTAGTTATTAGGGACCTTTGCCTTCAATACAGGGCTTAAGCTCGAATGACTTTATGCTTTCACAGACCTTTGGTTTTAATACAGTGTGGAAACAACTGACTTTTGTTATTAGACACATTCCTTAAATACAGTGTAGACATTCGTCGGACTTTAAAGATCTGAGACACTTTGCTTTAATACAGTGTAGACACTCGTCAGACTTTAAAGATCTGAGACACTTTGCTTTAATACAGTGTAGACACTTGTCAGACTTAAAAGATCTGAGATACTTTGCTTTAATACAGTGGAAATTCAGCTGACTTTAGTTATTAGAAATCTTTGGTTTTAATGCAGTGTAGAAAAACACGAATGTCTTTAATTATATCAGAGACCTTTGCAATTTACGTCAGTGCGGAAACTGGACTTTCTTTAGTTCTTAGCCTTTAATTCATGTGGAAATTGGAATGACTTTATGTATCAGAAACCTCTGCCTTTAATATAGTGCAGAAATTCTGCCCTCTTTATTTATCAGAGACCTTTCATTCAATCCAGTGTGGATACCCGACAGACAATAGTTATCATACACTTTTTAAAACTTTAATACCAAATGAGAATTTGATTGCCTTTAGTTATCAGAGACCACTGTCTTTAAATTAGTGTGGAATCTTGACTGACTTTAGTTATCAGAGACATTTTACGTCAAAGCAGTATGGAAAAAAACAACTGACTTTAGTTGACTTTAATGCAGATTGGCAACTGGAGTGACTTTAGTTATCAGAGACCTTCGAATTTAATACAGTGTGGAAACTCGACTGACTTTTGTGATGTGAGACCTTTGATTTTAATACAGGTGTAAAATCGACTGACTAGTTATCAGAGATCTTTGAATTTAATGCAGTGTTAGTTATCAGAGACCTTAGCCTTTACGTCACTGTGAAGACTAGTTATTTTATACGTTTGCGTTTTATTCACTATGGTAACTCGACTGACTTTAGTTATCAGAGACCTTTGTCGTTAGGTCATTGTGGAAATTGGACTTACTTTAGTTATCAGAGACCTTTGCATTTAATTCGGTGTTTAAACTGGATTGACGTTAGTTATCACAATACTTGGCCTTTAATACCGTGTGCAGATTTCTGACATCAGTTATCATAGACCTGAGACTTTTATTCAGTGTGAAATGTGGATTTAAGTTAGATATCAGAGACATTTGATTGTAATTCAATGAGGAACGTGTACATACTTTATTTATCAGAGACATGTACCTTTAATTCAGTGAGGAAAATGGACTGACTTAAGTTCTCATCGACTTTTGACTTTAAGATAGTGTGGAAACTCGACTGACTTTAGTTATCAGAGACTTTTGTTTTTAATAAAGTGTGCGAATTGTACTGACTTAGTTATCAGAGACATTTGTCTTTAAAAAAGTGTATAAACTGGGCTAACTTTAATTATCAGAGGCCTTTACTGTACCGACTTTATTTATCAAAGGCCTATGTCTTTAATGTATTGTGTAATCCAGACTGATAGTAATTACTATGAAAATAAGGGCAGAGAGACAGAGACAGAAGGAGGCAAATAGACAAAATTCAGAGAGACAAAGAAGATGGGATGGCCGAAGGAAGAGACACAGATAATAGAAAGATATAAGAGAGACAGAGAAGAGGGGGTCGAAAAGTCAGAAAGAAGAGAAAGATATAAGAGAGATAAAGATTAGAGAGTGAGAAGAAGTCACGGGTGAGATACAGATGAGAGAAGGGTGAGATCGAGGTGAATGGTAAGGAGAAAGACAAGGGTAAGATAGGGATTAAAGGAAAGGAGAGAGAGGCAAGGCTGAAAGAGACATGCATAAGAGAGGGGGTTAAAAATCTTGTTAGATTGATGATGGTCTATTTTTTTATAATCTATTGGGAATACGTGTGTATGTGTGTGTGTGTGTGTGTGTGTGTGTGTTGTATTAGGAAAAGGTCATATTATCCTTGCCTTGTGAAGAAATGTGTTTAGAAGATGAAACTACTGTCAAAAGTATGAATCTTATCTAGAAAGAACTTTCAAACTATAAAAATTACGTGTAACAAAAAGTTATGTACACATATATGAATTAGGTCCTTCATGCACAAGAAGTTTTTTGAAAATATAAGAATTTGGAAATTTGCACCAAGTTTCAGTGAGATGTATGTTGTTTGTTTTAAAACAAAATGCAAAGTATGATTCATCTTGTTCTACACCAGAAGAGTATGGAAAGGAAGTTAAAAGGTGACTCTTCAAATTTTATGTAAATTACTTTGAGAACAGTTAATAATTGTATAATTGTTTATAATCAAAAGAAACACAAGCTACAAAGCACAGTGCTATTGGAATACATGAATAAAACCAAGATGAATTCAAATAAATCAATCGCCGAGATTTAATATCCTTAATTCTCAAAGCTTTACAACATTCATTGGAAACAATATACACGTTAGTTTATGGACGGGAGTAAAATGAAATTAAATTCTACGATATTTCGAAGTAATTATGTAGGAATGAAAATAAAAGTATGTACATTTTTTTTTTCAAAATTAGTTGAACTGATTTTAATATTTAAACGTGTGATGTATCCAGTGAAAAATAAAATGCATAAATACAAAGGGCAGATAATTGATAGACAGTTTGATAGACCCTCCAATGGGTGGATAGCAGAATGGAGGTCCAAATTCCAACTGTAAGCACACTAATCCTTTACAGCATGGTATTTTAGTACACGGCTTTTTGAACGAGCTGCACGCTTCTCTGCCTGGGCGTGTCACTCTGTTAACAGAAAATCGTATAAATGAAATTACATTTGTTTATAACTCTATACTTCCACAATGTCTATACCTCTACGGAACGGTTTGATAGAAATTGCATGCTCTACTGCAATTTCATAAATCCGTTCACGGAATGGATGGGAGGCTTGGGTTAGACACACACACACGGGCATGCACGCACGCACGCGAGTAAATACTCACACATAGGAAAAAATGTATATATACTCTAGTGTTGGACGGAATAAGAAAGGAGTGTTAAATCTGGGTGAGAAAAGAAGAACGTTTCAACCTTCATTTCACTGAATGAAAGTTACAAAACTCCCTCCCCCATTCCCCATCATACAAGCGCGTACACACGCGTGCTCATCTTAAAATATAAATCATTCACTGCAAGAGACGTCTGTTAGGAATTCCTCTCACAAACGACAACTGGACGTATCAAACATTTACAAATATCACTAACACTACAGTTATTAAGAACAATTGTAATAAATAGAAACACACAAATATCTCTAAAAGTTATTAAGAACAATTGTAATAAATAGAAACACACAAATATCACTAAAAGTTATTAAGAACAATTGTAATAAATAGAAACACACAAATATCACTAACAGTTATTAAGAACAATTGTAATAAATAGAAACACAAAAATATCACTAACAGTTATTAAGAACAATTGTAATAAATAGAAACACACAAATATCACTAACAGTTATTAAGAACAATTGTAATAAATAGAAACACACAAATATCACTAACAGTTATTAAGAACAATTGTAATAAATAGAAACACACAAATGTCACTAACAGTTATTAAGAACAATTGTAATAAATAGAAACGCACAAATTTCACTAACAGTTATTAAGAACAATTGTAATAAATAGAAACACACAAATATCACTAACAGTTATTAAGAACAATTGTAATAAATAGAAACACACAAATATCACTAACAGTTATTAAGAACAATTGTAATAAATAGAAACACACAAATATCACTAACAGTTATTAAGAACAATTGTAATAAATAGAAACACACAAATATCACTAACAGTTATTAAAGACAGTTGTAATAAATAGAAACACACAAATATCACTAAAAGTTATTAAAGACAATTGTAATAAATAGAAACACACAAATATCACTAACAGTTATTAAGAACAATTGTAATAAATAGAAACACACAAATATCACCATCAGTTATTAAGAACAATTGTAATAAATAGAAACACACAAATATCACTAAGAGTTATTAAGAACAATTGTAATAAATAGAAACACACAAATATCACTAAGAGTTATTAAGAACAATTGTAATAAATAGAAACACACAAATATCACTAACAGTTATTAAGAACAATTGTAATAAATAGAAACACACAAATATCACTAAGAGTTATTAAGAACAATTGTAATAAATAGAAACACACAAATATCACTAACAGTTATTAAGAACAATTGTAATAAATAGAAACACACAAATATCACTAACAGTTATTAAGAACAATTGTAATAAATAGAAACACACAAAATACAGAGTAATGTAATTCGCAATGCAGACGAAAAGAAAAGTCTATTCATTCTGTGGCGGAGTAAATTTGCTTATCCCTATTTCTAAACTTAATAATTATATATTGTTTCCAATGTTAATGTGACCCGACCTTGGGTACTTCTTATGACGATATTGTGTGGTCTCCAGAGTTGGAGTAAACAACTCAGGGAGAGAATATGAAAGAATTTGTGATTCAATCCAAATCAGTTCCAAGCGGGTGAGTAGTTTTTTTCTAAAAGTCTCACACTTCTTCATAACAAATTCATTCAATGATAATGGACCAAAAGTTATTTTATTGAGGAAAGGCATATAATCTAACCACTTTGATTTTGACATCACTCGAGTCTGGACATAAAGGTAATCATTAGCTTATAGTAAGTTAACTGACTGAAAAGGAAGAATGGACTTAGAAATATTTTGTTTTAGAAATATTTTGTACGTATTTGCTATATGGAATAATGAAGTAAAATCATTGAAATTTATTTGTTATAAAATGTGTTTCTTACAATTATATACACACACATGAGTGAAATAAATAAATTTGTAAATCTGTAACGTTAGCACGGGACAAGGCTGATTAAGGATTAGGATGGTGGACGCGTTGGTGTGCGGTCAGAAAGGGTCTTGGACAGGAAGTTATCACAGGTATAACGAATGTAGACCAGTGCGCACTTCTACAGGAGTCCAGCTGTATAAATACAAAAAATAATGGCTAAATTACTTATTGTATTTTAAAGATTTGCCAGCTGTTGGGATTTGGAATACCAACAGTAAATAAGTTATTGCAAAGCAAACTGGAAAGAAATATAATATCTCCAACAAAGTTTTGTTCATCATGGCGCCACAATCTTTCTCTTCCGAATTAGGTCCACGATCTTGGCCGTATTGTTTAATTCATCTATTTATCTCAAGAGTGTAGTGTTTGTACGAGAAATATTGTGTCATCAGAGACAGCGCGGAATATGTACGAGAAATATTGTGTCATCAGAGACAGCGCGGAATATGTACGAGAAATATTGTGTCATCAGAGACAGCGCGGAATATGTACGAGAAATATTGTGTCATCAGTGACACAGTGGTGGTGGGGGATGAGTGTTTGTCTTCTCAGTGAGAAACGAATGTCCAATCCAGTGACTCTTCAGAGGTTTGGGATTTCACCATTGAAGTTATTTAGTTTATGGATCTCACTTTGTGCAGTCATGTTCTGGTCTCCATGTATTGCAAATCTGTAAATGCCCTCTAATGTCCTTTAATGTCTTTAAATATCTTATGTATTAAATATGTAAAACATCTCATTACTGGGTGCATTTAATCGGTGACTAGGTCTGAAAAATAATTTTTGAATTGTATCGAACAAAATGTCTCTATGGTAGCATTTACTGCGCGGTAAAATCTGTAAAATGACTTATTAATGGTTATGTTTGTTTGGTGACAAGCGTTGCTAGTGTTTCATTATTATAATATTAATCAGTTTTCAATTATTTGGAATCTAAAGATTCGTCATGGCGACTAAATGTCTTTAACTTCTGATGTACCTGCATTTTTAAAAATACACTATATAATAAGTAAATTGCATTTTCACACAGTTTTTATTCCTCTTTCGCTCCTTTGATTTATACAAACTGTATATTTTTCTTTCCCTAAAATTGGCAATATTATTGTACTGTGTAGATGTGAATTGCCACATTCGTTGTGCTGATAATTTTTTTGAAACCGGTAGACAGTATTCATTTTGACAAAAAAAATGCATTGGCTGATTGTTGCAAAAACCGGTATACAGCATTCATGTTGACAAAAGAAAATGCATTGGCTGATTTTTGCAAAAACCGGTAGACATCATTCATATTGACAAAAGAAAATGCATTGGATGATTGTTTGCAAAGTTTAAAAGTGGTGTCATACAACTGGTGTATAAATGAGTGACGTAGACAATTATAACTTCGCAGAGCTTCCTACCCCTGGTGTCTAGAGCAGGGGTTGTTGGGGCTTCCTTCCCCTGGTGTCTAAAGCAGTGGTGTTGTGGCTTCCTACCCCTGGTGTCTAGAGCATGGGGTGTTGGGGCTTCCTACCACTGGTGTCTAGAGCATGGGGTGTTGGGGATTCCTACCACTGGTGTCTAGAGCATGGAGTGTTGGGGCTTCCTACCACTGGTGTCTAAGAGCATGGGGTGTTGTGGCTTCCTACCACTGGTGTCTAGAGCATGGGGTGTTGGGGATTCCTACCACTGGTGTCTAGAGCATGGGGTGTTGGGGATTCCTACCACTGGTGTCTAGAGCATGGTGTGTTGGGGATTCCTACCACTGGTGTCTAGAGCATGGGGTGTTGGGGATTCCTACCACTGGTGTCTAGAGCATGGGGTGTTGGGGCTTCAACAATTATAAAGAGACATAAAAAGAAATAAGATATATTCAAAAAAGTATAAATTCAATTCAATTAAAAAAATTTGATTGAGTTTAAATTAAATTAAATTAAATTAAAGGAAAGGAAAGGAAACGAAGTGATGTGAAGGGAAAATCAATTCAATTCATCTGTCTAATAAAACTTACATTAATCTCTATTTAAATTAACATCAAAATAATATTCAAGATTTATATAGAATCATCGTGAAGTTAATGAAACTATAAGAAGCAATAAATGTAGATATCGAAATGAAATATAATATTAATAATTAAATTGAATTTCAAAAATTATAAATTAGAAAAGTCAAAAATAAATTGCAAGAGCATAATACCGGTTCGGTCTTCCAACAGTGTTGTCATCTGTTCGTAATAAATAAAATTAATATCAACTAGTATTAGAAATTTTCACAGTATAATCTGTCTAACTATCTATTTATATATCTATCTATCTATCTACCTGTCTGCCTGTCTATCTTTCCGTCCGTCTGTCCACACACACATCCATCCATCCGTTCTTCCATCCATCCATCCATCTATCTATCTATCTATCTATCTATCTATCTATCTATCTATCTATCTATCTATCTATCTATCTATCTATCTATCTATCTACCCATCCATACACCCATCCGTCATCCATCTTTCAATCCATCTCTCTTTCTCTAATAGTACTCTTCATTTTAAATATATATGCATATAAATATGTATGTATATAGAGAATACTTAGATAGATAGATAGATAGATAATTAGATTACAAACCTTACTAATTTTAAAAAACGTACTATTTAATAAAGTGCAGCTTTGTGCAGAATAGATATTCAGCAAATCTTGTTTATGATTATTTGTTTGGGGGAAATTTAAATATGACTTTACGAATATATTCTTATAAAAGAGCAGTTTTAATTATCACTTTTCCATGTAAATACGAAAGAATACTACATTGTTATTCTTATAGTGTTGCATCTGGAAAATTACCTTGCGTTGCTAACGGCAACAATACAAACAGCATGAACCAAGCCCACATGTTTGTCATCAGTTAAGAGAGTTCTAAAAACGAAAAGAAGTGAAATAATAAAAATATGTAATTTATTTTGAATGAAGATGTAAAGCTCTACGAACCTCTCTCATAATGTTGAATTCAAAAAGAACTTGTAATAAAAATGATTGTAACGATAAACAAAACATGCAACTTGTATTTTTCTCTGAATGTCACCTTCTGTATCTTTGACATAAAAGATGAACATTATAAAATCAGATTTTCTATTAGAAATATGAACATCTATTAAATCCCTGAAATATCATGTATAACACTTATTTTACTTACATACAGCACAATGCACAATACATTTCAAATGCCACATTCACAATAGCGTGAAAACATAATGAAAGCTAATATAGTACCCCATTCCTTTTAATCTACTGCATCAAAGAATTCACTTCGTTCATTTTTTAGCTGTCACATGACTATCAGATTAGAGAATCAGTCACAATACAATCGCCACTGACGAAACTCGTCACAAGTGTCATTGGAACATCGCATTACACGTCATTGCCTCACCACATTACAAGCGTCACAGGCCCAACTCATTACACGTGTCAGAGATCTATCTCATAAAACGTGTCACAGACCCGTCTCATTATACATGTCAAAGATCTATCTCATTAAAAGTGTCACAAACCCATCTCCATATCTATATACGCGTGTCAGTGATCTATCTCACTAACGGTGTTAAAATTAACATTAGGAAGGACTGGCCCATACGTGAAAGGTCAAAGGCAAATCACATGATGCGCATTGAAGGGATGTAGTTATTAGAAGCTGCAAAACACAAACATTTCTGGCAATATACGTTAAATATGCTATTTGAATCCACATAGATATGTGTGAGGTGTATGCTCTAATTGCAGAAAATGTTTTTCATAAACACAACAACATACAGATAAATTTATGGAGTTAACTAATTCCTGTTGATTCTTTACAGACTATAGCAGAGTACTTTACAACTCTAAAATATACTTTATAAACATTTTGTAGAATATCATTTATAACCCGAACTATGAACACAATCAATAAACATTATGTAGGAAATAACAGAGCCCAAACTATGAACTTGCTATATAAACAGTTTGTAGAATATCACTTATAACCAAAAATATGAACATATTATATAAACATTATGTAGAAGATCACAGAACCACAACTGTGAACTTGCTATATAAACAGTTAGCAGACTAAATATTATAGTCAAATTTCTGAACTCACTGGGCAGCAGTTTAGTTCTTGTACAAACTATATAAAGATTATTTAATAATTCTGTTTAAATAAAATCAAAACAAATACTTCTGTGCTCTTGGCTTCTTGTAACAACTGAATGAAAATATTGCAACAATTTATCTCAAATCAAAATGTACTATAATGAGGATTTAAAATGAGATTTGCTTACCCCAAATAACGACTGTGCTAATACTTGCTCATTTCAGATTGAATAAAAAATGTACACACATTGTGTAAACCTATAGCCTGGTGCTAACTGTTGTAAAGGATTTGTAATGATTATATTTTAATAATCGGTTCTGGAAGACATAATAACAATACTGCACAATAATTACAGCAAACGAAAATGACAGGAGAACAGTACGTACATTTAGTAAAATCACAGCAGACAATAAATAAGAAATCAAAAATCAAATATTAACTAGAAACTGTAAACAATAATCCAGTGCATTTGACTGATTCAGATTTCTATAACCAAACTTCAAGGTCATAAATGTTACTGTATCTTCAAGCCGCACAAATAATTGTGTGCTTTACCAGCAAATGAATTAACAACTGGTAAAATAAAACTGTCTAAATTTCTATCTGACTGTCATGGAAAAAAAATCGGGGGGGGGGGGGGGGGCGGGGGGATATAATCAGAAAACTAATTTTTTTACCCTTGATTACTTCCACTTGTGCATAGTGTGACGCAATAGACGTTGCAAGTGTTGTCTGCAACAATGACGTATTAATTACATACACTGTCAGCAGGGAGTTTGTTTCCATTTACTGTCATCAAGTTTGCTAATTTCATATTTTCAACATCTTTATAAAAATACATTTGATTAATTATTTGTGTTAGATGTTCGATAATTATTTTCACAATATGTAGAAATAGTGTTTAGTTTTTATTAACAATTCTTTTACAAATTTAATTAGGAATTATATTTTTAGAAGTATTGCACCTCAGAGTAATGCACCTTCATAGCGTCAGTAAAGTAGGGATACATGCGCGAATTTTATCTGTGAGAGAATGAAAACTTGATTGTGCATAAAAAGACTAACAGGAGCTATTTCAGTACACAGGGAAGAGTCACGCAGCTGTTTTCAAACAGTGAACAATCTACCTAATTTTTAAACAAAAATATGAAATGTTCATTGAAATGACGTGTCAGCATAGCAATGCTATAGCTCATGTGGACACACTTATCTTACTCTTCCGTTATGGAACCATTCAATCGTTAGTTCTAACAATGTTTTATCTAAGCTGACAATCTTTGTAGCTTTCTTTACCCGTACAATGCTTACCCCAAACCCTCCTTACTCCCACTTATCCCCAGAAAGGTTTGAAGTGCTTGAATCGGAGGCTCTCCACCTGTATACGCGACTCAAAGCAAAACTAAATGCAGTGATAGTTAACTGTGTAAATAGAATTAATTCCTTGACTACTTTGGTCAAATTGACTTACCTTCAAAACATGTGTAACCTTACGGTCCTGGGAATGCAGCCTCCTCTTTCAGTTTCTGAAGCCAGTCTGCTAGAATAGCATTGATTTTCTGTGAGAAATGGCGTCACACATAGCAATAGATTGTAATGTCGATTATAGGACGTGTAGTTGTTTCTTTCTTTCTAGAGTTTTGATTGGTTTATTTTCTTGCTTTTGTTTCCTGTTTTTTTAAACAAAGATAGCATGCGTGGAAACTAACGGAAACAATTTTATTTCGTTTTTTTTACCGTACTTATGTGATATTTATTTTAATCTTTTGTTAAAAATCTAAATTTAAGTGTGTGTGTGTTTCATTATAAAACTATTGTTAATGGACTTGTTAGACTGTATTTTTTTAAAAGAACGTTTGCTGCCGAATGCTACCGGGAATAGCGTCCCCTCATGTTCTTGTAGGATACATGAACCCACTGCACTGTTACTAGAACTTTCTTCTATGTGAAACGGTAAGTAAGAGCTGCTTTTACAAGACTTAACACTCTCACACACTGCAAATCAAAATCGCTCTCTCGCATACAAATGTAAAATCTTCAGAAAGATGTTTTTCATTGAGCGTAAGTTTCCTAGTAGCGATGTGATGCAATATACACTACGTCACTAGTGTACCAAAATAGATACTCTTCTCCCTAAGGCGGAACTGTATTCTTAATTAATGTGCCTATAATTCACTGAACCATGTGTTATCTTTTACAGTGCCACGTTACACTGGGCTAATGTTAAAAATACTCTATTTCCTTCTAGAAGTATAAACATTAATTTATTCTATCTGCTCATAGAATGCCCAACACAATTTATATACTACTCCTTCAGTATATAACAAAACGATACACTAATCATCACATCGACAACCCAGAAAAATAGACTCTGTTACTTAGAATCAGATCAATTTACAAGCAAGCAAGTCATGAAAGCATCAAACAGATAAGATCACACAGCATATCATAAAAGCAATCAAATAGATCATAAAAGCATGTATCAAAACAAGCACAAGTCATGAAAGAATAAATCCTGAAAGCGCATAAGAAAAATAAGCATGAAACATATCAAAATTATTTCAATCAAAACATTTCTTAATTATTTGTCTAGGAGTGTATTAACGTATAGGCTCTAAAAAAGAAACGTCATATTGGCTGTGTTTGCGAGTGTGTGAATATGAATGTCAAGAATACTTGATGAACAGACGAACACAATGAAACAAAACATACACGAACTCTTTTGCCCCATTCAAAAACTGTGAATAACGAGTTTGTTTTTTTTATAAAGTATGATTTAGGTTTTATTAACCTGATAGGCATCTCTCTTATAGAGTGGTTAAATCAAACATGCACCGTTCGAATGGCATACACTCTAGGGAGGAGATGAAAATGAACAAATTCAAAAAGTCAAAAATAAAAATAAATATTAAATTTCTATGCAGTAAATTATACCGCTAACATTAAACAATTACACATAATGTGGATTAACCACCATACTTTAGTTGGTATTACATACAAAAATAATATTTCTCCTTATAAGAATAAATGTTCTTATTCTTAAATCCTAGTGCAAATATTCTAAATGCACTTTGCCTCCATATTACTACTCACTGTTTGTGAATGTCCGAGGAGAGGGGACACAGAGTTATAGCATCACTCACAACGATGATTATTGGAATCCTTGTTCTAGACCTCACATGTATGGGCTGGGTCTGGTAGTCTTGGCTGTTGCCAATAGTGACTTTAGTTGTCAGAGACTATGGACTTTAATACATTGTCAAACCTCACATGACTTTAGTGATCTGAGACCTTTGACTTTAATACTGGTGGAAATTCGACTGACGTTAGTTATCCGAGATCTTAAACATTAATACAGTGTGGAAACTCGACAGACTTAAGCTATCAAATGTCTTTGACTTTATATCAGTATGGAAACTGGATTGCCTTTAGAAATCTGAGAACTTTACCATTAATTCAATATGGAAACTGACTGACTTTAGTTATCAGAGACCTTTGCCTTTACGTCAATGTGGAAACCAGGCTGACTTTAGTTATCTGATACCTTTGTATTAATTCAGTGTGGAAACTGGACTGAATTTAGATATCAGAGACCTTTGATTTTTATTCATTGTGGAAATTGGACTGTCTTTATGTCATGACTGCTGGGTTGTCTCATTTGGACAGATCAAATCTCATTTGGGAAGATCATCAGCTCATCTTTTCACACACATTGAAGTTATATTTTACTAGTGGTGGCAGCTGTGCACTCACTTATTAAATCTGAACAAATTATTCCACATTGTCACAACTGGGGGTCTTGTTTGGATGTTTTGGTGTATATTCGGCAGCTTATGACATGTGCCAGTAATACGTCGTCTTTAAGATTTTATCAAAAGACACAAGACAGACACCATTGGTGTTTGGGTGGGGCCCAATTTATTCTGTCATGCAAAAAAACGTTTGATTGGCTGTGTGCGAGTGTACGAATGTGATGGTGGTGAGTATTGGACAAACGGACGAACGAATGTTCGAAGAGAGGTGACGTAGGTTGTATTGTCAGATCACAAGTTGATTTGGAGATCAATGACACATTTGGTAGCATCACTCAGATCTATTATTTGAAGAAAGATGACACACAATATCCTGGTGACGCTTCACAGGAATGATTTGAAGAATGGTGATGCAATCATAATGTTGCTCTCAATGAAGATTTGAAGGTCAGGTCATTGCATTACTGATTCCCCATGTATGGCTGAACAAATTAAAGTTTAATATATTTACATATGTGCTAGGGTATGTGAGTGCCCTCAAAATCATGTTTTTGATGGGGATTACTTCCCTTAGTCCATGCTTGGCTTGCGCAGTCCATGAAATAAAAAATAATTTGGGCTCCATGCTTTTCCCGTGACAAGATATTAGAGATTTTTGCCTTTCATTCAGTGCGGAAACTTGAATCTGTTTAGTTATCACAAACCTTTGATTTTGATACAGTCTGGAAACCTTTGATTTTGATAAAGTCTGGAAACCTTTGATTTCGATACAGTCTGGAAACTTTTTTTTACATAATGTATGGGAACTCAATATATTTTAGTTTTCAGGGACTAGATCTTTAAATTAGTGTGGAAACTGGACTGACTTAATTATGAGATAACTTTGCCTTTAATACTGTGCATAAACGTGACTGACTTGGGTATCTGAATTCTTTGACTTTTATTTAGTGTGGAAACACTACAGACTTTATTTATATTAAGATAACTCTACTGACTTTAGATATCAGAGATGTGTGACTTTAAGTCAGTATGGAAACAGGACTGACATTAGTAATCAGAGACGTTTGTCTTTAATTCAGTGTGCAGACTGCAATGACTTTAGTTATTCGAGCATTACATTTAATACAGTATGAAAACACTACTGACCTTAGTCATCAGAGACTTTTGTCTTTAATACAGTATGAAAACATTACTGACCTTAGTCATCAGAGGCTTTTGTCTTTAATACAGTATGAAAACACTACTGACCTTAGTCATCAGAGACATTCAGAGTGGCAACTGGACTGACCTTAGTCATCAGAGACTTTTGTCTTTAATACAGTATGAAAACATTACTGACCTTAGTCATCAGAGACTTTTGAATTTAATTCAGAGTGGCAACTGGACTGACCTTACCTATCAGAGACCTTTGCCATTTATTCAATGTAGAAACTCTATTCATTTGAGTTATTAGAGACCTTCCATTTTAGGACAGTGTGGGAACTTTACTGACTTTATTTATCAGAAATTTTTGCCTTTAATTCTTCATGGTAAATGGACTGACTTTAGGTCTATGAGACCTTTGACTTTTATACAGTGTGGAAACTGGACTGTCTTAGCAATCAGAGATGTTTGATTTTAAAACACCGGAAATTCGACTGTCTTTAGTAATCAGAGACCTTTATTTTAATAAATTAATGGAACTCGGCTGACTTAATTATCAGAGACCTTTGTCTTTAAATTAGTGTGAAACCTTGATTGACTTTAGTTATCAGATACCTTTGCCTTCACTTGAGTGTGAACTGGTCTGACTTTATTTATCAGAGACATTTGCCTTTTAATATGTTGATACTTTTCTGACTTTAGTTATCAGAGACCTTTGCCTTTTATTCAATGTGGAAATTGGTCAGACTTTATTTATCATAGATATTTGCCTTTTAAAATGTTGATACTGGTCTGACTTTAGTTATCAGAGACCTTTACCTTTTATTCAATGTGGAAAGTGGGCAGACTTAGTTATTAGGGACCTTTGCCTTCAATACAGGGCTTAAGCTCGAATGACTTTATGCTTTCAGAGACCTTTGGTTTTAATACACTGTGGAAACAATTGACTTTTGTTATTAGACACATTCCTTAAATACAGTGTAGCCATTCGTCGGACTTTAAAGATCTGAGACACTTTGCTTTAATACAGTGTAGACATTCGCCGGACTTTAAAGATCTGAGACACTTTGCTTTAATACAGTGTAGACACTCGTCAGACTTTAAAGATCTGATACACTTTGCTTTAATACAGTGTAGACACTTGTCAGACTTAAAAGATCTGAGATACTTTGCTTTAATACAGTGGAAATTCAGCTGACTTTAGTTAACAGAAATCTTTGGTTTTAATGCAGTGTAGAAAAACACGAATGTCTTTAATTATATCAGAGACCTTTGCAATTTACGTCAGTGCGGAAACTGGACTTTCTTTAGTTCTTAGCCTTTAATTCATGTGGAAATTGGAATGACTTTACGTATCAGAAACCTCTGCCTTTAATATAGTGCAGAAATTCTGCCCTCTTTATTTATCAGAGACCTTTCATTCAATCCAGTGTGGATACCCGACAGACAATAGTTATCATACACTTTTTAAAACTTTAATACCAAATGAGAATTTGATTGCCTTTAGTTATCAGAGACCACTGTCTTTAAATTAGTGTGGAATCTTGACCTTAAAATATCAGAGACATTTTACGTCAAAGCAGTGTGGAAAAAAACAACTGACTTTAGTTGACTTTAATGCAGATTGGCAACTGGAGTGACTTTAGTTATCAGAGACCTTCGAATTTAATACAGTTTGGAAACTCGACTGACTTTTGTGATGTGAGACCTTTGATTTTAATACAGGTGTAAAATCGACTGACTAGTTATCAGAGATCTTTGAATTTAATGCAGTGTTAGTTATCAGAGACCTTAGCCTTTACGTCTCTGTGAAGACTAGTTATTTTATACGTTTGCGTTTTATTCACTATGGTAACTCGACTGACTTTAGTTATCAGAGACCTTTGTCGTTAGGTCATTGTGGAAATTGGACTTACTTTAGTTATCAGAGACCTTTGCATTTAATTCGGTGTTTAAACTGGATTGACGTTAGTTATCACAATACTTGGCCTTTAATACCGTGTGCAGATTTCTGACATTAGTTATCATAGACCTGAGACTTTTATTCAGTGTGAAATGTGGATTTAAGTTAGATATCAGAGACATTTGATTGTAATTCAATGAGGAACGTGTACATACTTTATTTATCAGAGACATGTACCTTTAATTCAGTGAGGAAAATGGACTGACTTAAGTTCTCATCGCCTTTTGACTTTAAGATAGTGTGGAAACTCGACTGACTTTAGCATACAGAGACCTTTGATTTTAATAAAGTGTGCGAATTGTATTGACTTAGTTATCAGAGACATTTGTCTTTAAAAAAGTGTATAAACTGGGCTAACTTTAATTATCAGAGGCCTTTACTGTACCGACTTTATTTATCAAAGGCCTGTGTCTTTAATGTATTGTGTAATCCTGGCTGATAGTAATTACTATGAAAATAAGGGCAGAGAGACAGAGACAGAAGGAGGCAAATAGACAAAATTCAGAGAGACAAAGAAGATGGGATGGCCGAAGGAAGAGACACAGATAATAGAAAGATATAAGAGAGACAGAGAAGAGGGGGTAGAAAAGTCAGAAAGAAGAGAAAGATATAAGAGAGATAAAGATTAGAGAGTGAGAAGAAGTCACGGGTGAGATACAGATGAGAGAAGGGTGAGATCGAGGTGAATGGTAAGGAGAAAGACAAGGGTAAGATAGGGATTAAAGGAAAGGAGAGAGAGGCAAGGCTGAAAGAGACATGCATAAGAGAGGGGGTTTCAAATCTTAGATTGATGATGTCTATTTTTTTAAATAATCTATTGGGAATGCGTGTGTGTGTGTGTGTGTGTGTGTGTGTGTGTGTGTGTGTGTGTGTTGTATTAGGAAAAGGTCATATTATCCTTGCCTTGTGAAGAAATGTGTTTAGAAGATGAAACTACTGTCAAAAGTATGAATCTTATCTAGAAAGAACTTTCAAACTATAAAAATTACGTGTAACAAAAAGTTATGTACACATATATGAATTAGGTCCTTCATGCACAAGAAGTTTTTTGAAAATATAAGAATTTGGAAATTTGCACCAAGTTTCAGTGAGATGTATGTTGTTTGTTTTAAAACAAAATGCAAAGTATGATTCATCTTGTTCTACACCAGAAGAGTATGGAAAGGAAGTTAAAAGGTGACTCTTCAAATTTTATGTAAATTACTTTGAGAACAGTTAATAATTGTATAATTGTTTATAATCAAAAGAATCACATGCTACAAAGCACAGTGCTATTGGAATAAATGAATAAAACCAAGATTAATTCAAATAAATCAATCGCCGAGATTTAATATCCTTAATTCTCAAAGCTTTACAACATTCATTGGAAACAATATACACGTTAGTTTATGGACGGGAGTAAAATGAAATTAAATTCTACGATATTTCGAAGTAATTATGTAGGAATGAAAATAAAAGTATGTACATTTTTTTTTTCAAAATTAGTTGAACTGATTTTAATATTTAAACGTGTGATGTATCCAGTGAAAAATAAAATGCATAAATACAAAGGGCAGATAATTGATAGACAGTTTGATAGACCCTCCAATGGGTGGGAAGCAATATGCATAATCGAATGTGTCCAACCGTACGCACTCTAATCCTTTACAGCATGGTGTTTTACACCGCTCTTTGAACGAGCTGCACGCTTCTCTGCCTGGGCGTGTCACTCTGTTAACAGAAAATCGTATAAATGAAATTACATTTGTTTATAACTCTATACTTCCACAATGTCTATACCTCTACGGAACGGTTTGATAGAAATTGCATGCTCTACTGCAATTTCATAAATCCGTTCACGGAATTAATGGGAGGCTTGGGTTAGACACACACACACACACATACAAGCATGCACGCACGCACACACGCGAGTAAATACTCACACATAGGAAAAAATGTATATATACTCTAGTTTTGGACGGAATAAGAAAGGAGTGTTAAATCAATCGCCGAGATTTAATATCCTTAATTCTCAAAGCTTTACAACATTCATTGGAAACAATATACAAGTTAGTTTATGGAATGTCTTGTTCAATGAACGGCAGTAAAATGAAATTAAATTCTACGATATTTCGAAGTAATTATGAAGGAATGAAAATAAAAGTATGTACTTTTTTTCTTTCAAAATTAGTTGAACTGATTTTAATATTTAAACATGTGATATATCCAGTGAAAAATAAAATGCATAAATACAAAGGGCAGATAATTGATAGTTTGATAGACCCTCCATTGGATGCGAAGCATAATGCAGGTCCCAATTCCGTCAGCAAAATGCACTCAAATCCTTCACAGCATGGTATTCTATGACACGGCTCTTTGAACGAGCTGCACGCTTCTCTGCCTGGGCGTGTCACCCTGTTAACAGAAAATCGTATAAATGAAATTACATTTGTTTAAAACTCTATACTTCCACAATGTCTATACCTCTACAGAACGGTTTGACAGAAATTGCATGCTCTACTGCAATTTCATAAACCCGTTCACGGAATGGATGGGAGTCTTGGGTTAGACACACACACACACACACATACGCATGCACGCACGCACGCACGCACGCACGCGAGTAAATACACACACATAGGAAAAAATGTATATATACTCTAGTTTTGGACGGAATAAGAAAGGAGTGTTAAAATGTATATATACTCTAGTTTTGGACGGAATAAGAAAGGAGTGTTAAAATGTATATATACTCTAGTGTTGGACGGAATAAGAAAGGAGTATTAAAATGTATATATACTCTAGTTTTGGACGGAATAAGAAAGGAGTGTTAAATCTGGGTGAAAAAAGAAGAACGTTTCAACCTCCATTTCACTGAATGAAAGTTACAAAACTCCCTCCCCCATTCCCCACCATACAAGCGCGTACACACGCGTGCTCATCTTAAAATGTAAATCATTCACTGCAAGAGACGTCTGTTAGGAATTCCTCACACAAACGACACCTGGACGTATCAAACATTTACAAATATCACTAACACTACAGTTATTAAGAACAATTGTAATAAATAGAAACACACAAAATACAGAGTAATGTAATTCGCAATGCAGACGAAAAGATAAGTCTATTCATTCTGTGGCAGAGTAAATTTGCTTATCCCTATTTCTAAACTTAATACTTATATATTGTTTCCAATGTTATTGTGACCCGACCTTGGGTACTTCTTATGACGATATTGTGTGGTCTCCAGAGTTGGAGTAAACAACTCAGGGAGAGAATATGAAAGAATTTGTGATTCAATCCAAATCAGTTCCAAGCGGGTGAGTAGTTTTTTTTTCTAAAAGTCTCACACTTCTTCATAACAAATTCATTCAATAAGGATGGACCAAAAGTTCTTTTATTGAGGAAAGGCATATAATCTAACCACTTTGATTTTGACATCACTCGAGTCTGGACATAAAGGTAATCATTAGCTTATAGTAAGTTAACTGACTGAAAAGGAAGAATGGACTTAGAAATATTTTGTTTTAGAAATATTTTGTACGTATTTGCTATATGGAATAATGAAGTAAAATCATTGAAATTTATTTGTTATAAAATGTGTTTCTTACAATTATATACACACACATGAGTGAAATAAATAAATTTGTAAATCTGTAACGTTAGCACGGGACAAGGCTGATTAAGGATTAGGATGGTGGACGCGTTGGTGTGCGGTCAGAAAGGGTCTTGGACAGGAAGTTAACACAGGTATAACGAATGTAGACCAGTGCGCACTTCTACAGGAGTCCAGCTGTATAAATACAAAAAATAATGGCTAAATTACTTATTGTATTTTAAAGATTTGCCAGCTGTTGGGATTTGGAATACCAACAGTAAATAAGTTATTGCAAAGCAAACTGGAAAGGAATATAATATCTCCAACAAAGTTTTGTTCATCATGGCGTCACAATCTTTCTCTTCCGAATTAGGTCCACGATCTTGGCCGTATTGTTTAATTCATCTATTTATCTCAAGAGTGTAGTGTTTGTACGAGAAATATTGTGTCATCAGAGACAGCGCGGAATATGTACGAGAAATATTGTGTCATCAGAGACAGCGCGGAATATGTACGAGAAATATTGTGTCATCAAGGACATAGCGCGGTGTCTGTACGAGAATTATTGTGTCATCAGTGACACAGTGGTGGTGGGGGATGAGTGTTTGTCTTCTCAGTGAGAAACGAATGTCCAACCCAGTGACTCTTCAGAGGTTTGGGATTTTACCATTGAAGTTATTTAGTTTATGGATCTCACTTTGTGCATTCATGTTCTGGTCTCCATGTATTGCAAATCTGTAAATGCCCTCTAATGTCCTTTAATGTCTTTAAATATCTTATGTATTAAATATCTAAAACATCTCATTACTGGGTGCATTTAATCGGTGACTAGGTCTGAAAAATAATTTTTGAATTGTATCGAACAAAATGTCTCTATGGTAGCATTTACTGCGCGGTAAAATCTGTATAATGACTTATTAATGGTTATGTTTGTTTGGTGACAAGCGTTGCTAGTGTTTCATTATTATAATATTAATCAGTTTTCAAATATTTGGAATCTAAAGATTCGTCATGGCGACTAAATGTCTTTAACTTCTGATGTACCTGCATATATACACTATATAATAAGTAAATTGCATTTTCACACAGTTTTTATTCCTCTTTCGCTCCTTTGATTTATACAAACTGTATATTTTTCTTTCCCTAAAATTGGCAATATTATTGTACTGTGCAGATGTGAATTGCCACATTCGTTGTGCTGATAATTTTTTTGAAACCGGTAGACAGTATTCATGTTGACAAACAAAATGCATTGGCTGATTGTTGCAAAAACCGGTATACAGCATTCATGTTGACAAAAGAAAATGCATTGGATGATTGTTGCAAAATTCATGTAGACAAAATAAAATGCATTGGATGATTGTTTGCAAAGTTTAAAAGTGGTGTCATACAACTGGTGTATAAATGAGTGACGTAGACAATTATAACTTCGCAGAGCTTCCTACCCCTGGTGTCTAGAGCATGGGGTGTTGGGGCTTCCTACCCTTGGTGTCTAGAGCATGGGGTGTTGGGGCTTCCTACCACTGGTGTCTAGAGCATGGGGTGTTGGGGATTCCTACCACTGGTGTCTAGAGCATGGGGTGTTGGGGCTTCAACAATTATAAAGAGACATAAAAAGAAATAAGATATAATCAAAAAAGTATAAATTCAATTCAATTAAAAAAATTTGATTGAGTTTAAATTAAATTAAATTAAATTAAATTAAATTAAATTAAATTAAATTAAATTAAATTAAAGAAAGGAAAGGAAACGAAGTGATGTGAAGGGAAAATCAATTCAATTCATCTGTCTAATAAAACTTACATTAATCTCTATTTAAATTAACATCAAAATAATATTCAAGATTTATATAGAATCATCGTGAAGTTAATGAAACTATAAGAAGCAATAAATGTAGATATCGAAATGAAATATAATATTAATAATTAAACTGAATTTCAAAAATTATAAATTAGAAAAGTCAAAAATAAATTGCAAGAGCATAATACCGGTTCGGTCTTCCAACAGTGTTGTCATCTGTTCGTAATAAATAAAATTAATATCAACTAGTATTAGAAATTTTCACAGTATAATCTGTCTATCTATCTATTTATATATCTATCTATCTATCTATCTACCTGTCTGCCTGTCTATCTTTCCGTCCGTCTGTCCACACACACATCCATCCATCCGTTCTTCCATCTATCTATCTATCTATCTATCTATCTATCTATCTATCTATCTATCTATCTATCTATCTATCTATCTATCTATCTATCTATCTATCTATCTATCTATCTATCTATCTATCCATCCATACACCCATCCGTCATCCATCTTTCAATCCATCTCTCTTTCTCTTATAGTACTCTTCATTTTAAATATATATGCATATAAATATGTATGTATATAGAGAATACTTAGATAAATAGATAGATAGATAATTAGATTACAAACCTTACTAATTTTAAAAAACGTACTATTTAATAAAGTGCAGCTTTGTGCAGAATAGATATTCAGCAAATCTTGTGTATGATTATTTGTTTGGGGGAAGTTTAAATATGACTTTACGAATATATTCTTATAAAAGAGCAGTTTTAATTATCACTTTTCCATGTAAATACGAAAGAATACTACATTGTTATTCTTAATGTGTTGCATCTGGAAAATTACCTTGCGTTGCTAACGGCAACAATACAAACAGCATGAACCAAGCCCACATGTTTGTCATCAGTTAAGAGAGTTCTAAAAACGAAAAGAAGTGAAATAATAAAAATATGTAATTTATTTTGAATGAAGATGTAAAGCTCTACGAACCTCTCTCATAATGTTGAATTCAAAAAGAACTTGTAATAAAAATGATTGTAACAATAAACAAAACATGCAACTTGTATTTTTCTCTGAATGTCACCTTCTGTATCTTTGACATAAAAGATGAACATTATAAAATCAGATTTTCTATTAGAAATATGAACATCTATTAAATCCCTGAAATATCATGTATAACACTTATTTTACTTACATACAGCACAATGCACAATACATTTCAAGTGCCACATTCACAATAGCGTGAAAACATAATGAAAGCTAATATAGTACCCCATTCCTTTTAATCTACTGCATCAAAGAATTCACTTCGTTCATTTTTTAGCTGTCACATGATTATCAGATTAGAGAATCAGTCACAATACAATCGCCACTGACGGAACTCGTCACAAGTGTCATTGGAACATCGCATTACACGTCATTGCCTCACCACATTACAAGCGTCACAGGCCCAACTTATTACACGTGTCAGAGATCTATCTCATAAAACGTGTCACAGACCCGTCTCATTATATATGTCAAAGATCTATCTCATTAAAAGTGTCACAAACCCATCTTCATATCTCCATACGCGTGTCAGTGATCTATCTCATTAACGGTGTTACCTGCTAATTAACATTAGGAAGGACTGGCCCATACGTGAAAGGTCAAAGGCAAATCACATGATGTGCATTGAAAGGATGTAGTTATTAGAAGCTGCAAAACACAAACATTTCTGGCAATATACGTTAAATATGCTATTTGAATCCACATAGATATGTGTGAGGTGTATGCTCTAATTGCAGAAAATGTTTTTCATAAACACAACAACATACAGATAAATTTATGGAGTTTAGTAATTCCTGTTGATTCTTTACAGACAATAGCAGAGTACTTTACAACTCTAAAATGTACTTTATAAACATTTTGTAGAATATCATTTATAACCCGAACTATGAACACAATCCCCCCTAACATTATGTAGGAAATAACAGAGGCAAAACTATGAACTTGCTATATAAACAGTTAGTAGAACATCACTTATAACCAAAAATATGAACATATTATATAAACATACTTTAGAAGATCACAGAGCCATAACTGTGAACTTGCTATATAAACAGTTAGTAGACTAAATATTATAGTCACATTTCTGAACTCACTGGATAGCAGTTTAGTTCTTGTACAAACTATATAAAGATTATTTAATAATTCTGTTTAAATAAAATCAAAACAAATACTGCAGTGCACTTGGCTTCTTGTAACAACTGAATGAAAGCATTGCAACAATTTATCTCAAATCAAAATGTACTACAATGAGGATTTAAAATGAGATTTGCTTACCCCAAATAACGACTGTGCTAATACTTGCTCATTTCAGATTGAATAAAAAATGTACACACGTTGTGTAAACCTATAGCCTGGTGCTAACTATTGTAAAGGATTTGTAATGATTATATTTTAATAATCGATCCTGGAAGACATAATAACAATACTGCACAATAATTACAGCAGACGAAAATGACAGGAGAACAGTACGTACATTTAGTAAAATCACAGCAGACAATAAATAAGAAATCAAAAATCAAATATTAACTAGAAACTGTAAACAATAATCCAGTGCATTTGACTGATTCAGAATTCTATAACCAAACTTCAAGGTCATAAATGTTACTGTATCTTCAAGCCGCACAAATAATTGTGTGCTTTACCAACAAATGAATTAACCACTGGTAAAATAAAACTGTCTAAATTTCTATCTGACTGTCATGGAAAAAAACGGGGGGGGGGGGGGGCGAGGGGGGGATAATCAGAAAATTAATTTTTTTTACCCTTGATTACTTCCACTTGTGCTTAGTGTGACGCAATAGACGTTGCAAGTGTTGTCTGCAACAATGACGTATTAATTACATACACTGTCAGCAGGGAGTTTGTTTCCATTTACTGTCATCAAGTTTGCTAATTTCATATTTTCAACATCTTTATAAAAATACATTTGATTAATTATTTGTGTTAGATGTTCGATAATTATTTTCACAATATGTGGAAATAGTGTTTAGTTTTTATTAACAATTCTTTTACAAATTTAATTAGGAATTATATTTTTAGAAGTATTGCACCTCAGAGTAATGCACCTTCATAGCCACAGTAAAGTAGGGATACATGTGCGAATTTTATCTGTGAGAGAATGAAAACAGGAGCTATTTCAGTACACAGGGAAGAATCAAGCAACTGTGTACAAACAGTGATCAATCTACCTAATTTTTAAACAAAAATATGAAATGTTCATTGAAATGACGTGTCAGCATAGCAATGCTATAGCACATGTGGACACACTTATCTTACTCTTCCGTTATGGAACCATTCAATCGTTAGTTCTAACAATGTTTTATCTAAGCTGACAATCTTCCTAGCTTTCTTTACCCGTACAATGCTTACCCTTAACCCTCCTTACTCCCACTTATCCCCAGAAAGGTTTGAAATGCTTGAATCGGAGGCTCTCCACCTGTATACGCGACTCAAAGCAAAACTAAATGCAGTGATAGTTAACTGTGTAAATAGAATTAATTCCTTGACTACTTTGGTCAAATTGACTTACCTTCAAAACTTGTGTAACCTTACGGTCCTGGGAATACAGCCTCCTCTTTCAGTTTCCGAAGCCAGTCTGCTAGAATAGCATTGATTTTCTGTGAGAAATGGCGTCACACATAGCAATAGATTGTAATGTCGATTATAGGACGTGTAGTTGTTTCTTTCTTTCTAGAGTTTTGATTGGTTTATTTTCTTGCTTTTGTTTCCTGTTTTTTAACAAAGATAGCATGCATGGAAACTAACGGAAACAATTTTATTTCGTTTGTTTACCGTACTTATGTGATATTTATTTTAATCTTTGTTAAAAATCTAAATTTAAGTGTGTGAGTGTTTCATTATAAAACTATTGTTAATGGACTTGTTAGACTGTATTTTTTTAAAAGAACGTTTGCTGCCGTATGCTACCGGGAATATCATCCCCTCCTGTTCTTGTAGGATACATGAACCCACTGTACTGTTACTAGAACTTTCTTCTATGTGAAACGATAAGTAAGAGCTGCTTTTACAAGACTTAACACTCTCACACACTGCAAATCAAAATCACTCTCTCGCATACAAATGTAAAATCTTCAGAAAGATGTTTTTCATTGAGCTTAGTTTCCTAGTAGCGATGTGATGCAATATACACTACGTCACTAGTGTACCAAAATAGATACTCTTCTCCCTAAGGCGGAACTGTATTCTTAATTAACGTGCCTATAATTCACTGAACCTGTGTTACTTTTACAGTGCCACGTTACACTGGGCTAATGTTAAAATACTCTATTTCCTTGTAGAAGTATAAACATTAATTTATTCTATCTGCTCATAGAATACCCAACACAATTTATATACTACTCCTTCAGTATATAACAAACGATACACTAAGCATCACATCGACAACCCAGAAAAATAGACTCTGTTACTTAGAATCAGATCAATTTACAAGCAAGCAAGTCATGAAAACATCAAACAGATAAGATCACACAGCATATCATAAAAGCAACCAAATAGATCATAAAAGCATGTATCAAAACAAGCACAAGTCATGAAAGAATAAATCCTGAAAGCACATAAGAAAACTAAGCATGAAACATATCAAAATTATTTCAATCAAAACATTTCTTAATAATTTGTCTAGGAGTGTGTTAACGTATAGGCTCTAAAAAAGAAACGTCATATTAGCTGTGTTTGCTAGTGTGTGATTATGAATGTCGAGAATACTTGATGAATAGACGAGCACAATGAAACAAAACATACACGAACTCTTTTGCCCCATTCAAAAACTGTGAATAACGAGTTTTTTTTATAAAGTATGATTTAGGTTTTATTAACCTGATAGGCATCTCTCTTATACAGTGGTTAAATCAAACATGCACCGTTCGAATGGCATACACTCTAGGGAGGAGATGAAAATGAACAAATTCAAAGAGTCAAAAATAAAAATAAATATTAAATTTCTATGCAGTAAATTGCACCGCTAACATTAAACAATTCACACGAAATGTGGATTAACCACCATACTTTAGTTGGTATTACATATAAAAATAATATTTCTCCTTATTAGAATAAATGTTCTTATTCTTAAATCCTAGTGGAAATATTCTAAATGCACTTTGCCTCAATATTACTACTCACTGTTTGTGAATGTCCGAGGAGAGGGGACACAGAGTTGTAGCATCACTCACAATGATGATTATTCGAATCCTTGTTCTAGACCTCACATGTATGGGCTGGGTCTGGTAGTCTTGGCTGTTGCCAATAGTGACTTTAGTTGTCAGAGACTATGGACTTTAATACATTGTCAAACCTCACATGACTTTAGTGATCTGAGACCTTTGACTTTAATACTGGTGGAAATTCGACTGACGTTAGTTATCCGAGATCTTAAACATTAATACAGTGTGGAAACTCGACAGACTTAAGTTATCAAATGTCTTTGACTTTATATCAGTATGGAAACTGGATTGCCTTTAGAAATCTGAGAACTTTACCATTAATTCAATATGGAAACTGACTGACTTTAGTTATCAGAGACCTTTGCCTTTAAGTCAATGTGGAAACCAGACTCACTTTAGTTATCTGATACCTTTGTATTAATTCAGTGTGGAAACTGGACTGAATTTAGATATCAGAGACCTTTGATTTTTATTCATTGTGGAAATTGGACTGTCTTTATGTCATGACTGCTGGGTTGTCTCATTTGGCTGTACAGGAAGATCATCAGCTCATCTTTTCACACACATTGAAGGTATATTTTACTAGTGGTGGCAGCTGTGCACTCACTTATTAAATCTGAACAAATTATTCCACATTGTCACAACTGGGGGTCTTGTTTGGATGTTTTGGTGTATATTCGGCAGCTTATGACATGTGCCAGTAATACGTCGTCTTTAAGATTTTATCAAAAGACACAAGACAGACACCATTGGTGTTTGGGTGGGGCCCAATTTATTCTGTCATGCAAAAAAACGTTTGATTGGCTGTGTGCTAGTGTACGAATGTGATGGTGGTGAGTATTGGACAAACGGACGAACGAATGTTCGAAGAGAGGTGACGTAGGTTGTATTGTCAGATCACAAGTTGATTCGGAGATCAATGACACAATTGGTAGCATCACTCAGATCTATTATTTGAAGAAAGATGACACACAATATCCTGGTGACGCTTCACAGGAATGATTTGAAGAATGGTGATGCAATCATAATGTTGCTCTCAATGAAGATTTGAAGGTCAGGTCATTGCATTACTGATTCCCCATATATGGCTGAACAAATTAAAGTTTAATATATTTACATATGTGCTAGGGTATGTGAGTGCCCTCAAAATCATGTTTTTGATGGGGATTACTTCCCTTAGTCCATGCTTGGCATGCGCAGTCCATGAAATAAAAAATAATTTTGGCTCCATGCTTTTCCCGTGACAAGATATTAGAGATTTTTGCCTTTCATTAGTGCGGAAACTTGAATCTGTTTAGTTATCACAAACCTTTGATTTTGATACAGTCTGGAAACCTTTGATTTTGATAAAGTCTGGAAACCTTTGATTTTGATAAAGTCTGGAAACCTTTGATTTGGATACAGACTGAAAACTTTTGATTTCTATACATTCTGGAAACCTTTGATTTTGATACAGTCTGGAAACCTTTAATTTTGATACAGTCTGGAAACCTTTGATTTTGATAAAGTTGGGAAACCTTTGATTTCGATACAGTCTGGAAACTTTTTTTACATAATGTATGGGAACTCAATATATTTTAGTTTTCAGGGACTAGATCTTTAAATTAGTGTGGAAACTGGACTGGCTTAATTATGAGATAACTTTGCCTTTAATACTGTGCATAAACGTGACTGACTTGGGTATCTGAATTCTTTGACTTTTATTTAGTGTGGAAACACTACAGACTTTATTTATATTAAGATAACTCTACTGACTTTAGATATCAGAGATGTGTGACTTTAAGTCAGTATGGAAACAGGACTGACATTAGTAATCAGAGACGTTTGTCTTTAATTCAGTGTGCAGACTGCAATGACTTTAGTTATTCGAGCATTACATTTAATACAGTATGAAAACACTACTGACCTTAGTCATCAGAGACTTTTGAATTTAATTCAGAGTGGCAACTGGACTGACCTTACCTATCAGAAACCTTTGCCATTTATTCAATGTAGAAACTCTATTCATTTGAGTTATTAGAGACCTTCCATTTTAGGACAGTGTGGGAACTTTACTGACTTTATTTACCAGAAATTTTTGCCTTTAATTCTTCATGGTAAATGGACTGACTTTAGGTCTCTGAGACCTTTGACTTTTATACAGTGTGGAAACTGGACTGTCTTAGCAATCAGAGATGTTTGATTTTAAAACACCGGAAATTCGACTGTCTTTAGTAATCAGAGACCTTTATTTTAATAAATTAATGGAACTCGGCTGACTTAATTATCAGAGACCTTTGTCTTTAAATTAGTGTGAAACCTTGATTGACTTTAGTTATCAGATACCTTTGCCTTCACTTGAGTAACTGGTCTGACTTTATTTATCAGAGACATTTGCCTTTTAATATGTTGATACTGGCCTGACTTTAGTTATCAGAGACCTTTGCCTTTTATTCAATGTGGAAACTGGGCAGACTTAGTTATTAGGGACCTTTGCCTTCAATACAGGGCTTAAGCTCGAATGACTTTATGCTTTCAGAGACCTTTGGTTTTAATACAATGTGGAAACAACTGACTTTTGTTATTAGACGCATTCCTTAAATACAGTGTAGCCATTCGTCGGACTTTAAAGATCTGAGACACTTTGCTTTAATACAGTGTAGACACTCGTCAGACTTTAAAGATCTGAGACACTTTGCTTTAATACAGTGTAGACACTCGTCAGACTTTAAAGATCTGAGACACTTTGCTTTAATACAGTGTAGACACTTGTCAGACTTAAAAGATCTGAGATACTTTGCTTTAATACAGTGGAAATTCAGCTGACATTAGTTATCAGAAATCTTTGGTTTTAATGCAGTGTAGAAAAACACGAATGTCTTTAATTATCAGAGACCTTTGCAATTTACGTCAGTGCGGAAACTGGACTTTCTTTAGTTCTTAGCCTTTAATTAATGTGGAAATTGGAATGACTTTATGTATCAGAAACCTCTGCCTTTAATATAGTGCAGAAATTCTGCCCTCTTTATTTATCAGAGACCTTTCATTCAATCCAGTATGGATACCCGACAGACAATAGTTATCATACACTTTTTAAAACTTTAATACCAAATGAGAATTTGATTGCCTTTAGTTATCAGAGACCACTGTCTTTAAATTAGTGTGGAATCTTGACTGACTTTAGTTATCAGAGACATTTTACGTCAAAGCAGTGTGGAAAAAAACAACTGACTTTAGTTGACTTTAATGCAGATTGGCAACTGGAGTGACTTTAGTTATCAGAGACCTTCGAATTTAATACAGTTTGGAAACTCGACTGACTTTTGTGATGTGAGACCTTTGATTTTAATACAGGTGTAAAATCGACTGACTAGTTATCAGAGATCTTTGAATTTAATGCAGTGTTAGTTATCAGAGACCTTAGCCTTTACGTCACTGTGAAGACTAGTTATTTTATACGTTTGCGTTTTATTCACTATGGTAACTCTACTGACTTTAGTTATCAGAGACCTTTGTCGTTAGGTCATTGTGGAAATTGGACTTACTTTAGTTATCAGAGACCTTTGCATTTAATTCGGTGTTTAAACTGGATTGACGTTAGTTATCACAATACTTGGCCTTTAATACCGTGTGCAGATTTCTGACATTAGTTATCATAGACCTGAGACTTTTATTCAGTGTGAAATGTGGATTTAAGTTAGATATCAGAGACATTTGATTGTAATTCAATGAGGAACGTGTACATACTTTATTTATCAGAGACATGTACCTTTAATTCAGTGAGGAAAATGGACTGACTTAAGTTCTCATCGCCTTTTGACTTTAAGATAGTGTGGAAACTCGACTGACTTTAGCATACAGAGACCTTTGATTTTAATAAAGTGTGCGAATTGTATTGACTTAGTTATCAGAGACATTTGTCTTTAAAAAAGTGTATAAACTGGGCTAACTTTAATTATCAGAGGCCTTTACTGTACCGACTTTATTTATCAAAGGCCTGTGTCTTTAATGTATTGTGTAATCCAGACTGATAGTAATTACTATGAAAATAAGGGCAGAGAGACAGAGACAGAAGGAGGCAAATAGACAAAATTCAGAGAGACAAAGAAGATGGGATGGCCGAAGGAAGAGACACAGATAATAGAAAGATATACGAGAGACAGAGAAGAGGGGGTCGAAAAGTCAGAAAGAAGAGAAAGATATAAGAGATTAGAGAGTGAGAAGAAGTCACGGGTGAGATACAGATGAGAGAAGGGTGAGATCGAGGTGAATGGTAAGGAGAAAGACAAGGGTGAGATCGAGGTAAATGGTAAGGAGAAAGACAAGGGTAAGATAGGGATTAAAGGAAAGGAGAGAGAGGCAAGGCTGAAAGAGACATGCATAAGAGAGGGGGTTTCAAATCTTGTTAGATTGTGATGGTCTATTTTTTTAATAATCTATTGGGAATGCGTGTGTGTGTGTGTGTGTTGTATTAGGAAAAGGTCATATTATCCTTGCCTTGTGAAGAAATGTTTAGAAGATGAAACTACTGTCAAAAGTATGAATCTTATCTAGAAAGAACTTTCAAACTATAAAAATTACGTGTAACAAAAAGTTATGTACACATATATGAATTAGGTCCTTCATGCATAAGAAGTTTTTTGAAAAGGAAAGGAAGTTAAAAGGTGACTCTTCAAATTTTATGTAAATTACTTTGAGAACAGTTAATAATTGTATAATTGTTTATAATCAAAAGAATCACATGCTACAAAGCACAGTGCTATTGGAATAAATGAATAAAACCAAGATGAATTCAAATAAATCAATCGCCAAGATTTAATATCCTTAATTCTCAAAGCTTTACAACATTCATTGGAAACAATATATAAGTTAGTTTATGGAATGTCTTGTTCAATGAACTGCAGTAAAATGAAATTAAATTCTACGATATTTCGAAGTAATTATGTAGGAATGAAAATAAAAGTATGTACTTTTTTTTTTTTCAAAATTAGTTGAACTGATTTTAATATTTAAACGTGTGATGTATCCAGTGAAAAATAAAATGCATAAATACAAAGGGCAGATAATTGATAGACAGTTTGATAGACCCTCCAATGGTTGGGATGCAAAATGCAGGTCCCAATTCCCCCAATATATCGCACTCAAGTCCTTCACAGCATGGCATTCTATTACACAGCTGTTTGAACGAGCTGCACGCTTCTCTGCCTGGTCGTGTCACCCTGTTAACAGAAAATCGTATAAATGAAATTACATTTGTTTAAAACTCTATACTTCCACAATGTCTATACCTCTACGGAACGGTTTGACAGAAATTGCATGCTCTACTGCAATTTCATAAATCCGTTCACGGAATTAATGGGAGTCTTGGGTTAGACACACACACACACACCCATACAAGCATGCACGCACGCACACACGCGAGTAAATACTCACACATAGGAAAAAATGTATATATACTCTAGTTTTGGACGGAATAAGAAAGGAGTGTTAAATCAATCGCCGAGATTTAATATCCTTAATTCTCAAAGCTTTACAACATTCATTGGAAACAATATATACGTTGGTTTATGGACGGCAGTAAAATGAAATTAAATTCTACGATATTTCGAAGTAATTATGTAGGAATGAAAATAAAAGTATGTACTTTTTTTCTTTCAAAATTAGTTGAACTGATTTTAATATTTAAACATGTGATATATCCAGTGAAAAATAAAATGCATAAATACAAAGGGCAGATAATTGATAGACAGTTTGATAGACCCTCCATTGGATGCGAAGCATAATGCAGGTCCCAATTCCGTCAGCAAAATGCACTCAAATCCTTCACAGCATGGTATTCTATGACACGGCTCTTTGAACGAGCTGCACGCTTCTCTGCCTGGGCGTGTCACTCTGTTAACAGAAAATCGTATAAATGAAATTACATTTGTTTAAAACTCTATACTTCCACAATGTCTATACCTCTACAGAACGGTTTGACAGAAATTGCATGCTCTACTGCAATTTCATAAACCCGTTCACGGAATGGATGGGAGTCTTGGGTTAGACACACACACACACACACATACGCATGCACGCACGCACGCATGCGAGTAAATACACACACATAGGAAAAATTGTATATATACTCTAGTTTTGGACGGAATAAGAAAGGAGTGTTAAATCTGGGTGAAAAAAGAAGAACGTTTCAACCTCCATTTCACTGAATGAAAGTTACAAAACTCCCTCCCCCATTCCCCATCATACAAGCGCGTACACACGCGTGCTCATCTTAAAATGTAAATCATTCACTGCAAGAGACGTCTGTTAGGAATTCCTCACACAAACGACACCTGGACGTATCAAACATTTACAAATATCACTAACACTACAGTTATTAAGAACAATTGTAATAAATAGAAACACACAAAATACAGAGTAATGTAATTCGCAATGCAGACGAAAAGATAAGTCTATTCATTCTGTGGCAGAGTAAATTTGCTTATCCCTATTTCTAAACTTAATACTTATATATTGTTTCCAATGTTATTGTGACCCGACCTTGGGTACTTCTTATGACGATATTGTGTGGTCTCCAGAGTTGGAGTAAACAACTCAGGGAGAGAATATGAAAGAATTTGTGATTCAATCCAAATCAATTCCAAGCGGGTGAGTAGTTTTTTTTTCTAAAAGTCTCACACTTCTTCATAACAAATTCATTCAATGAGGATGGACCAAAAGTTCTTTTATTGAGGAAAGGCATATAATCTAACCACTCTGATTTTGACATCACTCGAGTCTGGACATAAAGGTAATCATTAGCTTATAGTAAGTTAACTGACTGAAAAGGAAGAATGGACTTAGAAATATTTTGTTTTAGAAATATTTTGTACGTATTTGCTATATGGAATAATGAAGTAAAATCATTGAAATTTATTTGTTATAAAATGTGTTTCTTACAATTATATACACACACATGAGTGAAATAAATAAATTTGTAAATCTGTAACGTTAGCACGGGACAAGGCTGATTAAGGATTAGGATGGTGGACGCGTTGGTGTGCGGTCAGAAAGGGTCTTGGACAGGAAGTTAACACAGGTATAACGAATGTAGACCAGTGCGCACTTCTACAGGAGTCCAGCTGTATAAATACAAAAAATAATGGCTAAATTACTTATTGTATTTTAAAGATTTGCCAGCTGTTGGGATTTGGAATACCAACAGTAAATAAGTTATTGCAAAGCAAACTGGAAAGGAATATAATATCTCCAATAAAGTTTTGTTCATCATGGCGCCACAATCTTTCTCTTCCGAATTAGGTCCACGATCTTGGCCGTATTGTTTAATTCATCTATTTATCTCAAGAGTGTAGTGTTTGTACGAGAAATATTGTGTTTAATTCATCTATTTATCTCAAGAGTGTAGTGTTTGTACGAGAAATATTGTGTTTAATTCATCTATTTATCTCAAGAGTGTAGTGTTTGTACGAGAAATATTGTGTTTAATTCATCTATTTATCTCAAGAGTGTAGTGTTTGTACGAGAAATATTGTGTCATCAAGGACATAGCGCGGTGTCTGTACGAGAATTATTGTGTCATCAGTGACACAGTGGTGGTGGGGGATGAGTGTTTGTCTTCTCAGTGAGAAACGAATGTCCAACCCAGTGACTCTTCAGAGGCTTGGGATTTTACCATTGAAGTTATTTAGTTTATGGATCTCACTTTGTGCATTCATGTTCTGGTCTCCATGTATTGCAAATCTGTAAATGCCCTCTAATGTCCTTTAATGTCTTTAAATATCTTATGTATTAAATATGTAAAACATCTCATTACTGGGTGCATTTAATCGGTGACTAGGTCTGTAAAATAATTTTTGAATTGTATCGAACAAAATGTCTCTATGGTAGCATTTACTGCGCGGTAAAATCTGTAAAATGACTTATTAATGGTTATGTTTGTTTGGTGACAAGCGTTGCTAGTGTTTCATTATTATAATATTAATCAGTTTTCAATTATTTGGAATCTAAAGATTCGTCATGGCGACTAAATGTCTTTAACTTCTGATGTACCTGCATTTTTAAAAATACACTATATAATAAGTAAATTGCATTTTCACACAGTTCTTATTCCTCTTTCGCTCCTTTGATTTATACAAACTGTATATTTTTCTTTCCCTAAAATTGGCAATATTTATTGTACTGTGCCTATGTGAATTGCCACATTCGTTGTGCTGATAATTTTTTTGAAACCGGTAGACAGTATTCATGTTGACAAAAAAAATGCATTGGCTGATTGTTGCAAAAACCGGTATACAGCATTCATGTTGACAAAAGAAAATGCATTGGCTGATTGTTGCAAAAACCGGTAGACATCATTCATATTGACAAAAGAAAATGCATTGGATGATTGTTGCAAAATTCATGTAGACAAAATAAAATGCATTGGATGATTGTTTGCAAAGTTTAAAAGTGGTGTCATACAACTGGTGTATAAATGAGTGACGTAGACAATTATAACTTCGCAGAGCTTCCTACCCCTGGTGTCTAGAGCATGGGGTGTTGGGGCTTCCTACCCCTGGTGTCTAGAGCAGTGGTGTTGTGGCTTCCTACCCCTGGTGTCTTATGCATGGGGTGTTGGGGCTTCCTACCACTGGTGTCTAGATAGAGCATGGGGTGTTGGGGCTTCCTACCACTGGTGTCTAGAGCATGGGATGTTGGGGCTTCCTACCACTGGTGTCTAGAGCATGGGGTGTTGGGGCTTCTTACCACTGGTGTCTAGAGCATGGGTGTTGGGGATTCCTACCACTGGTGTCTAGAACATGGGGTGTTGGGGCTTCGTACCACTGGTGTCTAGAGCAAGGGGTGTTGGGGATTCCTACCACTGGTGTCTAGAGCATGGGGTGTTGGGGCTTCAACAATTATAAAGAGACATAAAAAAAAATAAGATATATTCAAAAAAGTATAAATTCAATTCAATTAAAAAAATTTGATTGAGTTTAAATTAAATTAAATTAAATTAAATTAAATTGAAGGAAATTAAATTGAAGGAAATTAAAGGAAAGGAAAGGAAACGAAGTGATGTGAAGGGAAAATCAATTCAATTCATCTGTCTAATAAAACTTACATTAATCTCTATTTAAATTAACATCAAAATAATATTCAAGATTTATATAGAATCATCGTGAAGTTAATGAAACTATAAGAAGCAATAAATGTAGATATCGAAATGAAATATAATATTAATAATTAAATTGAATTTCAAAAATTATAAATTAGAAAAGTCAAAAATAAATTGCAAGAGCATAATACCGGATCGGTCTTCCAACAGTGTTGTCATCTGTTCGTAATAAATAAAATTAATATCAACTAGTATTATAAATTTTCACAGTATAATCTGTCTATCTATCTATTTATCTATCTATCTATCTATCTACCTGTGTGCCTGTCTATCTTTCCGTCCGTCTGTCCACACACACATCCATCCATCCGTTCTTCCACCCTTTCATCTATCTATCTATCTATCTATCTATCTATCTATCTATCTATCTATCTATCTATCTATCTATCTATCTATCTATCTATCTATCTATCTACCCATCCATACACCCATCCGTCATCCATCTTTCAATCCATCTCTCTTTCTCTAATAGTACTCTTCATTTTAAATATATATGCATATAAATATGTATGTATATAGAGAATACTTAGATAGATAGATAGATAGACAATTAGATTACAAACCTTACTAATTTTTAAAAAACGTACTATTTAATAAAGTGCAGCTTTGTACAGAATAGATATTCAGCATATCTTGTGTATGATTATTTGTTTGGGGGAAATTTAAATATGACTTTACGAATATATTCTTATAAAAGAGCAGTTTTAATTATCACTTTTCCATGTAAATACGAAAGAATACTACATTGTTATTCTTATAGTGTTGCATCTGGAAAATTACCTTGCGTTGCTAACGGCAACAATACAAACAGCATGAACCAAGCCCACATGTTTGTCATCAGTTAAGAGAGTTCTAAAAACGAAAAGAAGTGAAATAATAAAAATATGTAATTTATTTTGAATGAAGATGTAAAGCTCTACGAACCTCTCTCATAATGTTGAATTCAAAAAGAACTTGTAATAAAAATGATTGTAACGATAAACAAAACATGCAACTTGTATTTTTCTCTGAATGTCACCTTCTGTATCTTTGACATAAAAGATGAACATTATAAAATCAGATTTTCTATTAGAAATATGAACATCTATTAAATCCCTGAAATATCATGTATAACACTTATTTTACTTACATACAGCACAATGCACAATACATTTCAAGTGCCACATTCACAATAGCGTGAAAACATAATGAAAGCTAATATAGTTCCCCATTCCTTTTAATCTACTGCATCAAAGAATTCACTTCGTTCATTTTTTAGCTGTCACATGACTATCAGATTAGACAGGCCCAACTCATTACACGTGTCAAAGATCTATCTCATAAAACGTGTCACAGACCCGTCTCATTATACATGTCAAAGATTTATCTCATTAAAAGTGTCACAAACCCATCACCATATCTCCATACGCGTGTCAGTGATCTATCTCATTAACGGTGTCACCTGCTAATTAACATTAGGAAGGACTGGCCCATACGTGAAATGTCAAAGGCAAATCACATGATGTGCATTGAAGGGATGTAATTATTTTTTATTAGAAGCTGCCAAACACAAACATTTCTGGCAATATACGTTAAATATGCTATTTGAATCCACATAGATATGTGTGAGGTGTATGCTCCAATTGCAGAAAATGTTTTTCATAAACATAACAACATACAGATAAATTTATGGAGTTAAGTAATTCCTGTTGATTCTTTACAGACAATAGCAGAGTACTTTACAACTCTAAAATATACTTTATAAACATTTTGTAGAATATCATTTATAACCCGAACTATGAACACAATCAATAAACATTATGTAGGAAATAACAGAGCCATAACTAACTATATAAACAGTTAGTAGACTAAATATTATATTTATAGTCAAATTTCTGAACTCACTGGGTAGCAGTTTAGTTCTTGTACAAACCATACAAAGATTATTTAATAATTCTGTTTAAATAAAATCAAAACAAATACTGCCGTGCACTTGGCTTCTTGTAACAACTGAATGAAAGCGTTGCTCGAGGATTTAAAATGAGAAATGCTTACCCCAAATAACGACTGTGCTAATACTTGCTCATTTCAGTTTGAATAAAAAATGTACACACGTTGTGTAAACCTATAGCCTGGTGCTAACTATTGTAAAGGATTTGTAATGATTATATTTTAATAATCGGTCCTGGAAGACATAATAACAATACTGCACAATAATTACAGCAGACGAAAATGACAGGAGAACAGTACGTACATTTAGTAAAATCACATCAGACAATAAATAAGAAATAAAAAATCAAATATTAACTAGAAACTGTAAACAATAATCCAGTGCATTTGACTGATTTAGAATTCTATAACCAAACTTGAGGTCATAAATGTTACTGTATCTTCAAGCTGCACAAATAATTGTGTGCTTTACCAGCAAATGAATTAACCACTGGTAAAATAAAACTGTCTAAATTTCTATCTGACTGTCATGGAAAAAAACGGGGGGGGGGGGGGGCGAGGGGGGGATAATCAGAAAATTAATTTTTTTTACCCTTGATTACTTCCACTTGTGCTTAGTGTGACGCAATAGACGTTGCAAGTGTTGTCTGCAACAATGACGTATTAATTACATACACTGTCAGCAGGGAGTTTGTTTCCATTTACTGTCATCAAGTTTGCTAATTTCATATTTTCAACATCTTTATAAAAATACATTTGATTAATTATTTGTGTTAGATGTTCGATAATTATTTTCACAATATGTGGAAATAGTGTTTAGTTTTTATTAACAATTCTTTTACAAATTTAATTAGGAATTATATTTTTAGGAAAATTCACCTCAGAGTAATGCACCTTCATAGCGTCAGTAAAGTAGGGATACATGCGCGAATTTTATCTGTGAGAGAGTGAGAATTTGATTGGGCATAAAAAGACTAACAGGATCTATTTCAGTACACAGGGAAGAGTCAAGCAGCTGTTTTCAAACAGTGATCAATCTACCTATTTTTTAAACAAAAATATGAAATGTTCATTGAAATGACGTGTCAGCATAGCAATGCTACAGCACATGTGGACACACTTTTCTTACTCTTCCGTTATGGAACCATTCAATCGTTAGTTCTAACAATGTTTTAAGCTGACAATCTTCGTAGCTTTCTTTACCCGTACAATGCTTACCCCAAACCCTCCTTACTCCCACTTATCCCCAGAAATTTTGAAGTGCTTGAATCGGAGGCTCTCCACCTGTATAACCGACTCAAAGCAAAACTAAATGCAGTGATAGTAAACTGTGTAAATAGAATTAATTCCTTGACTACTTTGGTCAAATTGACTTACCTTCAAAACATGTGTAACCTTACGGTCCTGGGAATACAGCCTCCTCTTTCAGTTTCCGAAGCCAGTCTGCTAGAATAGCATTGATTTTCTGTGAGAAATGGCGTCACACATAGCAATAGATTGTAATGTCGATTATAGGACGTGTAGTTGTTTCTTTCTTTCTAGAGTTTTGATTGGTTTATTTTCTTGCTTTTGTTTCCTGTTTTTTTAACAAAGATAGCATGCATGGAAACTAATGGAAACAATTTTATTTCGTTTGTTTAAAGTACTTATGTGATATTTATTTTAATCTTTTGTTAAAAATCTAAATTTAAGTGTGTGCGTTTCATTATAAAACTATTGTTAATGGACTTGTTAGACTGATTTTTTAAAAGAACGTTTGCTGCCGTATGCTACCGGGAATAGCGTCCCCTCATGTTCTTGTAGGATACATGAACCACTGCACTGTTACTAGAACTTTCTTCTGTGTGAAACGGTAAGTAAGAGCTGCTTTTACAAGACTTAACACTCTCACACACTGCAAATCAAAATCGCTCTCTCGCGTACAAATGTAAAATCTTCAGAAAGATGTTTTTCATTGAGCGTAAGTTTCCTAGTAGCGATGTGATGCAATATACACTACGTCACTAGTGTACCAAAATAGATACCCTTCTCCCTAAGGCGGAACTGTATTCTTAATTAACGTGCCTATAATTCACTGAACCGTGTGTTAACTTTTACAGTGCCACGTTACCCTGGGCTAATGTTAAAAATACTCTATTTCCTTCTAGAAGTATAAACATTAATTTATTCTATCTGCTCATAGAATGCCCAACACAATTTATATACATGTACTACTCCTTCAGTATATAACAAAACGATACACTAAGCATCACATCGACAACCCAGAGAAATATACTCTGTTACTTATAATCAGATCAATTTACAAGCAAGCAAGTCATGAAAGCATCAAACAGATAAGATCACACAGCATATCATAAAAGCAGTCAAATAGATCATAAAAGCATGTATCAAAACAAGCACAAGTCATGAAAGAATAAATCCTGAAAGCGCATAAGAAAAATAAGCATGAAACATATTATTTCAATTATTTCAATCAAAACATTTCTTAATTATTTGTCTAGGAGTGTGTTAACGTATAGGCTCTAAAAAAGAAACGTCTTATAGGCTGTGTTTGCGAATGTGTGAATATGAATGTCAAGAATACTTGATCTACAGACGAACACAATGAAACGAAACATACACGAACTCTTTTGCCCCATTCAAAAACTGTGAATATTGAGTTTTTTTATAAAGTGTGATTTAGGTTTTATTAACCTGATAGGCATCTCTCTTATAGAGTGGTTAAATCAAACATGCACCGTTCGAATGGCATACACTCTAGGGAGGAGATGAAAATGAACAAATTCAAAAATTCAAAAATAAAAATAAATATTAAATTTCTATGCAGTAAATTGCACCGCTAACATTAAACAATTCACACGAAATGTGGATTAACCACCATACTTTAGTTGGTATTACATACAAAAATAATATTTCTCCTTATTAGAATAAATGTTCTTATTCCTAAATCCTAGTGCAAATATTCTAAATGCACTTTGCCTCAATATTACTACTCACTGTTTGTGAATGTCCGAGGAGAGGGGACCCAGAGTTGTAGCATCACTCACAACGATGATTATTCGAATCCTTGTTCTAGACCTCACATGTATGGGCTGGGTCTGGTAGTCTTGGCTGTTGCCAATAGTGACTTTAGTTGTCAGAGACTATGGACTTTAATACATTGTCAAACCTCACATGACTTTAGTGATCTGAGACCTTTGACTTTAATACTGGTGGAAATTCGACTGACGTTAGTTATCCGAGATCTTAAACATTAATACAGTGTGGAAACTCGACAGACTTAAGCTATCAAATGTCTTTGACTTTATATCAGTATGGAAACTGGATTGCCTTTAGAAATCTGAGAACTTTACCATTAATTCAATATGAAACTGACTGACTTTAGTTATCAGAGAACTTTGCCTTTAAGTCAATGTGGAAACCAGGCTGACTTTAGTTATCTGATACCTTTGTATTAATTCAGTGTGGAAACTGGACTGAATTTAGATATCAGAGACCTTTGATTTTTATTCAATGTGGAAATTGGACTGTCTTTATGTCATGACTGCTGGGTGGTCTCATTTGGCTGTACAGGAAGATCATCAGCTCATCTTTTCACACACATTGAAGTTATATTTTACTAGTGGTGGCAGCTGTGCACTCACTTATTAAATCTGAACAAATTATTCCACATTGTCACAACTGGGGGTCTTGTTTGGATGTTTTGGTGTATATTCGGCAGCTTATGACATGTGCCAGTAATACGTCGTCTTTAAGATTTTATCAAAAGACACAAGACAGACACCATTGGTGTTTGGGTGGGGCCCAATTTATTCTGTCATGCAAAAAAACGTTTGATTGGCTGTGTGCGAGTGTACGAATGTGATGGTGGTGAGTATTGGACAAACGGACGAACGAATGTTCGAATAGAGGTGACGTAGGTTGTATTGTCAGATCACAAGTTGATTCGGAGATCAATGACACAATTGGTAGCATCACTCAGATCTATTATTTGAAGAAAGATGACACACAATATCCTGATGACGCTTCACAGGAATGATTTGAAGAATGGTGATGCAATCATAATGTTGCTCTCAATGAAGATTTGAAGGTCAGGTCATTGCATTACTGATTCCCCATATATGGCTGAACAAATTAAAGTTTAATATATTTACATATGTGCTAGGGTATGTGAGTGCCCTCAAAATCATGTTTTTGATGGGGATTACTTCCCTTAGTCCATGCATGGCTTGCGCAGTCCATGAAATAAAAAATAATTTTGGCTCCATGCTTTTCCCGTGACAAGATATTAGAGATTTTTGCCTTTCATTCAGTGCGGAAACTTGAATCTGTTTAGTTATCACAAACCTTTGATTTTGATACAGTCTGGAAACCTTTGATTTTGATAAAGTCTGGAAACCTTTGATTTCGATACAGTCTGGAAACTTTTTTTTACATAATGTATGGGAACTCAATATATTTTAGTTTTCAGGGACTAGATCTTTAAATTAGTGTGGAAACTGGACTGACTTAATTATGAGATAACTTTGCCTTTAATACTGTGCATAAACGTGACTGACTTGGGTATCTGAATTCTTTGACTTTTATTTAGTGTGGAAACACTACAGACTTTATTTATATTAAGATAACTCTACTGACTTTAGATATCAGAGATGTGTGACTTTAAGTCAGTATGGAAACAGGACTGACATTAGTAATCAGAGACGTTTGTCTTTAATTCAGTGTGCAGACTGCAATGACTTTAGTTATTCGAGCATTACATTTAATACAGTATGAAAACACTACTGACCTTAGTCATCAGAGACTTTTGTCTTTAATACAGTATGAAAACATTACTGACCTTAGTCATCAGAGACTTTTGTCTTTAATACAGTATGAAAACACTACTGACCTTAGTCATCAGAGACATTCAGAGTGGCAACTGGACTGACCTTAGTCATCAGAGACTTTTGTCTTTAATACAGTATGAAAACATTACTGACCTTAGTCATCAGAGACTTTTGAATTTAATTCAGAGTGGCAACTGGACTGACCTTACCTATCAGAGACCTTTGCCATTTATTCAATGTAGAAACTCTATTCATTTGAGTTATTAGAGACCTTCCATTTTAGGACAGTGTGGGAACTTTACTGACTTTATTTATCAGAAATTTTTGCCTTTAATTCTTCATGGTAAATGGACTGACTTTAGGTCTCTGAGACCTTTGACTTTTATACAGTGTGGAAACTGGACTGTCTTAGCAATCAGAGATGTTTGATTTTAAAACACCGGAAATTCGACTGTCTTTAGTAATCAGAGACCTTTATTTTAATAAATTAATGGAACTCGGCTGACTTAATTATCAGAGACCTTTGTCTTTAAATTAGTGTGAAACCTTGATTGACTTTAGTTATCAGATACCTTTGCCTTCACTTGAGTGTGAACTGGTCTGACTTTATTTATCAGAGACATTTGCCTTTTAATATGTTGATACTTTTCTGACTTTAGTTATCAGAGACCTTTGCCTTTTATTCAATGTGGAAATTGGTCAGACTTTATTTATCATAGATATTTGCCTTTTAAAATGTTGATACTGGTCTGACTTTAGTTATCAGAGACCTTTACCTTTTATTCAATGTGGAAACTGGGCAGACTTAGTTATTAGGGACCTTTGCCTTCAATACAGGGCTTAAGCTCGAATGACTTTATGCTTTCAGAGACCTTTGGTTTTAATACAATGTGGAAACAACTGACTTTTGTTATTAGACACATTCCTTAAATACAGTGTAGACACTCGTCAGACTTAAAAGATCTGAGATACTTTGCTTTAATACAGTGTAGACACTCGTCAGACTTTAAAGGTCTGAGATACTTTGCTTTAATACAGTGGAAATTCAGCTGACTTTAGTTAACAGAAATCTTTGGTTTTAATGCAATGTAGAAAAACACGAATGTCTTTAATTATCAGAGACCTTTGCAATTTACGTCAGTGCGGAAACTGGACTTTCTTTAGTTCTTAGCCTTTAATTCATGTGGAAATTGGAATGACTTTACGTATCAGAAACCTCTGCCTTTAATATAGTGCAGAAATTCTGCCCTCTTTATTTATCAGAGACCTTTCATTCAATCCAGTGTGGATACCCGACAGACAATAGTTATCATACACTTTTTAAAACTTTAATACCAAATGAGAATTTGATTGCCTTTAGTTATCAGAGACCACTGCTTTAAATTAGTGTGGAATCTTGACTGACTTATAGTTATCAGAGACATTTTACGTCAAAGCAGTGTGGAAAAAACAACTGACCTTAGTTGACTTTAATGCAGATTGGCAACTGGAGTGACTTTAGTTATCAGAGACCTTCGAATTTAATACAGTTTGGAAACTCGACTGACTTTTGTGATGTGAGACCTTTGATTTTAATACAGGTGTAAAATCGACTGACTAGTTATCAGAGATCTTTGAATTTAATGCAGTGTTAGTTATCAGAGATCTTAGCCTTTACGTCACTGTGAAGACTAGTTATTTTATACGTTTGCGTTTTATTCACTATGGTAACTCGACTGACTTTAGTTATCAGAGACCTTTGTCGTTAGGTCATTGTGGAAATTGGACTTACTTTAGTTATCAGAGACCTTTGCATTTAATTCGGTGTTTAAACTGGATTGACGTTAGTTATCACAATACTTGGCCTTTAATACCGTGTGCAGATTTCTGACATCAGTTATCATAGACCTGAGACTTTTATTCAGTGTGAAGTGTGGATTTAAGTTAGATATCAGAGACATTTGATTGTAATTCAATGAGGAACGTGTACATACTTTATTTATCAGAGACATATACCTTTAATTCAGTGAGGAAAATGGACTGACTTAAGTTCTCAGCGACTTTTGACTTTAAGATGGTGTGGAAACTCGACTGACTTTAGCATACAGAGACCTTTGATTTAATGCAATGTGGAAACTCGACTGACTTTAGTTATCAGAGACTTTTGTTTTTAATAAAGTGTGCGAATTGTACTGACTTAGTTATCAGAGACATTTGTCTTTAAAAAAGTGTATAAACTGGGCTAACTTTAATTATCAGAGGCCTTTACTGTACCGACTTTATTTATCAAAGGCCTGTGTCTTTAATGTATTGTGTAATCCTGGCTGATAGTAATTACTATGAAAATAAGGGCAGAGAGACAGAGACAGAAGGAGGCAAATAGACAAAATTCAGAGAGACAAAGAAGATGGGATGGCCGAAGGAAGAGACACAGATAATAGAAAGATATAAGAGAGACAGAGAAGAGGGGGTAGAAAAGTCAGAAAGAAGAGAAAGATATAAGAGAGATAAAGATTAGAGAGTGAGAAGAAGTCACGGGTGAGATACAGATGAGAGAAGGGTGAGATCGAGGTGAATGGTAAGGAGAAAGACAAGGGTAAGATAGGGATTAAAGGAAAGGAGAGAGAGGCAAGGCTGAAAGAGACATGCATAAGAGAGGGGGTTTCAAATCTTAGATTGATGATGTCTATTTTTTTAAATAATCTATTGGGAATGCGTGTGTGTGTGTGTGTGTGTGTGTGTGTGTGTGTTGTATTAGGAAAAGGTCATATTATCCTTGCCTTGTGAAGAAATGTGTTTAGAAGATGAAACTACTGTCAAAAGTATGAATCTTATCTAGAAAGAACTTTCAAACTATAAAAATTACGTGTAACAAAAAGTTATGTACACATATATGAATTAGGTCCTTCATGCACAAGAAGTTTTTTGAAAATATAAGAATTTGGAAATTTGCACCAAGTTTCAGTGAGATGTATGTTGTTTGTTTTAAAACAAAATGCAAAGTATGATTCATCTTGTTCTACACCAGAAGAGTATGGAAAGGAAGTTAAAAGGTGACTCTTCAAATTTTATGTAAATTACTTTGAGAACAGTTAATAATTGTATAATTGTTTATAATCAAAAGAATCACATGCTACAAAGCACAGTGCTATTGGAATAAATGAATAAAACCAAGATTAATTCAAATAAATCAATCGCCGAGATTTAATATCCTTAATTCTCAAAGCTTTACAACATTCATTGGAAACAATATACACGTTAGTTTATGGACGGGAGTAAAATGAAATTAAATTCTACGATATTTCGAAGTAATTATGTAGGAATGAAAATAAAAGTATGTACATTTTTTTTTTCAAAATTAGTTGAACTGATTTTAATATTTAAACGTGTGATGTATCCAGTGAAAAATAAAATGCATAAATACAAAGGGCAGATAATTGATAGACAGTTTGATAGACCCTCCAATGGGTGGGAAGCAATATGCATAATCGAATGTGTCCAACCGTACGCACTCTAATCCTTTACAGCATGGTGTTTTACACCGCTCTTTGAACGAGCTGCACGCTTCTCTGCCTGGGCGTGTCACTCTGTTAACAGAAAATCGTATAAATGAAATTACATTTGTTTATAACTCTATACTTCCACAATGTCTATACCTCTACGGAACGGTTTGATACAAATTGCATGCTCTACTGCAATTTCATAAATCCGTTCACGGAATTAATGGGAGGCTTGGGTTAGACACACACACACACACATACAAGCATGCACGCACGCACACACGCGAGTAAATACTCACACATAGGAAAAAATGTATATATACTCTAGTTTTGGACGGAATAAGAAAGGAGTGTTAAATCAATCGCCGAGATTTAATATCCTTAATTCTCAAAGCTTTACAACATTCATTGGAAACAATATACAAGTTAGTTTATGGAATGTCTTGTTCAATGAAAGGCAGTAAAATGAAATTAAATTCTACGATATTTCGAAGTAATTATGAAGGAATGAAAATAAAAGTATGTACTTTTTTTCTTTCAAAATTAGTTGAACTGATTTTAATATTTAAACATGCGATATATCCAGTGAAAAATAAAATGCATAAATACAAAGGGCAGATAATTGATAGTTTGATAGACCCTCCATTGGATGCGAAGCATAATGCAGGTCCCAATTCCGTCAGCAAAATGCACTCAAATCCTTCACAGCATGGTATTCTATCACACGGCTCTTTGAACGAGCTGCACGCTTCTCTGCCTGACCGTGTCACCCTGTTAACAGAAAATCGTATAAATGAAATTACATTTGTTTAAAACTCTATACTTCCACAATGTCTATACCTCTACAGAACGGTTTGACAGAAATTGCATGCTCTACTGCAATTTCATAAACCCGTTCACGGAATGGATGGGAGTCTTGGGTTAGACACACACACACACACACACATACGCATGCACGCACGCACGCACGCGAGTAAATACACACACATAGGAAAAAATGTATATATACTCTAGTTTTGGACGGAATAAGAAAGGAGTGTTAAAATGTATATATACTCTAGTTTTGGACGGAATAAGAAAGGAGTGTTAAATCTGGGTGAAAAAAGAAGAACGTTTCAACCTCCATTTCACTGAATGAAAGTTACAAAACTCCCTCCCCCATTCCCCATCATACAAGCGCGTACACACGCGTGCTCATCTTAAAATGTAAATCATTCACTGCAAGAGACGTCTGTTAGGAATTCCTCACACAAACGACACCTGGACGTATCAAACATTTACAAATATCACTAACACTACAGTTATTAAGAACAATTGTAATAAATAGAAACACACAAATATCACTAACAGTTATTAAGAACAATTGTAATAAATAGAAACACACAAAATACAGAGTAATGTAATTCGCAATGCAGACGAAAAGATAAGTCTATTCATTCTGTGGCAGAGTAAATTTGCTTATCCCTATTTCTAAACTTAATACTTATATATTGTTTCCAATGTTATTGTGACCCGACCTTGGGTACTTCTTATGACGATATTGTGTGGTCTCCAGAGTTGGAGTAAACAACTCAGGGAGAGAATATGAAAGAATTTGTGATTCAATCCAAATCAGTTCCAAGCGGGTGAGCAGTTTTTTTTTCTAAAAGTCTCACACTTCTTCATAACAAATTCATTCAATAAGGATGGACCAAAAGTTCTTTTATTGAGGAAAGGCATATAATCTAACCACTTTGATTTTGACATCACTCGAGTCTGGACATAAAGGTAATCATTAGCTTATAGTTAGTTAACTGACTGAAAAGGAAGAATGGACTTAGAAATATTTTGTTTTAGAAATATTTTGTACGTATTTGCTATATGGAATAATGAAGTAAAATCATTGAAATTTATTTGTTATAAAATGTGTTTCTTACAATTATATACACACACATGAGTGAAATAAATAAATTTGTAAATCTGTAACGTTAGCACGGGACAAGGCTGATTAAGGATTAGGATGGTGGACGCGTTGGTGTGCGGTCAGAAAGGGTCTTGGACAGGAAGTTAACACAGGTATAACGAATGTAGACCAGTGCGCACTTCTACAGGAGTCCAGCTGTATAAATACAAAAAATAATGGCTAAATTACTTATTGTATTTTAAAGATTTGCCAGCTGTTGGGATTTGGAATACCAACAGTAAATAAGTTATTGCAAAGCAAACTGGAAAGGAATATAATATCTCCAACAAAGTTTTGTTCATCATGGCGCCACAATCTTTCTCTTCCGAATTAGGTCCACGATCTTGGCCGTATTGTTTAATTCATCTATTTATCTCAAGAGTGTAGTGTTTGTACGAGAAATATTGTGTCATCAAGGACATAGCGCGGTGTCTGTACGAGAATTATTGTGTCATCAGTGACACAGTAGTGGTGGGGGATGAGTGTTTGTCTTCTCAGTGAGAAACGAATGTCCAACCCAGTGACTCTTCAGAGGTTTGGGATTTTACCATTGAAGTTATTTAGTTTATAGATCTCACTTTGTGCATTCATGTTCTGGTCTCCATGTATTGCAAATCTGTAAATGCCCTCTAATGTCCTTTAATGTCTTTAAATATCTTATGTATTAAATATGTAAAACATCTCATTACTGGGTGCATTTAATCGGTGACTAGGTCTGTAAAATAATTTTTAAATTGTATCGAACAAAATGTCTCTATGGTAGCATTTACTGCGCGGTAAAATCTGTAAAATGACTTATTAATGGTTATGTTTGTTTGGTGACAAGCGTTGCTAGTGTTTCATTATTATAATATTAATCAGTTTTCAATTATTTGGAATCTAAAGATTCGTCATGGCGACTAAATGTCTTTAACTTCTGATGTACCTGCATTTTTAAAAATACACTATATAATAAGTAAATTGCATTTTCACACAGTTCTTATTCCTCTTTCGCTCCTTTGATTTATACAAACTGTATATTTTTCTTTCCCTAAAATTGGCAATATTTATTGTACTGTGCCTATGTGAAACGCCACATTCGTTGTGCTGATAATTTTTTTGAAACCGGTAGACAGTATTCATGTTGACAAAAAAAATGCATTGGCTGATTGTTGCAAAAACCGGTATACAGCATTCATGTTGACAAAAGAAAATGCATTGGCTGATTGTTGCAAAAACCGGTAGACATCATTCATATTGACAAAAGAAAATGCATTGGATGATTGTTGCAAAATTCATGTAGACAAAATAAAATGCATTGGATGATTGTTTGCAAAGTTTAAAAGTGGTGTCATACAACTGGTGTATAAATGAGTGACGTAGACAATTATAACTTCGCAGAGCTTCCTACCCCTGGTGTCTAGAGCATGGGGTGTTGGGGCTTCCTACCCCTGGTGTCTAGAGCAGTGTTGTTGTGGCTTCCTACCCCTGGTGTCTAGAGCATGGGGTGTTGGGGCTTCCTACCACTGGTGTCTAGAGCATGGGGTGTTGGGGATTCCTACCACTGGTGTCTAGAGCATGGGGTGTTGGGGATTCCTACCACTGGTGTCTAGAGCATGGGGTGTTGGGGATTCCTACCACTGGTGTCTAGAGCATGGGTGTTGGGGCTTCAACAATTATAAAGAGACATAAAAAGAAATAAGATATAATCAAAAAAGTATAAATTCAATTCAATTAAAAAAATTTGATTGAGTTTAAATTAAATTAAATTAAATTAAATTAAATTAAATTAAATTAAATTAAATTAAAGAAAGGAAAGGAAACGAAGTGATGTGAAGGGAAAATCAATTCAATTCGTCTGTCTAATAAAACTTACATTAATCTCTATTTAAATTAACATCAATATAATATTCAAGATTTATATAGAATCATCGTGAAGTTAATGAAACTATAAGAAGCAATAAATGTAGATATCGAAATGAAATATAATATTAATAATTAAACTGAATTTCAAAAATTATAAATTAGAAAAGTCAAAAATAAATTGCAAGAGCATAATACCGGTTCGGTCTTCCAACAGTGTTGTCATCTGTTCGTAATAAATAAAATTAATATCAACTAGTATTAGAAATTTTCACAGTATAATCTGTCTATCTATCTATTTATCTATCTATCTATCTATCTACCTGTGTGCCTGTCTATCTTTCCGTCCGTCTGTCCACACACACATCCATCCATCCGTTCTTCCACCCTTTCATCTATCTATCTATCTATCTATCTATCTATCTATCTATCTATCTATCTATCTATCTATCTATCTATCTATCTACCCATCCATGCACCCATCTGTCATCCATCTTTCAATCCATCTCTCTTTCTCTAATAGTACTCTTCATTTTAAATATATATGCATATAAATATGTATGTATATAGAGAATACTTAGATAGATAGATAGATAGACAATTAGATTACAAACCTTACTAATTTTTAAAAAACGTACTATTTAATAAAGTGCAGCTTTGTACAGAATAGATATTCAGCATATCTTGTGTATGATTATTTGTTTGGGGGAAATTTAAATATGACTTTACGAATATATTCTTATAAAAGAGCAGTTTTAATTATCACTTTTCCATGTAAATACGAAAGAATACTACATTGTTATTCTTAATGTGTTGCATCTGGAAAATTACCTTGCGTTGCTAACGGCAACAATACAAACAGCATGAACCAAGCCCACATGTTTGTCATCAGTTAAGAGAGTTCTAAAAACGAAAAGAAGTGAAATAATAAAAATATGTAATTTATTTTGAATGAAGATGTAAAGCTCTACGAACCTCTCTCATAATGTTGAATTCAAAAAGAACTTGTAATAAAAATGATTGTAACGATAGACAAAACATGCAACTTGTATTTTTCTCTGAATGTCACCTTCTGTATCTTTGACATAAAAGATGAACATTATAAAATCAGATTTTCTATTAGAAATATGAACATCTATTAAATCCCTGAAATATCATGTATAACACTTATTTTACTTACATACAGCACAATGCACAATACATTTCAAGTGCCACATTCACAATAGCGTGAAAACATAATGAAAGCTAATATAGTACCCCATTCCTTTTAATCTACTGCATCAAAGAATTCACTTCGTTCATTTTTTAGCTGTCACATGATTATCAGATTAGAGAATCAGTCACAATACAATCGCCACTGACGGAACTCGTCACAAGTGTCATTGGAACATCGCATTACACGTCATTGCCTCACCACATTACAAGCGTCACAGGCCCAACTCATTACACGTGTCAGAGATCTATCTCATAAAACGTGTCACAGACCCGTCTCATTATATATGTCAAAGATCTATCTCATTAAAAGTGTCACAAACCCATCTTCATATCTCAATACGCGTGTCAGTGATCTATCTCATTAACGGTGTTACCTGCTAATTAACATTAGGAAGGACTGGCCCATACGTAAAAGGTCAAAGGCAAATCACATGATGCGCATTGAAGGGATGTAGTTATTAGAAGCTGCAAAACACAAACATTTCTGGCAATATACGTTAAATATGTTATTTGAATCCACATAGATATGTGTGAGGTGTATGCTCCAATTGCAGAAAATGTTTTTCATAAACACAAAACATACAGATAAATTTATGGAGTTAAGTAATTCCTGTTGATTCTTTACAGACAATAGCAGAGTACTTTACAACTCTAAAATGTACTTTATAAACATTTTGTAGAATATCATTTATAACCCGAACTATGAACACAATCCCCCCCCCCCCCCAACATTAACATAATAAACATTTTGTAGAATATCATTTATAACCCGAACTATGAACACAATCCCCCCCCCCAACATTATGTAGGAAATAACAGAGGCAAAACTATGAACTTGCTATATAAACAGTTAGTAGAACATCACTTATAACCAAAAATATGAACATATTATATAAACATACTTTAGAAGATCACAGAGCCATAACTGTGAACTTGCTATATAAACAGTTAGTAGACTAAATATTATAGTCACATTTCTGAACTCACTGGATAGCAGTTTAGTTCTTGTACAAACTATATAAAGATTATTTAATAATTCTGTTTAAATAAAATCAAAACAAATACTGCAGTGCACTTGGCTTCTTGTAACAACTGAATGAAAGCATTGCAACAATTTATCTCAAATCAAAATGTACTACAATGAGGATTTAAAATGAGATTTGCTTACCCCAAATAACGACTGTGCTAATACTTGCTCATTTCAGATTGAATAAAAAATGTACACACGTTGTGTAAACCTATAGCCTGGTGCTAACTATTGTAAAGGATTTGTAATGATTATATTTTAATAATCGGTCCTGGAAGACATAATAACAATACTGCACAATAATTACAGCAGACGAAAATGACAGGAGAACAGTACGTACATTTAGTAAAATCACAGCAGACATTAAATAAGAAATAAAAAATCAAATATTAACTAGAAACTGTAAACAATAATCCAGTGCATTTGACTGATTCAGAATTCTATAACCAAACTTCAAGGTCATAAATGTTACTGTATCTTCAAGCTGCACAAATAATTGTGTGCTTTACCAGCAAATGAATTAACCACTGGTAAAATAAAACTGTCTAAATTTCTATCTGACTGTCATGGAAAAAAACGGGGGGGGGGGGGATAATCAGAAAATTAATTTTTTTACCCTTGATTACTTCCACTTGTGCTTAGTGTGACGCAATAGACGTTGCAAGTGTTGTCTGCAACAATGATGTATTAATTACATACACTGTCAGCAGGGAGTTTGTTTCCATTTACTGTCATCAAGTTTGCTAATTTCATATTTTCAACATCTTTATAAAAATACATTTGATTAATTATTTGTGTTAGATGTTCGATAATTATTTTCACAATATGTGGAAATAGTGTTTAGTTTTTATTAACAATTCTTTTACAAATTTAATTAGGAATTGTATTTTTAGAAGTATTGCACCTCAGAGTAATGCACCTTCATAGCGACAGTAAAGTAGGGATACATGCGCGAATTTTATCTGTGAGAGAATGAAAACTTGATTGTGCATAAAAAGACTAACAGGAGCTATTTCAGTACACAGGGAAGAATCAAGCAACTGTGTACAAACAGTGATCAATCTACCTAATTTTTAAACAAAAATATGAAATGTTCATTGAAATGACGTGTCAGCATAGCAATGCTATAGCACATGTGGACACACTTATCTTACTCTTCCGTTATGGAACCATTCAATCGTTAGTTCTAACAATGTTTTATCTAAGCTGACAATCTTCCTAGCTTTCTTTACCCGTACAATGCTTACCCTAAACCCTCCTTACTCCCACTTATCCCCAGAAAGGTTTGAAGTGCTTGAATCGGAGGCTCTCCACCTGTATAACCGACTCAAAGCAAAACTAAATGCAGTGATAGTTAACTGTGTAAATAGAATTAATTCCTTGACTACTTTGGTCAAATTGACTTACCTTCAAAACTTGTGTAACCTAACGGTCCTGGGAATACAGCCTCCTCTTTCAGTTTCTGAAGCCAGTCTGCTAGAATAGCATTGATTTTCTGTGAGAAATGGCGTCACACATAGCAATAGATTGTAATGTCGATTATAGGACGTGTAGTTGTTTCTTTCTTTCTAGAGTTTTGATTGGTTTATTTTCTTGCTTTTGTTTCCTGTTTTTTAACAAAGATAGCATGCATGGAAACTAACGGAAACAATGTTATTTCGTTTGTTTACCGTACTTATGTGATATTTATTTTAATCTTTGTTAAAAATCTAAATTTAAGTGTGTGAGTGTTTCATTATAAAACTATTGTTAATGGACTTGTTAGACTGTATTTTTTTAAAAGAACGTTTGCTGCCGTATGCTACCGGGAATATCATCCCCTCCTGTTCTTGTAGGATACATGAACCCACTGTACTGTTACTAGAACTTTCTTCTATGTGAAACGATAAGTAAGAGCTGCTTTTACAAGACTTAACACTCTCACACACTGCAAATCAAAATCACTCTCTCGCATCCAAATGTAAAATCTTCAGAAAGATGTTTTTCATTGAGCTAAGTTTCCTAGTAGAGATGTGATGCAATATACACTACGTCACTAGTGTACCAAAATAGATACTCTTCTCCCTAAGGCGGAACTGATTTCTTAATTAACGTGCCTATAATTCACTGAACCTGTGTTACTTTTACAGTGCCACGTTACACTGGGCTAATGTTAAAATACTCTATTTCCTTGTAGAAGTATAAACATTAATTTATTCTATCTGCTCATAGAATACCCAACACAATTTATATACTACTCCTTCAGTATATAACAAACGATACACTAAGCATCACATCGACAACCCAGAAAAATAGACTCTGTTACTTAGAATCAGATCAATTTACAAGCAAGCAAGTCATGAAAACATCAAACAGATAAGATCACACAGCATATCATAAAAGCAACCAAATAGATCATAAAAGCATGTATCAAAACAAGCACAAGTCATGAAAGAATAAATCCTGAAAGCACATAAGAAAACTAAGCATGAAACATATCAAAATTATTTCAATCAAAACATTTCTTAATTATTTGTCTAGGAGTGTGTTAACGTATAGGCTCTAAAAAAGAAACGTCATATTAGCTGTGTTTGCTAGTGTGTGAATATGAATGTCGAGAATACTTGATGAATAGACGAACACAATGAAACAAAACATACACGAACTCTTTTGCCCCATTCAAAAACTGTGAATAACGAGTTTTTTTTTTATAAAGTATGATTTAGGTTTTATTAACCTGATAGGCATCTCTCTTATACAGTGGTTAAATCAAACATGCACCGTTCGAATGGCATACACTCTAGGGAGGAGATGAAAATGAACAAATTCAAAGAGTCAAAAATAAAAATAAATATTAAATTTCTATGCAGTAAATTGCACCGCTAACATTAAACAATTCACTCTAAATGTGGATTAACCACCATACTTTAGTTGGTATTACATACAAAAATAATATTTCTTTTTATTAGAATAAATGTTCTTATTCTTAAATCCTAGTGGAAATATTCTAAATGCACTTTGCCTCCATATTACTACTCACTGTTTGTGAATGTCCGAGGAGAGGGGACACAGAGTTGTAGCATCACTCACAATGATGATTATTCGAATCCTTGTTCTAGACCTCACATGTATGGGCTGGGTCTGGTAGTCTTGGCTGTTGCCAATAGTGACTTTAGTTGTCAGAGACTATGGACTTTAATACATTGTCAAACCTCACATGACTTTAGTGATCTGAGACCTTTGACTTTAATACTGGTGGAAATTCGACTGACGTTAGTTATCCGAGATCTTAAACATTAATACAGTGTGGAAACTCGACAGACTTAAGTTATCAAATGTCTTTGACTTTATATCAGTATGGAAACTGGATTGCCTTTAGAAATCTGAGAACTTTACCATTAATTCAATATGGAAACTGACTGACTTTAGTTATCAGAGACCTTTGCCTTTAAGTCAATGTGGAAACCAGGCTGACTTTATCAGAGACCTTTGATTTTTATTCATTGTGGAAATTGGACTGTCTTTATGTCATGACTGCTGGGTTGTCTCATTTGGACAGATCATCAGCTCATCTTTTCACACACATTGAAGTTATATTTTACTAGTGGTGGCAGCTGTGCACTCACTTATTAAATCTGAACAAATTATTCCACATTGTCACAACTGGGGGTCTTGTTTGGATGTTTTGGTGTATATTCGGCTGCTTATGACATGTGCCAGTAATACGTCGTCTTTAAGATTTTATCAAAAGACACAAGACAGACACCATTGGTGTTTGGGTGGGGCCCAATTTATTCTGTCATGCAAAAAAACGTTTGATTGGCTGTGTGCGAGTGTACGAATGTGATGGTGGTGAGTATTGGACAAACGGACGAACGAATGTTCGAAGAGAGGTGACGTAGGTTGTATTGTCAGATCACAAGTTGATTCGGAGATCAATGACACAATTGGTAGCATCACTCAGATCTATTATTTGACGAAAGATGACACACAATATCCTGGTGACGCTTCACAGGAATGATTTGAAGAATGGTGATGCAATCATAATGTTGCTCTCAATGAAGATTTGAAGATTTGAATTGCATTACTGATTCCCCATATATGGCTGAACAAATTAAAGTTTAATATATTTACATATGTGCTAGGGTATGTGAGTGCCCTCAAAATCATGTTTTTGATGGGGATTACTTCCCTTAGTCCATGTTTGGCATGCGCAGTCCATGAAATAAAAAATAATTTTGGCTCCATGCTTTTCCCGTGACAAGATATTAGAGATTTTTGCCTTTAATTAGTGCGGAAACTTGAATCTGTTTAGTTATCACAAACCTTTGATTTTGATACAGTCTGGAAACCTTTGATTTTGATAAAGTCTGGAAACCTTTGATTTTGATAAAGTCTGGAAACCTTTGATTTTGATACAGACTGAAAACTTTTGATTTCTATACATTCTGGAAACCTTTGATTTTGATACAGTCTGGAAACCTTTGATTTTGATAAAGTTGGGAAACCTTTGATTTCGATACAGTCTGGAAACTTTTTTTTACATAATGTATGGGAACTCAATATATTTTAGTTTTCAGGGACTAGATCTTTAAATTAGTGTGGAAACTGGACTGGCTTAATTATGAGATAACTTTGCCTTTAATACTGTGCATAAACGTGACTGACTTGGGTATCTGAATTCTTTGACTTTTATTTAGTGTGGAAACACTACAGACTTTATATATATTAAGATAACTCTACTGACTTTAGATATCAGAGATGTGTGACTTTAAGTCAGTATGGAAACAGGACTGACATTAGTAATCAGAGACGTTTGTCTTTAATTCAGTGTGCAGACTGCAATGACTTTAGTTATTCGAGCATTACATTTAATACAGTATGAAAACACTACTGACCTTAGTCATCAGAGACTTTTGAATTTAATTCAGAGTGGCAACTGGACTGACCTTACCTATCAGAAACCTTTGCCATTTATTCAATGTAGAAACTCTATTCATTTGAGTTATTAGAGACCTTCCATTTTAGGACAGTGTGGGAACTTTACTGACTTTATTTACCAGAAATTTTTGCCTTTAATTCTTCATGGTAAATGGACTGACTTTAGGTCTCTGAGACCTTTGACTTTTATACAGTGTGGAAACTGGACTGTCTTAGCAATCAGAGATGTTTGATTTTAAAACACCGGAAATTCGACTGTCTTTAGTGATCAGAGACCTTTATTTTAATAAATTAATGGAACTCGGCTGACTTAATTATCAGAGACCTTTGTCTTTAAATTAGTGTGAAACCTTGATTGACTTTAGTTATCAGATACCTTTGCCTTCACTTGAGTGTGAACTGGTCTGACTTTATTTATCAGAGACATTTGCCTTTTAATATGTTGATACTTCTCTGACTTTAGTTATCAGAGACCTTTGCCTTTTATTCAATGTGGAAACTGGTCAGACTTTATTTATCAGAGATATTTGCCTTTTAAAATGTTGATAATGATCTGACTTTAGTTATCAGAGACCTTTGCCTTTTATTCAATGTGGAAACTGGGCAGACTTAGTTATTAGGGACCTTTGCTTTCAATACAGGGCTTAAGCTCGAATGACTTTATGCTTTCAGAGACCTTTGGTTTTAATACAGTGTGGAAACAACTGACTTTTGTTATTAGACACATTCCTTAAATACAGTGTAGACACTTGTCAGACTTAAAAGATCTGAGATACTTTGCTTTAATACAGTGGAAATTCAGCTGACTTTAGTTATCAGAAATCTTTGGTTTTAATGCAGTGTAAAAAAACACGAATGTCTTTAATTATATCAGAGACCTTTGCAATTTACGTCAGTGCGGAAACTGGACTTTCTTTAGTTCTTAGCCTTTAATTCATGTGGAAATTGGTATGAAATATGTATCAGAAACCTCTGCCTTTAATATAGTGCAGAAATTCTGCCCTCTTTATTTATCAGAGACCTTTCATTCAATCCAGTGTGGATACCCGACAGACAATAGTTATTATACACTTTTTAAAACTTTAATACCAAATGAGAATTTGATTGCCTTTAGTTATCAGAGACCACTGTCTTCAAATTAGTGTGGAATCTTGACTGACTTTAGTTATCAGAGACATTTTACGTCAAAGCAGTGTGGAAAAAAACAACTGACTTTAGTTGACTTTAATGCAGATTGGCAACTGGAGTGACTTTAGTTATCAGAGACCTTCGAATTTAATACAGTTTGGAAACTCGACTGACTTTTGTGATGTGAGACCTTTGATTTTAATACAGGTGTAAAATCGACTGACTAGTTATCAGAGATCTTTGAATTTAATGCAGTGTTAGTTATCAGAGACCTTAGCCTTTACGTCACTGTGAAGACTAGTTATTTTATACGTTTGCGTTTTATTCATTATGGTAACTCGACTGACTTTAGTTATCAGAGACCTTTGTCGTTAGGTCATTGTGGAAATTGGACTTACTTTAGTTATCAGAGACCTTTGCATTTAATTCGGTGTTTAAACTGGATTGACGTTAGTTATCACAATACTTGGCCTTTAATACCGTGTGCAGATTTCTGACATTAGTTATCATAGACCTGAGACTTTTATTCAGTGTGAAATGTGGATTTAAGTTAGATATCAGAGACATTTGATTGTAATTCAATGAGGAACGTGTACATACTTTATTTATCAGAGACATGTACCTTTAATTCAGTGAGGAAAATGGACTGACTTAAGTTCTCAGCGACTTTTGACTTTAAGATAGTGTGGAAACTCGACTGACTTTAGCATATAGAGACCTTTGATTTAATGCAATGTGGAAACTCGACTGACTTTAGTTATCAGAGACTTTTGGTTTTAATAAAGTGTGCGAATTGTACTGACTTAGTTATCAGAGACATTTGTCTTTAAAAAAGTGTATAAACTGGGCTAACTTTAATTATCAGAGGCCTTTACTGTACCGACTTTATTTATCAAAGGTCTGTGTCTTTAATGTATTGTGTAATCCTGGCTCATAGTAATTACTATGAAAATAAGGGCAGAGAGACAGAGACAGAAGGAGGCAAATAGACAAAATTCAGAGAGACAAAGAAGATGGGATGGCCGAAGGAAGAGACACAGATAATAGGAAGATATAAGAGAGACAGAGAAGAGGGGGTCGAAAAGTCAGAAAGAAGAGAAAGATATAAGAGAGATAAAGATTAGAGAGTGAGAAGAAGTCACGGGTGAGATACAGATGAGAGAAGGGTGAGATCGAGGTGAATGGTAAGGAGAAAGACAAGGGTGAGATCGAGGTAAATGGTAAGGAGAAAGACAAGGGTAAGATAGGGATTAAAGGAAAGGAGAGAGAGGCAAGGCTGAAAGAGACATGCATAAGAGAGGGGGTTTCAAATCTTGTTAGATTGATGATGGTCTATTTTTTTATAATCTATTGGGAATGCGTGGGTATGTGTGTGTGTGTGTGTTGTATTATGAAAAGGTCATATTATCCTTGCCTTGTGAAGAAATGTTTAGAAGATGAAACTACTGTCAAAAGTATGAATCTTATCTAGAAAGAACTTTCAAACAATAAAAATTACGTGTAACAAAAAGTTATGTACACATATATGAATTAGGTCCTTCATGCACAAGAAGTTTTTTGAAAATATAAGAATTTGGAAATTTGCACCAAGTTTCAGTGAGATGTATGTTGTTTGTTTTAAAACAAAATGCAAAGTATGATTCATCTTGTTCTGCACCAGAAGAGTATGGAAAGGAAGTTAAAAGGTGACTATTCAAATTTTATGTAAATTACTTTGAGAACAGTTAATAATTGTATAATTGTTTATAATCAAAAGAAACACAAGCTACAAAGCACAGTGCTATTGGAATAAATGAATAAAACCAAGATGAATTCAAATAAATCAATCGCCGAGATTTAATATCCTTAATTCTCAAAGCTTTACAACATTCATTGGAAACAATATATACGTTAGTTTATGGACGGGAGTAAAATGAAATTAAATTCTACGATATTTCGAAGTAATTATGAAGGAATGAAAATAAAAGTATGTACATTTTCTTTTTCAAAATTAGTTGAACTGATTTTAATATTTAAACGTGTGATGTATCCAGTGAAAAATAAAATGCATAAATACAAAGGGCAGATAATTGATAGACAGTTTGATAGACCCTCCAATGGGTGGATAGCAGAATGGAGGTCCAAATTCCATCAACTGTAAGCACACTAATCCTTCACAGCATGGTATTTTATGACACGGCTCTTTGATCGAGCTGCACGCTTCTCTGCCTGGGCGTGTCACTCTGTTAACAGAAAATCGTATAAATGAAATTACATTTGTTTATAACTCTATACTTCCACAATGTCTATACCTCTACGGAACGGTTTGATAGAAATTGCATGCTCTACTGCAATTTCATAAATCCGTTCACGGAATGGATGGGAGGCTTGGGTTAGACACACACACACGGGCATGCACGCACGCACGCGAGTAAATACTCACACATAGGAAAAAATGTATATATACTCTAGTGTTGGACGGAATAAGAAAGGAGTGTTAAATCTGGGTGAAAAAAGAAGAACGTTTCAACCTTCATTTCACTGAATGAAAGTTACAAAACTCCCTCCCCCATTCCCCATCATACAATCGCGTACACACGCGTGCTCATCTTAAAATATAAATCATTCACTGCAAGAGACGTCTGTTAGGAATTCCTCTCACAAACGACAACTGGACGTATCAAACATTTACAAATATCACTAACACTACAGTTATTAAGAACAATTGTAATAAATAGAAACACACAAATATCACTAAAAGTTATTAAGAACAATTGTAATAAATAGAAACACACAAATATCACTAACAGTTATTAAGAACAATTGTAATAAATAGAAACACACAAATATCACTAACAGTTATTAAGAACAATTGTAATAAATAGAAACACACAAATATCACTAACAGTTATTAAGAACAATTGTAATAAATAGAAACACACAAATATCACTAACAGTTATTAAGAACAATTGTAATAAATAGAAACACACAAATATCACTAACAGTTATTAAGAACAATTGTAATAAATAGAAACGCACAAATGTCACTAACAGTTATTAAGAACAATTGTAATAAATAGAAACACACAAATATCACTAACAGTTATTAAGAACAATTGTAATAAATAGAAACACACAAATATCACTAACAGTTATTAAAGACAATTGTAATAAATAGAAACACACAAATATCACTAACAGTTATTAAGAACAATTGTAATAAATAGAAACACACAAATATCACTAACAGTTATTAAGAACAATTGTAATAAATAGAAACACACAAATATCACTAACAGTTATTAAAGACAGTTGTAATAAATAGAAACACACAAATATCACTAAAAGTTATTAAAGACAATTGTAATAAATAGAAACACACAAATATCACTAACAGTTATTAAGAACAATTGTAATAAATAGAAACACACAAATATCACTAAGAGTTATTAAGAACAATTGTAATAAATAGAAACACACAAATATCACTAAGAGTTATTAAGAACAATTGTAATAAATAGAAACACACAAATATCACTAACAGTTATTAAGAACAATTGTAATAAATAGAAACACACAAATATCACTAACAGTTATTAAGAACAATTGTAATAAATAGAAACACACAAATATCACTAACAGTTATTAAGAACAATTGTAATAAATAGAAACACACAAATATCACTAACAGTTATTAAAGACAGTTGTAATAAATAGAAACACACAAATATCACTAAAAGTTATTAAAGACAATTGTAATAAATAGAAACACACAAATATCACTAACAGTTATTAAGAACAATTGTAATAAATAGAAACACACAAATATCACTAACAGTTATTAAGAACAATTGTAATAAATAGAAACACACAAATATCACTAAGAGTTATTAAGAACAATTGTAATAAATAGAAACACACAAATATCACTAACAGTTATTAAGAACAATTGTAATAAATAGAAACACACAAATATCACTAAGAGTTATTAAGAACAATTGTAATAAATAGAAACACACAAATATCACTAACAGTTATTAAGAACAATTGTAATAAATAGAAACACACAAATATCACTAACAGTTATTAAGAACAATTGTAATAAACAGAAACACACAAATATCACTAACAGTTATTAAGAACAATTGTAATAAATAGAAACACACAAATATCACTAACTGTTATTAAGAACAATTGTAATAAATAGAAACACACAAATATCACTACAGTTATTAAGAACAATTGTAATAAATAGAAACACACAAATATCACTAACAGTTATTAAGAACAATTGTAATAAATAGAAACGCACAAATTTCACTAACAGTTATTAAGAACAATTGTAATAAATAGAAACACACAAATATCACTAACAGTTATTAAGAACAATTGTAATAAATAGAAACACACAAATATCACTAACAGTTATTAAAGACAATTGTAATAAATAGAAACACACAAATATCACTAACAGTTATTAAGAACAATTGTAATAAATAGAAACACACAAATATCACTAACAGTTATTAAGAACAATTGTAATAAATAGAAACACACAAATATCACTAACAGTTATTAAAGACAGTTGTAATAAATAGAAACACACAAATATCACTAAAAGTTATTAAAGACAATTGTAATAAATAGAAACACACAAATATCACTAACAGTTATTAAGAACAATTGTAATAAATAGAAACACACAAATATCACTAACAGTTATTAAGAACAATTGTAATAAATAGAAACACACAAATATCACTAAGAGTTATTAAGAACAATTGTAATAAATAGAAACACACAAATATCACTAAGAGTTATTAAGAACAATTGTAATAAATAGAAACACACAAATATCACTAACAGTTATTAAGAACAATTGTAATAAATAGAAACACACAAATATCACTAACAGTTATTAAGAACAATTGTAATAAATAGAAACACACAAAATACAGAGTAATGTAATTCGCAATGCAGACGAAAAGAAAAGTCTATTCATTCTGTGGCGGAGTAAATTTGCTTATCCCTATTTCTAAACTTAATAATTATATATTGTTTCCAATGTTAATGTGACCCGACCTTGGGTACTTCTTATGACGATATTGTGTGGTCTCCAGAGTTGGAGTAAACAACTCAGGGAGAGAATATGAAAGAATTTGTGATTCAATCCAAATCAGTTCCAAGCGGGTGAGTAGTTTTTTTCTAAAAGTCTCACACTTCTTCATAACAAATTCATTCAATGATAATGGACCAAAAGTTATTTTATTGAGGAAAGGCATATAATCTAACCACTTTGATTTTGACATCACTAGAGTCTGGACATAAAGGTAATCATTAGCTTATAGTAAGTTAACTGACTGAAAAGGAAGAATGGACTTAGAAATATTTTGTTTTAGAAATATTTTGTACGTATTTGCTATATGGAATAATGAAGTAAAATCATTGAAATTTATTTGTTATAAAATGTGTTTCTTACAATTATATACACACACATGAGTGAAATAAATAAATTTGTAAATCTGTAACGTTAGCACGGGACAAGGCTGATTAAGGATTAGGATGGTGGACGCGTTGGTGTGCGGTCAGAAAGGGTCTTGGACAGGAAGTTATCACAGGTATAACGAATGTAGACCAGTGCGCACTTCTACAGGAGTCCAGCTGTATAAATACAAAAAATAATGGCTAAATTACTTATTGTATTTTAAAGATTTGCCAGCTGTTGGGATTTGGAATACCAACAGTAAATAAGTTATTGCAAAGCAAACTGGAAAGAAATATAATATCTCCAACAAAGTTTTGTTCATCATGGCGCCACAATCTTTCTCTTCCGAATTAGGTCCACGATCTTGGCCGTATTGTTTAATTCATCTATTTATCTCAAGAGTGTAGTGTTTGTACGAGAAATATTGTGTCATCAGAGACAGCGCGGAATATGTACGAGAAATATTGTGTCATCAGAGACAGCGCGGAATATGTACGAGAAATATTGTGTCATCAGAGACAGCGCGGAATATGTACGAGAAATATTGTGTCATCAGTGACACAGTGGTGGTGGGGGATGAGTGTTTGTCTTCTCAGTGAGAAACGAATGTCCAACCCAGTGACTCTTCAGAGGTTTGGGATTTCACCATTGAAGTTATTTAGTTTATGGATCTCACTTTGTGCAGTCATGTTCTGGTCTCCATGTATTGCAAATCTGTAAATGCCCTCTAATGTCCTTTAATGTCTTTAAATATCTTATGTATTAAATATGTAAAACATCTCATTACTGGGTGCATTTAATCGGTGACTAGGTCTGAAAAATAATTTTTGAATTGTATCGAACAAAATGTCTCTATGGTAGCATTTACTGCGCGGTAAAATCTGTAAAATGACTTATTAATGGTTATGTTTGTTTGGTGACAAGCGTTGCTAGTGTTTCATTATTATAATATTAATCAGTTTTCAATTATTTGGAATCTAAAGATTCGTCATGGCGACTAAATGTCTTTAACTTCTGATGTACCTGCATATATACACTATATAATAAGTAAATTGCATTTTCACACAGTTTTTATTCCTCTTTCGCTCCTTTGATTTATACAAACTGTATATTTTTCTTTCCCTAAAATTGGCAATATTATTGTACTGTGTAGATGTGAATTGCCACATTCGTTGTGCTGATAATTTTTTTGAAACCGGTAGACAGTATTCATTTTGACAAAAAAAATGCATTGGCTGATTGTTGCAAAAACCGGTATACAGCATTCATGTTGACAAAAGAAAATGCATTGGCTGATTTTTGCAAAAACCGGTAGACATCATTCATATTGACAAAAGAAAATGCATTGGATGATTGTTTGCAAAGTTTAAAAGTGGTGTCATACAACTGGTGTATAAATGAGTGACGTAGACAATTATAACTTCGCAGAGCTTCCTACCCCTGGTGTCTAGAGCAGGGGGTGTTGGGGCTTCCTTCCCCTGGTGTCTAAAGCAGTGGTGTTGTGGCTTCCTACCCCTGGTGTCTAGAGCATGGGGTGTTGGGGCTTCCTACCACTGGTGTGTAGAGCATGGGGTGTTGGGGATTCCTACCACTGGTGTCTAAAGCATGGGGTGTTGGGGATTCCTATCACTGGTGTCTAGAGCATGGAGTGTTGGGGCTTCCTACCACTGGTGTCTAAGAGCATGGGGTGTTGTGGCTTCCTACCACTGGTGTCTAGAGCATGGGGTGTTGGGGCTTCAACAATTATAAAGAGACATAAAAAGAAATAAGATATATTCAAAAAAGTATAAATTCAATTCAATTAAAAAAATTTGATTGAGTTTAAATTAAATTAAATTAAATTAAATTGAAGGAAATTAAAGGAAAGGAAAGGAAACGAAGTGATGTGAAGGGAAAATCAATTCAATTCATCTGTCTAATAAAACTTACATTAATCTCTATTTAAATTAACATCAAAATAATATTCAAGATTTATATAGAATCATCGTGAAGTTAATGAAACTATAAGAAGCAATAAATGTAGATATCGAAATGAAATATAATATTAATAATTAAATTGAATTTCAAAAATTATAAATTAGAAAAGTCAAAAATAAATTGCAAGAGCATAATACCGGTTCGGTCTTCCAACAGTGTTGTCATCTGTTCGTAATAAATAAAATTAATATCAACTAGTATTAGAAATTTTCACAGTATAATCTGTCTAACTATCTATTTATCTATCTATCTATCTATCTACCTGTCTGCCTGTCTATCTTTCCGTCCGTCTGTCCACACACACATCCATCCATCCGTTCTTCCATCCATCCATCCATCTATCTATCTATCTATCTATCTATCTATCTATCTATCTATCTATCTATCTATCTATCTATCTACCCATCCATACACCCATCCGTCATCCATCTTTCAATCCATCTCTCTTTCTCTAATAGTACTCTTCATTTTAAATATATATGCATATAAATATGTATGTATATAGAGAATACTTAGATAGATAGATAGATAGATAATTAGATTACAAACCTTACTAATTTTAAAAAACGTACTATTTAATAAAGTGCAGCTTTGTGCAGAATAGATATTCAGCAAATCTTGTTTATGATTATTTGTTTTGGGGAAATTTAAATATGACTTTACGAATATATTCTTATAAAAGAGCAGTTTTAATTATCACTTTTCCATGTAAATACGAAAGAATACTACATTGTTATTCTTATAGTGTTGCATCTGGAAAATTACCTTGCGTTGCTAACGGCAACAATACAAACAGCATGAACCAAGCCCACATGTTTGTCATCAGTTAAGAGAGTTCTAAAAACGAAAAGAAGTGAAATAATAAAAATGTGTAATTTATTTTGAATGAAGATGTAAAGCTCTACGAACCTCTCTCATAATGTTGAATTCAAAAAGAACTTGTAATAAAAATGATTGTAACGATAAACAAAACATGCAACTTGTATTTTTCTCTGAATGTCACCTTCTGTATCTTTGACATAAAAGATGGACATTATAAAATCAGATTTTCTATTAGAAATATGAACATCTATTAAATCCCTGAAATATCATGTATAACACTTATTTTACTTACATACAGCACAATGCACAATACATTTCAAATGCCACATTCACAATAGCGTGAAAACATAATGAAAGCTAATATAGTACCCCATTCCTTTTAATCTACTGCATCAAAGAATTCACTTCGTTCATTTTTTAGCTGTCACATGACTATCAGATTAGAGAATCAGTCACAATACAATCGCCACTGACGGAACTCGTCACAAGTGTCATTGGAACATCGCATTACACGTCATTGCCTCACCACATTACAAGCGTCACAGGCCCAACTCATTACACGTGTCAGAGATCTATCTCATAAAACGTGTCACAGACCCGTCTCATTATACATGTCAAAGATCTATCTCATTAAAAGTGTCACAAACCCATCTCCATATCTATATACGCGTGTCAGTGATCTATCTCACTAACGGTGTTACCTGCTAATTAACATTAGGAAGGACTGGCCCATACGTGAAAGGTCAAAGGCAAATCACATGATGCGCATTGAAGGGATGTAGTTATTAGAAGCTGCAAAACACAAACATTTCTGGCAATATACGTTAAATATGCTATTTGAATCCACATAGATATGTGTGAGGTGTATGCTCTAATTGCAGAAAATGTTTTTCATAAACACAACAACATACAGATAAATTTATGGAGTTAACTAATTCCTGTTGATTCTTTACAGACTATAGCAGAGTACTTTACAACTCTAAAATATACTTTATAAACATTTTGTAGAATATCATTTATAACCCAAACTATGAACACAATCAATAAACATTATGTAGGAAATAACAGAGCCCAAACTATGAACTTGCTATATAAACAGTTTGTAGAATATCACTTATAACCAAAAATATGAACATATTATATAAACATTATGTAGAAGATCACAGAACCACAACTGTGAACTTGCTATATAAACAGTTAGCAGACTAAATATTATAGTCAAATTTCTGAACTCACTGGGTAGCAGTTTAGTTCTTGTACAAACTATATAAAGATTATTTAATAATTCTGTTTAAATAAAATTAAAACAAATACTGCTGTGCACTTGGCTTCTTGTAACAACTGAATGAAAGTATTGCAACATCTTATCTCAAATCAAAATGTACTACAATGAGGATTTAAAATGAGATTTGCTTACCCAAATAACGACTGTGCTAATACTTGCTCATTTCTGATTGAATAAAAATTGTACACACGTTGTGTAAACCTATAGCCTGGTGCTAACTGTTGTAAAGGATTTGTAATGATTATATTTTAATAATCGGTTCTGGAAGACATAATAACAATACTGCACAATAATTGCAGCAGACGAAAATGACAGGAGAACAGTAGGTACATTTAGTAAAATCACAGCAGACAATAAATAAGAAATCAAAAATCAAATATTAACTAGAAACTGTAAACAATAATCCAGTGCATTTGACTGATTCAGATTTCTATAACCAAACTTCAAGGTCATAAATGTTACTGTATCTTCAAGCCGCACAAATAATTGTGTGCTTTACCAGCAAATGAATTAACCACTGGTAAAATAAAACTGTCTAAATTTATATCTGACTGTCATGGAAAAAAAACAGGGGGGAGGGGGATAATCAGAAAATTATTTTTTTTACCCTTGATTACTTCCACTTGTGCATAGTGTGACGCAATAGACATTGCAAGTGTTGTCTGCAACAATGACGTATTAATTACTTACACTGTCAGCAGGGAGTTTGTTTCCATTTACTGTCATCAAGTTTGCTAATTTCATATTTTCAACATCTTTATAAAAATACATTTGATTAATTATTTATGTTAGATGTTCGATAATTATTTTCACAATATGTAGAAATAGTGTTTAGTTTTTATTAACAATTCTTTTACAAATTTAATTAGGAATTATATTTTTAGAAGTATTGCACCTCAGAGTAATGCACCTTCATAGCGTCAGTAAAGTAGGGATACATGCACAAATTTTATCTGTGAGAGAATGAGAACTTAATTGTGCATAAAAAGACTAACAGGAGCTATTTCAGTACACAGGGAAGAGTCAAGCAACTGTGTTCAAACAGTGATCAATCTAACCTAATTTTTAAACAAAAATATGAAATGTTCATTGAAATGACGTGTCAGCATAGCAATGCTATAGCACATGTGGACACACTTATCTTACTCTTCCGTTATGGAACCATTCAATCGTTAGTTCTAACAATGTTTTATCTAAGCTGACAATCTTTGTAGCTTTCTTTACCCGTACCATGTTTACCCCAAACCCTCCTTACTCCCACTTATCCCCAGAAAGGTTTGAAGTGCTTGAATCGTATGCTCTCCACCTGTATACGTGACTCAAAGCAAAACTAAATGCAGTGATAGTTAACTCTGTAAATAGAATTAATTCCTTGACTACTTTGGTCAAATTGACTTACGTTCAAAACATGTGTAACCTTACGGTCCTGGGAATGCAGCCTCCTCTTTCAGTTTCCGAAGCCAGTCTGCTAGAATAGCATTGATTTTCTGTGAGAAATGGCGTCACACATAGCAATAGATTGTAATGTCGATTATAGGAGTGTAGTTGTTTCTTTCTTTCTAGAGTTTTGATTGGTTTATTTTCTTGCTTTTGTTTCCTGTTTTTTTTAACAAAGATAGCATGCATGGAAACTAACGGAAACAATTTTATTTCGTTTTTTTACCGTACTTATGTGATATTTATTTTAATCTTTTGTTAAAAATCTAAATTTAAGTGTGTGTGTGTTTCATTATAAAACTATTGTTAATGGACTTGTTAGACTGTATTTTTTTAAAAGAACGTTTGCTGCCGTATGCTACCGGGAATATCATCCCCTCCTGTTCTTGTAGGATACATGAACCCACTGCACTGTTACTAGAACTTTCTTCTATGTGAAACGATAAGTAAGAGCTGCTTTTACAAGACTTAACACACTCACACACTGCAAATCAAAATTGCTATCTCCCGTACAAATGTAAAATCTTCAGAAAGATGTTTTTCATTGAGCGTAAGTTTCCTAGTAGCGATGTGATGCAATGTACACTACGTCACTAGTGTACCAAAATAGATACTCTTCTCCCTAAGGCGGAACTGTATTCTTAATTAACATGCCTATAATTCACTGAACCGTGTGTTAACTTTTACAGTGCCACGTTACACTGGGCTAATGTTAAAAATACTCTATTTCCTTCTAGAAGTATAAACATTAATTTATTCTATCTGCTCATAGAATGCCCAACACAATTTATATACATGTACTACTCCTTCAGTATATAACAAAACGATACACTAAGCATCACATCGACAACCCAGAAAAATATACTCTGTTACTTAGAATCAGATCAATTTACAAGCAAGCAAGTCATGAAAGCATCAAACAGATAAGATCACACAGCATATCATAAAAGCAATCAAATAGATCATAAAAGCATGTATCAAAACAAGCACAAGTCATGAAAGAATAAATCCTGAAAGCGCATAAGAAAAATAAGCATGAAACATATTATTTCAATTATTTCAATCAAAACATTTCTTAATTATTTGTCTAGGAGTAGTGTGTTAACGTATGGGCTCTAAAAAAGAAACGTCTTATTGGCTGTGTTTGCGAGTGTGTGAATATGAATGTCAAGAATACTTGATCTACAGACGAACACAATGAAACGAAACATACACGAACTCTTTTGCCCCATTCAAAAACTGTGAATAACGAGTTTTTTTATAAAGTGTGATTTAGGTTTTATTAACCTGATAGTCATCTCTCTTATACAGTGGTTAAATCAAACATGCACCGTTCGAATGGCATACACTCTAGGGAGGAGATGAAAATGAACAAATTCAAAAATTCAAAAATAAAAATAAATATTAACTTTCTATGCAGTAAATTGTACCGCTAACATTAAACAATTCACACGAAATGTGGATTAACCACCATACTTTAGTTGGTATTACATACAAAAATAATATTTCTCCTTATTAGAATAAATGTTCTTATTCTTTAATCCTAGTGCAAATATTCTAAATGCACTTTGCCTCCATATTACTACTCACTATTTGTGAATGTCCGAGGAGAGGGGACACAGAGTTGTAACATCACTCACAACGATGATTATTCGAATCCTTGTTCTAGACCTCACATGTATGGGCTGGGTCTGGTAGTCTTGGCTGTTGCCAATAGTGACTTTAGTTGTCAGAGACTATGGACTTTAATACATTGTCAAACCTCACATGACTTTAGTGATCTGAGACCTTTGACTTTAATACTGGTGGAAATTCGACTGACGTTAGTTATCCGAGATCTTGAACATTAATACAGTATGGAAACTCGACAGACTTAAGCTATCAAATGTCTTTGACTTTATATCAGTATGGAAACTGGATTGCCTTTAGAAATCTGAGAACTTTATCATTAATTCAATATGGAAACTGACTGACTTTAGTTATCAGAGACCTTTGCCTTTAAGTCAATGTGGAAACCAGGCTGACTTTAGTTATCTGATACCTTTGTATTAATTCAGTGTGGAAACTGGACTGAATTTAGATATCAGAGACCTTTGATTTTTATTCAATGTGGAAATTGGACTGTCTTTATGTCATGACTGCTGGGTGGTCTCATTTGGCTGTACAGGAAGATCATCAGCTCATCTTTTCACACACATTGAAGTTATATTTTACTAGTGGTGGCAGCTGTGCACTCACTTATTAAATCTGAACAAATTATTCCACATTGTCACAACTGGGGGTCTTGTTTGGATGTTTTGGTGTATATTCGGCAGCTTATGAAATGTGCCAGTAATACGTCGTCTTTAAGATTTTATCAAAAGACACAAGACAGACACCATTGGTGTTTGGGTGGAGCCCAATTTATTCTGTCATGCAAAAAAACGTTTGATTGGCTGTGTGCGAGTGTACGAATGTGATGGTGGTGAGTATTGGACAAACGGACAAACGAATGTTCGAAGAGAGGTGACGTAGGTTGTATTGTCAGATCACAAGTTGATTCGGAGATCAGTGACACAATTGGTAGCATCACTCAGATCTATTATTTGAAGAAAGATGACACACAATATCCTGGTGACGCTTCACAGGAATGATTTGAAGAATGGTGATGCAATCATAATGTTGCTCTCAATGAAGATTTGAAGGTCAGGTCATTGCATTACTGATTCCCCATGTATGGCTGAACAAATTAAAGTTTAATATATTTACATATGTGCTAGGGTATGTGAGTGCCCTCAAAATCATGTTTTTGATGGGGATTACTTCCCTTAGTCCATGCTTGGCTTGCGCAGTCCATGAAATAAAAAATAATTTTGGCTCCATGCTTTTCCCGTGACAAGATATTAGAGATTTTTGCCTTTCATTCAGTGCGGAAACTTGAATCTGTTTAGTTACCACAAACCTTTGATTTTGATACAGTCTGGAAACCTTTGATTTTGATAAAGTCTGGAAACCTTTGATTTCGATACAGTCTGGAAACTTTTTTTTACATAATGTATGGGAACTCAATATATTTTAGTTTTCAGGGACTAGATCTTTAAATTTAGTGTGGAAACTGGACTGACTTAATTATGAGATAACTTTGCCTTTAATACTGTGCATAAACGTGACTGACTTGGGTATCTGAATTCTTTGACTTTTATTTAGTGTGGAAACACTACAGACTTTATTTATATTAAGATAACTCTACTGACTTTAGATATCAGAGATGTGTGACTTTAAGTCAGTATGGAAACAGGACTGACATTAGTAATCAGAGACGTTTGTCTTTAATTCAGTGTGCAGACTGCAATGACTTTAGTTATTCGAGCATTACATTTAATACAGTATGAAAACATTACTGACCTTAGTCATCAGAGACTTTTGTCTTTAATACAGTATGAAAACATTACTGACCTTAGTCATCAGAGACTTTTGAATTTAATTCAGAGTGGCAACTGGACTGACCTTACCTATCAAAGACCTTTGCCATTTATTCAATGTAGAAACTCTATTCATTTGAGTTATTAGAGACCTTCCATTTTAGGACAGTGTGGGAACTTTACTGACTTTATTTATCAGAAATTTTTGCCTTTAATTCTTCATGGTAAATGGACTGACTTTAGGTCTCTGAGACCTTTGACTTTTATACAGTGTGGAAACTGGACTGTCTTAGCAATCAAAGATGTTTGATTTTAAAACACCGGAAATTCGACTGTCTTTAGTAATCAGAGACCTTTATTTTAATAAATTAATGGAACTCGGCTGACTTAATTATCAGAGACCTTTGTCTTTAAATTAGTGTGAAACCTTGATTGACTTTGCCTTCACTTGAGTGTGAACTGGTCTGACTTTATTTATCAGAGACATTTGCCTTTTAATATGTTGATACTTCTCTGACTTTAGTTATCAGAGACCTTTGCCTTTTATTCAATGTGGAAACTGGTCAGACTTTATTTATCAGAGATATTTGCCTTTTAAAATGTTGATACTGGTCTGACTTTAGTTATCAAGACCTTTGCCTTTTATTCAATGTGGAAACTGGGCAGACTTAGTTATTAGGGATCTTTGCCTTCAATACAGGGCTTAAGCTCGAATGACTTTATGCTTTCAGAGACCTTTGGTTTTAATACAATGTGGAAACAACTGACTTTTGTTATTAGACACATTCCTTAAATACAGTGTAGACATTCGTCGGACTTTAAAGATCTGAGACACTTTGCTTTAATACAGTGTAGACACTCGTCAAACTTTAAAGATCTGAGACACTTTGCTTTAATACAGTGTAGACACTTGTCAGACTTTAAAGGTCTGAGACACTTTGCTTTAATACAGTGTAGACACTTGTCAGACTTATGATCTGAGACACTTTGCTTTAATACAGTGGAAATTCGGCTGACTTTAGTTATGAGAAATCTTTGGTTTTAATGCAGTGTAGAAAAACACGAATGTCTTTAATTATATCAGAGACCTTTGCAATTTACGTCAGTGCGGAAACTGGACTTTCTTTAGTTCTTAGCCTTTAATTCATGTGGAAATTGGAATGACTTTATGTATCAGAAACCTCTGCCTTTAATATAGTGCAGAAATTCTGCCCTCTTTATTTATCAGAGACCTTTCATTCAATCCAGTGTGGATACCCGACAGACAATAGTTATCATACACTTTTTAAAACTTTAATACCAAATGAGAATTTGATTGCCTTTAGTTATCAGAGACCACTGTCTTTAAATTAGTGTGGAATCTTGACTGACTTTAGTTATCAGAGACATTTTACGTCAAAGCAGTGTGGAAAAAAACAACTGACTTTAGTTGACTTTAATGCAGATTGGCAACTGGAGTGACTTTAGTTATCAGAGACCTTCGAATTTAATACAGTTTGGAAACTCGACTGACTTTTGTGATGTGAGACCTTTGATTTTAATACAGGTGTAAAATCGACTGACTAGTTATCAGAGATCTTTGAATTTAATGCAGTGTTAGTTATCAGAGACCTTAGCCTTTACGTCACTGTGAAGACTAGTTATTTTATACGTTTGCGTTTTATTCACTATGGTAACTCGACTGACTTTAGTTATCAGAGACCTTTGTCGTTAGGTCATTGTGGAAATTGGACTTACTTTAGTTATCAGAGACCTTTGCATTTAATTCGGTGTTTAAACTGGATTGACGTTAGTTATCACAATACTTGGCCTTTAATACCGTGTGCAGATTTCTGACATTAGTTATCATAGACCTGAGACTTTTATTCAGTGTGAAATGTGGATTTAAGTTAGATATCAGAGACATTTGATTGTAATTCAATGAGGAACGTGTACATACTTTATTTATCAGAGACATGTACCTTTAATTCAGTGAGGAAAATGGACTGACTTAAGTTCTCAGCGACTTTTGACTTTAAGATAGTGTGGAAACTCGACTGACTTTAGCATACAGAGACCTTTGATTTAATGCAATGTGGAAACTCGACTGACTTTAGTTATCAGAGACTTTTGGTTTTAATAAAGTGTTAGAATTGTACTGACTTAGTTATCAGAGACATTTGTCTTTAAAAAAGTGTATAAACTGGGCTAACTTTAATTATCAGAGGCCTTTACTGTACCGACTTTATTTATCAAAGGCCTGTGTCTTTAATGTATTGTGTAATCCAGACTGATAGTAATTACTATGAAAATAAGGGCAGAGAGACAGAGACAGAAGGAGGCAAATAGACAAAATTCAGAGAGACAAAGAAGATGGGATGGCCGAAGGAAGAGACACAGATAATAGAAAGATATAAGAGAGACAGAGAAGCGGGGGTCGAAAAGTCAGAAAGAAGAGAAAGATATAAGAGATTAGAGAGTGAGAAGAAGTCACGGGTGAGATACAGATGAGAGAAGGGTGAGATCGAGGTGAATGGTAAGGAGAAAGACAAGGGTGAGATCGAGGTAAATGGTAAGGAGAAAGACAAGGGTAAGATAGGGATTAAAGGAAAGGAGAGAGAGGCAAGGCTGAAAGAGACATGCATAAGAGAGGGGGTTTCAAATCTTGTTAGATTGATGATGGTCTATTTTTTTTATAATCTATTGGGATTGCGTGTGTGTGTGTGTTGTATTAGGAAAAGGTCATATTATCCTTGCCTTGTGAAGAAATGTTTAGAAGATGAAACTACTGTCAAAAGTATGAATCTTATCTAGAAAGAACTTTCAAACTATAAAAATTACGTGTAACAAAAAGTTATGTACACATATATGAATTAGGTCCTTCATGCATAAGAAGTTTTTTGAAAAGGAAAGGAAGTTAAAAGGTGACTCTTCAAATTTTATGTAAATTACTTTGAGAACAGTTAATAATTGTATAATTGTTTATAATCAAAAGAATCACATGCTACAAAGCACAGTGCTATTGGAATAAATGAATAAAACCGAGATGAATTCAAATAAATCAATCGCCGAGATTTAATATCCTTAATTCTCAAAGCTTTACAACATTCATTGGAAACAATATACAAGTTAGTTTATGGAATGTCTTGTTCAATGAACGGCAGTAAAATGAAATTAAATTCTACGATATTTCGAAGTAATTATGTAGGAATGAAAATAAAAGTATGTACTTTTTTTTTTTCAAAATTAGTTGAACTGATTTTAATATTTAAACGTGTGATGTATCCAGTGAAAAATAAAATGCATAAATACAAAGGGCAGATAATTGATAGACAGTTTGATAGACCCTCCATTGGGTGGGAAGCAGAATGCAAATCCAAATTCCGACACAACCATGCAGTCAAATCCTTCACAGCATGGTATTTTATTACACGGCTCTTTGAACGAGCTGCACGCTTCTCTGCCTGACCGTGTCACTCTGTTAACAGAACATCGTATAAATGAAATTACATTTGTTTAAAACTCTATACTTCCACAATGTCTATACCTCTACGGAACGGTTTGACAGAAATTGCATGCTCTACTGCAATTTCATAAATCCGTTCACGGAATGGATGGGAGGCTTGTGTTAGACACACTCACACACACACACACACACACACACACACACACGCACGCACGCACGCACGCACGCACGCACGCACGCACGCGAGTAAATACTCACACATAGGAAAAAATGTATATATACTCTAGTGTTGGGCGGAATAAGAAAGGAGTGTTAAATCTGGGTGAAAAAAGAAGAACGTTTCAACCTCAATTTCACTGAATGAAAGTTACAAAACTCCCTCCCCCATCCCCCATCATACAAGCGCGTACACACGCGTGCTCATCTTAAAATGTAAATCATTCACTGCAAGAGACGTCTGTTAGGAATTCCTCACACAAACGACTACTGGACGTATCAAACATTTACAAATATCACTAACACTACAGTTATTAAGAACAATTGTAATAAATAGAAACACACAAATATCACTAACACTACAGTTATTAAGAACAATTGTAATAAATAGAAACACAAAATACAGAGTAATGTAATTCGCAATGCAGACGAAAAGAAAAGTCTATTCATTCTGTGGCGGAGTAAATTTGCTTATCCCTATTTCTAAACTTAATAATTATATATTGTTTCCAATGTTAATGTGACCCGACCTTGGGTACTTCTTATGACGATATTGTGTGGTCTCCAGAGTTGGAGTAAACAACTCAGGGAGAGAATATGAAAGAATTTGTGATTCAATCCAAATCAGTTCCAAGCGGGTGAGTAGTTTTTTTCTAAAAGTCTCACACTTCTTCATAACAAATTCATTCAATGAGGATGGACCGAAAGTTATTTTATTGAGGAAAGGCATATAATCTAACCACTTTGATTTTGACATCACTCGAGTCTGGACATAAAGGTAATCATTAGCTTATAGTAAGTTAACTGACTGAAAAGGAAGAATGGACTTAGAAATATTTTGTTTTAGAAATATTTTGTACATATTTGCTATATGGAATAATGAAGTAAAATCATTGAAATGTGTTTCTTACAATTATATACACACACATGAGTGAAATAAATAAATTTGTAAATCTGTAACGTTAGCACGGGACAAGGCTGATTAAGGATTAGGATGGTGGACGCGTTGGTGTGCGGTCAGAAAGGGTCTTGGACAGGAAGTTATCACAGGTATAACGAATGTAGACCAGTGCGCACTTCTACAGGAGTCCAGCTGTATAAATACAAAAAATAATGGCTAAATTACTTATTGTATTTTAAAGATTTGCCAGCTTTTGGGATTTGGAATACCAACAGTAAATAAGTTATTGCAAAGCAAACTGGAAAGGAATATAATATCTCCAACAAAGTTTTGTTCACCATGGCGCCACAATCTTTCTCTTCCGAATTAGGTCCACGATCTTGGCCGCATTGTTTAATTCATCTATTTATCTCAAGAGTGTAGTGTTTGTACGAGAAATATTGTGTCATCAGAGACAGCGCGGAATATGTACGAGAAATATTGCGTCATCAGAGACAGCGCGGAATATGTACGAGAAATATTGTGTCATCAAGGACATAGCGCGGTGTCTGTACGAGAATTATTGTGTCATCAGTGACACAGTGGTGGTGGGGGATGAGTGTTTGTCTTCTCAGTGAGAAACGAATGTCCAACCCAGTGACTCTTCAGAGGTTTGGGATTTTACCATTGAAGTTATTTAGTTTATGGATCTCACTTTGTGCATTCATGTTCTGGTCTCCATGTATTGCAAATCTGTAAATGCCCTCTAATGTCCTTTAATGTCTTTAAATATCTTATGTATTAAATATGTAAAACATCTCATTACTGGGTGCATTTAATCGGTGACTAGGTCTGAAAAATAATTTTTGAATTGTATCGAACAAAATGTCTCTATGGTAGCATTTACTGCGCGGTAAAATCTGTAAAATGACTTATTAATGGTTATGTTTGTTTGGTGACAAGCGTTGCTAGTGTTTCATTATTATAATATTAATCAGTTTTCAATTATTTGGAATCTAAAGATTCGTCATGGCGACTAAATGTCTTTAACTTCTGATGTACCTGCATATATACACTATATAATAAGTAAATTGCATTTTCACACAGTTTTTATTCCTCTTTCGCTCCTTTGATTTATACAAACTGTATATTTTTCTTTCCCTAAAATTGGCAATATTATTGTACTGTGCCTATGTGAATTGCCACATTCGTTGTGCTGATAATTTTTTTGAAACCGGTAGACAGTATTCATGTTGACAAAAAAAATGCATTGGCTGATTGTTGCAAAAACCGGTATACAGCATTCATGTTGACAAAAGAAAATGCATTGGCTGATTGTTGCAAAAACCGGTAGACATCATTCATATTGACAAAAGAAAATGCAAAGTTTAAAAGTGGTGTCATACAACTGGTGTATAAATGAGTGACGTAGACAATTATAACTTCGCAGAGCTTCCTACCCCTGGTGTCTAGAGCATGGGGTGTTGGGGCTTCCTACCCCTGGTGTCTAGAGCAGTGGTGTTGTGGCTTCCTACCCCTGGTGTCTAGAGCATGGGGTGTTGGGGCTTCCTACCACTGGTGTCTAGAGCATGGGGTGTTGGGGCTTCCTACCACTGGTGTCTAGAGCATGGGGTGTTGGGGCTTCCTACCACTGGTGTCTAGAGTATGGGGTGTTGGGGCTTCCTACCACTGGTGTCTAGAGCATGGGGTGTTGGGGATTCCTACCACTGGTGTCTAGAGCATGGGGTGTTGGGGCTTCAACAATTATAAAGAGACATAAAAAGAAATAAGATATAATCAAAAAAGTATAAATTCAGTTCAATTAAAAAAATTGATTGAGTTTAAATTAAATTAAATTAAATTAAATTAAATTGAAGGAAATTAAAGGAAAGGAAAGGAAACGAAGTGATGTGAAGGGAAAATCAATTCAATTCATCTGTCTAATAAAACTTACATTAATCTCTATTTAAATTAACATCAAAATAATATTCAAGATTTATATAGAATCATCGTGAAGTTAATGAAACTATAAGAAGCAATAAATGTAGATATCGAAATGAAATATAATATTAATAATTAAACTGAATTTCAAAAATTATAAATTAGAAAAGTCAAAAATAAATTGCAAGAGCATAATACCGGATCGGTCTTCCAACAGTGTTGTCATCTGTTCGTAATAAATAAAATTAATATCAACTAGTATTAGAAATTTTCATAGTATAATCTGTCTATCTATCTATTTATATATCTATCTACCTGTCTGCCTGTCTATCTTTCCGTCCGTCTGTCCACACACACATCCATCCATCCGTTTTTCCATCCATCTATCTATCTATCTATCTATCTATCTATCTATCTATCTATCTATCTATCTATCTATCTATCTATCTACCCATCCATACACCCATCCGTCATCCATCTTTCAATCCATCTCTCTTTCTCTAATAGTACTCTTCATTTTAAATATATATGCATATAAATATGTATGTATATAGAGAATACTTAGATAGATAGATAGATAGATAGATAGATAATTAGATTATAAACCTTACTAATTTTAAAAAACGTACTATTTAATAAAGTGCAGCTTTGTGCAGAATAGATATTCAGCAAATCTTGTTTATGATTATTTGTTTTGGGGAAATTTAAATATGACTTTACGAATATATTCTTATAAAAGAGCAGTTTTAATTATCACTTTTCCATGTAAATACGAAAGAATACTACATTGTTATTCTTATAGTGTTGCATCTGGAAAATTACCTTGCGTTGCTAACGGCAACAATACAAACAGCATGAACCAAGCCCACATGTTTGTCATCAGTTAAGAGAGTTCTAAAAACGAAAAGAAGTGAAATAATAAAAATATGTAATTTATTTTGAATGAAGATGTAAAGCTCTACGAACCTCTCTCATAATGTTGAATTCAAAAAGAACTTGTAATAAAAATGATTGTAACGATAAACAAAACATGCAACTTGTATTTTTCTCTGAATGTCACCTTCTGTATCTTTGACATAAAAGATGAACATTATAAAATCAGATTTTCTATTAGAAATATGAACATCTATTAAATCCCTGAAATATCATATATAACACTTATTTTACTTACATACAGCACAATGCACAATACATTTCAAGTGCCACATTCACAATAGCGTGAAAACATAATGAAAGCTAATATAGTACCCCATTCCTTTTAATCTACTGCATCAAAGAATTCACTTCGTTCATTTTTTAGCTGTCACATGATTATCAGATTAGAGAATCAGTCACAGTACAATCGCCACTGACGGAACTCGTCACAAGTGTCATTGGAACATCGCATTACACGTCATTGCCTCACCACATTACAAGCGTCACAGGCCCAACTCATTACACGTGTCAGAGATCTATCTCATAAAACGTGTCACAGACCCGTCTCATTATACATGTCAAAGATCTATCTCATTAAAAGTGTCACAAACCCATCTTCATATCTCCATACGCGTGTCAGTGATCTATCTCATTAACGGTGTTACCTGCTAATTAACATTAGGAAGGACTGGCCCATACGTGAAAGGTCAAAGGCAAATCACATGATGCGCATTGAACGGATGTAGTTATTAGAAGCTGCAAAACACAAACATTTCTGGCAATATTCGTTAAATATGCTATTTGAATCCACATAGATATGTGTGAGGTGTATGCTCCAATTGCAGAAAATGTTTTTCATAAACACAAAACATACAGATAAATTTATGGAGTGAAGTAATTCCTGTTGATTCTTTACAGACAATAGCAGAGTACTTTACAACTCTAAAATGTACTTTATAAACATTTTGTAGAATATCATTTATAACCCGAACTATGAACACAATCAATAAACATAATGTAGGAAATAACAGAGGCAAAACTATGAACTTGCTATATAAACAGTTAGTAGAACATCACTTATAACCAAAAATATGAACATATTATATAAACATACTTTAGAAGATCACAGAGCCATAACTGTGAACTTGCTATATAAACAGTTAGTAGACTAAATATTATAGTCAAATTTCTGAACTCACTGGATAGCAGTTTAGTTCTTGTACAAACTATATAAAGATTATTTAATAATTCTGTTTAAATAAAATCAAAACAAATACTGAGGTGCACTTGGCTTCTTGTAACAACTGAATGAAAGCGTTGCAACAATTTATCTCAAATCAAAATGTACTATAATGAGGATTTAAAATGAGAAATGCTTACCCCAAATAACGACTGTGCTAATACTTGCTCATTTCAGATTGAATAAAAAATGTACACACGTTGTGTAAACCTGTAGCCTGGTGCTAACTATTGTAAAGGATTTGTAATGATTATATTTTAATAATCGGTCCTGGAAGACATAATAACAATACTGCACAATAATTACAGCAAACGAAAATGACAGGAGAGCAGTACGTACATTTAGTAAAACCACAGCAGACAATAAATAAGAAATCAAAAATCAAATATTAACTAGAACCTGTAAACAATAATCCAGTGCATTTGACTGATTCAGAATTCTATAACCAAACTTGAGGTCATAAATGTTACTGTATCTTCAAGGTGCACAAATAATTGTGTGCTTTACCAGCAAATGAATTAACCACTGGTAAAATAAAACTGTCTAAATTTCTATCTGACTGTCATGGAAAAAAACGGGGGGGGGGGGGAGATATAATCAGAAAACTAATTTTTTTACCCTTGATTACTTCCACTTGTGCATAGTGTGACGCAATAGACGTTGCAAGTGTTGTCTGCAACAATGACGTATTAATTACATACACTGTCAGCAGGGAGTTTGTTTCCATTTACTGTCACCAAGTTTGCTAATTTCATATTTTCAACATCTTTATAAAAATACATTTGATTAATTATTTGTGTTAGATGTTCGATAATTATTTTCACAATATGTGGAAATAGTGTTTAGTTTTTATTAACAATTCTTTGACAAATTTAATTAGGAATTATATTTTTAGAAGTATTGAACCTCAGAGTAATGCACCTTCATAGCGACAGTAAAGTAGGGATACATGCGCGAATTTTATCTGTGAGAGAGTGAGAACTTGATTGTGCATAAAAAGACTAACAGGAGCTATTTCAGTACACAGGGAAGAATCAAGCAACTGTTTTCAAACAGTGAACAATCTACCTAATTTTAAAACAAAAATATGAAATGTTCATTGAAATGATGTGTCAGCATAGCAATGCTATAGCTCATGTGGACACACTTTCTAACTCTTCTGTTATGGAACCATTCAATCGTTAGTTCTAACAATGTTTTATCTAAGCTGACAATCTTTGTAGCTTTCTTTACCCGTACAATGCTTACCCCAAACCCTCCTTACTCCCACTTATCCCCAGAAAGGTTTGAAGTGCTTGAATCGGAGGCTCTCCATCTGTATACGCGACTCAAAGCAAAACTAAATGCAGTGATAGTTAACTGTGTAAATAGAATTAATTCCTTGACTACTTTGGTCAAATTGACTTACCTTCAAAACATGTGTAACCTTACGGTCCTGGGAATGCAGCCTCCTCTTTCAGTTTCCGAAGCCAGTCTGCTAGAATAGCATTGATTTTCTGTGAGAAATGGCGTCACACATAGCAATAGATTGTAATGTCGATTATAGGACGTGTAGTTGTTTCTTTCTTTCTAGAGTTTTGATTGGTTTATTTTCTTGCTTTTGTTTCCTGTTTTTTTTAACAAAGATAGCATGCATGGTAACTAACGGAAACAATTTTATTTCGTTTTTTTTACCGTACTTATGTGATATTTATTTTAATCTTTTGTTAAAAATCTAAATTTAAGTGTGTGTGTGTTTCATTATAAAACTATTGTTAATGGACTTGTTAGACTGTATTTTTTTTAAAGAACGTTTGCTGCCGTATGCTACCGGGAATATCGTCCCCTCCTGTTCTTGTGGGATACACGAACCTACTGCACTGTTACTAGAACTTTCTTCTATGTGAAACGATAAGTAAGAGCTGCTTTTACAAGACTTAACACTCTCTCACACTGCAAATCAAAATCGCTCTCTCGCGTACAAATGTAAAATCTTCAGAAAGATGTTTTTCATTGAGCGTAAGTTTCCTCCTAGCGATGTGATGCAATATACACTACGTCACTAGTGTACCAAAATAGATACTCTTCTCCCTAAGGCGGAACTGTATTCTTAATTAACGTGCCTATAATTCACTGAACCATGTGTTAGCTTTTACAGTGCCACGTTACACTGGGCTAATGTTAAAAATACTCTATTTCCTTCTAGAAGTATAAACATTAATTTATTCTATCTGCTCATAGAATGCCCAACACAATTTATATACTACTCCTTCAGTATATAACAAAACGATACACTAAGCATCACATCGACAATCCAGAAAAATATACTCTGTTACTTAGAATCAGATCAATTTACAAGCAAGCAAGTCATGAAAGCATCAAACAGATAAGATCACACAGCATATCATAAAAGCAATCAAATAGATCATAAAAGCATGTATCAAAAGAAGCACAAGTCATGAAAGAATAAATCCTGAAAGCGCATAAGAAAAATAAGCATGAAATATATCAAAATTATTTCAATCAAAACATTTCTTAATTATTTGTCTAGGAGTGTGTTAACGTATAGGCTTTTAAAAAGAAACATCATATTGGCTGTGTTTGCGAGTGTGTGAATATGAATGTCAAGAATACTTGATGAACAGACGAACACAATGAAATAAAACATACACGAACTCTTTTGCCCCATTTAAAAACTGTGAATAACGAGTTTTTTTTTTTATAAAGTATGATTTAGGTTTTATTAACCTGATAGGCATCTCTCTTATAGAGTGGTTAAATCAAACATGCACCGTTCGAATGGCATACACTCTAGGGAGGAGATGAAAATGAACAAATTCAAAAAGTCAAAAATAAAAATAAATATTAAATTTCTATGCAGTAAATTGCACCGCTAACATTAAACAATTCACACGAAATGTGGATTAACCACCATACTTTAGTTGGTATTACATACAAAAATAATATTTCTCCTTATAAGAATAAATGTTCTTATTCTTAAATCCTAGTGCAAATATTCTAAATGCACTTTGCCTCCATGTTACTACTCACTGTTTGTGAATGTCCGAGGAGAGGGGACACAGAGTTGTAGCAGCACTCACAACAATGATTATTCGAATCATTGTTCTAGAGCAGGGGTCTCAAACTCGCGGGCCATTTGCGGCCCGCGAGACGATATTTTGTGGCCCCCACTTGATATCAAAGTTTAATGATAGTGCGGCCCGCACGTTTTTCTCGCACACCTTGGGAGTTTTATAGTTTTTGTCACCTGTGGGCTACCATACCTCAGGATAACAACCAGCGCGGGGACTTTCTTTCCCCAAGCCTGTTACATATTGCTACTGTTTAGCAAAGTTCAAAACATCCAGCTCTAGCAAGCTGATTCTATATAGATTATAGACCTAAAGGCCTACATACACACAGATGAGTGGTTTAGAAAAGAGAATTTTCATGTCGAAAAAACAGGTGAATGGTTTAGCAAAGAAGAAAAAATAGTAGACTGATAGAAGTTAGAACAGAAAAGGAAGAACAGAAAAATAAATAAATAAAGGAATACAGCAATCTAAATAAATAAATATGTTTAAACAAATAAGAAATATTAAAGTAAATAAACAATATACCAACAAAAAGAAAGATTATATAAAAATAATTACAAAAAAAGTACTTGAAACACTGACGTGATTCCTAATTGAGTGAATGTGTTTTATCGTATGCCTATGTAAGGGAGTCAAGGCAAATTATACTTGACCTCCTAACCCGTAATCAGTTTGCATTGTTATGTTTAGCTTTTTGTGGACACAGTCTTATTCGTAACCAATATTTTTGGATACCTGTTTTCACGAAAGTGATGTAATCACTATACTCTGGTGCATGCGCTGTATTCACAGTCGGAAGGGAACTCACTCCTATTACGTAATATTTCGAACAATAGCCAATAGTAGGTCATGTCCAAGCCGATGCTTGACTGATAGATTTCCCGCCATAAATTCAGAATGATGCAGCCCGGCTTCACCCAGACTCTACTTCCAGCGGCCCCCAGGTAAAATGAGTTTGAGACCCCTGTTCTAGAGTCTAGACCTCACATGTATGGGCTGGGTCTGGTAGTCTCGTCTGTTGTGAATAGTGACTTTAGTTGTCAGAGACTATGGACTTTAATACATTGTCAAACCTCACATGACTTTAGTGATCTGAGACCTTTGACTTTAATACTGGTGGAAATTCGACTGACGTTAGTTATCCGAGATCTTAAACATTAATACAGTGTGGAAACTCGACAGACTTAAGCTATCAGATGTCTTTGACTTCATATCAGCATGGAAACTGGATTGCCTTTAGAAATCTGAGAACGTTACCATTAATTCAATATGGAAACGGACTGACTTTAGTTATCAGAGACCTTTGCCTTTAAGTCAATGTGGAAACCAGACTGACTTTAGTGATCTGATACCTTTATATTAATTCAGTGTGGAAACTGGACTGAATTTAGATATCAGAGACCTTTGATTTTTATTCAATGTGGAAATTGGACTGCCTTTATGTCATGACTGGGGGGTCTCATTTGGCTGTACAGGAATATCATCAGCTGCAGCTTTTCACACACATTGAAGTTATATTTTACTACTGGTGGCAGCTGTGCACTCACTTATTAAATCTGAACAAATTATTCCACATTGTAACAACTGGGGGTCTTGTTTGGATGTTTTGGTGTATATTCGGCAGCTTATGACATGTGCCAGTAATACGTCGTCTTTAAGATTTTATCAAAAGACACAAGACAGATACCATTGGTGTTTGGGTGGGGCCCAATTTATTCTGTCATGCAAAAAAACGTTTGATTGGCTGTATGCGAGTGTACGAATGTGATGGTGGTGAGTATTGGACAAACGGACGAACGAATGTTCGAAGAGAGGTGACGTAGGTTGTATTGTCAGATCACAAGTTGATTCGGAGATCAGTGACACAATTGGTAGCATCACTCAAATCTATTATTTGAAGAAAGATGACACACAATATCCTGGTGACGCTTCACAGGAATGATTTGAAGAATGGTGATGCAATCATAATGGTGCTCTCAATGAAGATTTGAAGGTCAGGTCATTGCATTACTGATTCCCCATGTATGGCTGAACAAATTAAAGTTTAATATATTTACATATGTGCTACTGCTAGGGTATGTGAGTGCCCTCAAAATCATGTTTTTGATGGGGATTACTTCCCTTAGTCCATGCTTGGCTTGCGCAGTCCATGAAATAAAAATTAATTTTTTCTCCATGCTTTCCCCTTGACAAGATATTAGAGATTTTTGCCTTTCATTCAGTGCGGAAACTTGAATCTGTTTAGTTATCACAAACCTTTGATTTTGATACAGTCTGGAAACCTTTGATTTTGATAAAGTCTGGAAACCTTTGATTTTGATACAGACTGAAAACTTTTGATTTCTATACATTCTGGAAACCTTTGATTTTGATACAGTCTGGAAACCTTTGATTTTGATAAAGTTGGGAAACCTTTGATTTCGATACAGTCTGGAAACTTTTTTTTACATAATGTATGGGAACTCAATATATTTTAGTTTTCAGGGACTAGATCTTTAAATTAGTGTGGAAACTGGACTGGCTTAATTATGAGATAACTTTGCCTTTAATACTGTGCATAAACGTGACTGACTTGGGTATCTGAATTCTTTGACTTTTATTTAGTGTGGAAACACTACAGACTTTATTTATATTAAGATAACTCTACTGACTTTAGATATCAGAGATGTGTGACTTTAAGTCAGTATGGAAACAGGACTGACATTAGTAATCAGAGGCGTTTGTCTTTAATTCAGTGTGCAGACTGCAATGACTTTAGTTATTCGAGCATTACATTTAATACAGTTGAAAACACTACTGACCTTAGTCATCAGAGACATTCAGAGTGGCAACTGGACTGACCTTAGTCATCAGAGACTTTTGAATTTAATTCAGAGTGGCAACTGGACTGACCTTACCTACCAGAAACCTTTGCCATTTATTCAATGTAGAAACTCTATTCATTTGAGTTATTAGAGACCTTCCATTTTAGGACAATGTGGGGACTTTACTGACTTTATCAGAAATTTTTGCCTTTAATTCTTCATGGTAAATGGACTGACTTTAGGTCTCTGAGACCTTTGACTTTTATACAGTGTGGAAACTGGACTGTCTTAGCAATCAGAGATGTTTGATTTTAAAACACCGGAAATTCGACTGTCTTTAGTAATCAGAGACCTTTATTTTAATAAATTAATGGAACTCGGCTGACTTAATTATCAGAGACCTTTGTCTTTAAATTAGTGTGAAACCTTGATTGACTTTAGTTATCAGATACCTTTGCCTTCACTTGAGTGTGAACTGGTCTGACTTTATTTATCAGAGACATTTGCCTTTTAATATGTTGATACTTTTCTGACTTTAGTTATCAGAGACCTTTGCCTTTTATTCAATGTGGAAATTGGTCAGACTTTATTTATCATAGATATTTGCCTTTTAAAATGTTGATACTGGTCTGACTTTAGTTATCAGAGACCTTTACCTTTTATTCAATGTGGAAACTGGGCAGACTTAGTTATTAGGGACCTTTGCCTTCAATACAGGGCTTAAGCTCGAATGACTTTATGCTTTCAGAGACCTTTGGTTTTAATACAATGTGGAAACAATTGACTTTTGTTATTAGACACATTCCTTAAATACAGTGTAGTCATTCGCCGGACTTTAAAGATCTGAGACACTTTGCTTTAATACAGTGTAGACACTCGTCAGACTTTAAAGATCTGAGACACTTTGCTTTAATACAGTGGAAATTCAGCTGACTTTAGTTAACAGAAATCTTTGGTTTTAATGCAGTGTAGAAAAACACGAATGTCTTTAATTATATCAGAGACCTTTGCAATTTACGTCAGTGCGGAAACTGGACTTTCTTTAGTTCTTAGCCTTTAATTCATGTGGAAATTGGAATGACTTTACGTATCAGAAACCTCTGCCTTTAATATAGTGCAGAAATTCTGCCCTCTTTATTTATCAGAGACCTTTCATTCAATCCAGTGTGGATACCCGACAGACAATAGTTATCATACACTTTTTAAAACTTTAATACCAAATGAGAATTTGATTGCCTTTAGTTATCAGAGACCACTGTCTTTAAATTAGTGTGGAATCTTGACCTTAAAATATCAGAGACATTTTACGTCAAAGCAGTGTGGAAAAAAACAACTGACTTTAGTTGACTTTAATGCAGATTGGCAACTGGAGTGACTTTAGTTATCAGAGACCTTCGAATTTAATACAGTTTGGAAACTCGACTGACTTTTGTGATGTGAGACCTTTGATTTTAATACAGGTGTAAAATCGACTGACTAGTTATCAGAGATCTTTGAATTTAATGCAGTGTTAGTTATCAGAGATCTTAGCCTTTACGTCACTGTGAAGACTAGTTATTTTATACGTTTGCGTTTTATTCACTATGGTAACTCTACTGACTTTAGTTATCAGAGACCTTTGTCGTTAGGTCATTGTGGAAATTGGACTTACTTTAGTTATCAGAGACCTTTGCATTTAATTCGGTGTTTAAACTGGATTGACGTTAGTTATCACAATACTTGGCCTTTAATACCGTGTGCAGATTTCTGACATTAGTTATCATAGACCTGAGACTTTTATTCAGTGTGAAATGTGGATTTAAGTTAGATATGAGAGACATTTGATTGTAATTCAATGAGGAACGTGTACATACTTTATTTATCAGAGACATGTACCTTTAATTCAGTGAGGAAAATGGACTGACTTAAGTTCTCATCGACTTTTGACTTTAAGATAGTGTGGAAACTCGACTGACTTTAGCATACAGAGACCTTTGATTTAATGCAATGTGGAAACTCGACTGACTTTAGTTATCAGAGACTTTTGTTTTTAATAAAGTGTGTGAATTGTACTGACTTAGTTATCAGAGACATTCGTCTTTAAAAAAGTGTATAAACTGGGCTAACTTTAATTATCAGAGGCCTTTACTGTACCGACTTTATTTATCAAAGGCCTGTGCTTTAATGTATTGTGTAATCCTGGCTGATAGTAATTACTATGAAAATAAGGGCAGAGACAGAGACAGAAGGAGGCAAATAGACAAAATTTAGAGAGACAAAGAAGATGGGATGGCCGAAGGAAGTGACACAGATAATAGAAAGATATAAGAGAGACAGAGAAGAGAGGGTCGAAGACAGAAAGAAGAGAAAGATATAAGAGAGATAAAGATTAGAGAGTGAGAAGAAGTCACGGGTGAGATACAGATGAAAGAAGAGAGAAGGGTGAGATCGAAGTGGATGGTAAAGAGAAAGACAAGGTTGAGATCGAGATGAATGGTAAAGAGAAAGACAAGGTTAAGATCGAGGTGGATGGTAAGGGGAAAGACAAGGGTGGATCGAGGTGGATGGTAAGGAGAAAGACAAGGGTAAGATAGGGATTAAAGGAAAGGAGAGAGAGGCAAGGCTGAAAGAGACATGCATAAGAGAGGGGGTTAAAAATCTTGTTAGATTGATGATGGTCTATTTTTTTTAGAATCTATTTGGGAGTGTGTGTGTGTGAATGATTGTGTGTGTGGTGTGGTGTGTGTGTGTGTGTGTGTTTGTGTGTGTGTATTGTATTAGGAAAAGGTCATATTATCCTTGCCTTGTGAAGAAATGTTTAGAAGATGAAACTACTGTCAAAAGTATGAATCTTATCTAGAAAGAACTTTCAAACTATAAAAATTACGTGTAACAAAAAGTTATGTACACATATATGAATTAAGTCCTTCATGCATAAGAATTTTTTTGGAAAATATAAGAATTGGAAATTTGCACCAAGTTTCAGTGAGATGTTTGTTGTTTGTTTTAAAAAAAAATGCAAAGTATGATTCATCTTGTTCTACACCAGAAGAGTATGGAAAGGAAGTTAAAAGGTGACTCTTCAAATTTTATGTAAATTACTTTGAGAACAGTTAATAATTGTATAATTGTTTATAATCAAAAGCAACACAAGCTACAAAACACAGTGCTATTGGAATAAATGAATAAAACCAAGATGAATTCAAATAAATCAATCGCCGAGATTTAATATTCTTAAGTACCTCAAAGCTTTACAACATTCATTGGAAACAATATACACGTTAGTTTATGGAATGTCTTGTTCATTGAACGGCAATAAAATGAAATTAAATTCTACGATATTTCGAAGTAATTATGAAGGAATGAAAATAAAAGTATGTACATTTTTTTTTCAAAATTAGTTGAACTGATTTTAATATTTAAACGTGTGATGTATCCAGTGAAAAATAAAATGCATAAATACAAAGGGCAGATAATTGATAGACAGTTTGATAGACCCTCCATTGGTTGTATAGCATAATCTAGGTCCCAATTCCGTCATACGGCAATCTAATCCTTCACAGCATGGCATTCTATTACACACCTCTTTGAACGAGCTGCACGCTTCTCTGCCTGGGCGTGTCACTCTGTTAACAGAAAATCGTATAAATGAAATTACATTTGTTTATAACTCTATACTTCCACAAAGTCTATACCTCTACGGAACGGTTTGATAGAAATTGCATGCTCTACTGCAATTTCATAAATCCGTTCACGGAATGGATGGGAGGCTTGGGTTAGACACACACACCCACACACATGCACGCACGCACGCGAGTAAATACTGACACATAGGAAAAAATGTATATATACTCTAGTGTTGGACGGAATAAGAAAGGAGTGTTAAATCTGGGTGAAAAAAAGAAGAACGTTTCAACCTCCATTTCACTGAATGAAAGTTACAAAACTCCCTCCCCCATCCCCCATCATACAAGCGCGTACACACGCGTGCTCATCTTAAAATGTAAATCATTCACTGAAAGAGACGTCTGTTAGGAATTCCTCACACAAAGGACAACTGGACGTATCAAACATTTACAAATATCACTAACACTACAGTTATTAAGAACAATTGTAATAAATAGAAACACACAAAATACAGAGTAATGTAACTCGCAATGCAGACGAAAAGAAAAGTCTATTCATTCTGTGGCGGAGTAAATTTGCTTATCCCTATTTCTAAACTTAATAATTATATATTGTTTCCAATGTTAATGTGACCCGACCTTGGGTACTTCTTATGACGATATTGTGTGGTCTCCAGAGTTGGAGTAAACAACTCAGGGAGAGAATATGAAAGAATTTGTGATTCAATCCAAATCAGTTCCAAGCGGGTGAGTAGTTTTTTTCTAAAAGTCTCACACTTCTTCATAACAAATTCATTCAATGAGGATGGACCAAAAGTTATTTTATTGAGGAAAGGCATATAATCTAACCACTTTGATTTTGCCATCACTCGAGTCTGGACATAAAGGTAATCATTAGCTTATAGTAAGTTAACTGACTGAAAAGGAAGAATGGACTTAGAAATATTTTGTTTTAGAAATATTTTGTACGTATTTGCTATATGGAATAATGAAGTAAAATCATTGAAATTTATTTGTTATAAAATGTGTTTCTTACAATTATATACACACACATGAGTGAAATAAATAAATTTGTAAATCTGTAACGTTAGCACGGGACAAGGCTGATTAAGGATTAGGATGGTGGACGCGTTGGTGTGCGGTCAGAAAGGGTCTTGGACAGGAAGTTATCACAGGTATAACGAATGTAGACCAGTGCGCACTTCTACAGGAGTCCAGCTGTATAAATATAAAAAATAATGGCTAAATTACTTATTGTATTTTAAAGATTTCCCAGCTGTTTGGATTTGGAATACCAACAGTAAATAAGTTATTGCAAAGCAAACTGGAAAGGAATATAATATCTCCAACAAAGTTTTGTTCATCATGGCGTCACAATCTTTCTCTTCCGAATTAGGTCCACGATCTTGGCCGTATTGTTTAATTCATCTATTTATCTCAAGAGTGTAGTGTTTGTACGAGAAATATTGTGTTTAATTCATCTATTTATCTCAAGAGTCAGTGTTTGTACGAGAAATATTGTGTCATCAGACAAGCGCGGAATATGTACGAGAAATATTGTGTCATCAGAGACAGCGCGGAATATGTACGAGAAATATTGTGTCATCAGAGACAGCGCGGAATATGTACGAAAAATATTGTGTCATCAGAGACAGCGCGGAATATGTACGAGAAATATTGTGTCATCAGAGACAGCGCGGAATATGTACGAGAAATATTGTGTCATCAAGGACATAGCGCGGTGTCTGTACGAGAATTATTGTGTCATCAGTGACACAGTGGTGGTGGGGGATGAGTGTTTGTCTTCTCAGTGAGAAACGAATGTCCAACCCAGTGACTCTTCAGAGGTTTGGGATTTCACCATTGAAGTTATTTAGTTTATGGATCTCACTTTGTGCATTCATGTTTTGTCTCCATGTATTGCAAATCTGTAAATGCCCTCTAATGTCCTTTAATGTCTTTAAATATCTTATGTATTAAATATGTCAAACATCTCATTACTGGGTGCATTTAATCGGTGACTAGGTCTGAAAAATAATTTTTGAATTGTATCGAACAAAATGTCTCTATGGTAGCATTTACTGCGCGGTAAAATCTGTAAAATGACTTATTAATGGTTATGTTTGTTTGGTGACAAGCGTTGCTAGTGTTTCATTATTATAATATTAATCAGTTTTCAATTATTTGGAATCTAAAGATTCGTCATGGCGACTAAATGTCTTTAACTTCTGATGTACCTGCATATATACACTATATAATAAGTAAATTGCATTTTCACACAGTTTTTATTCCTCTTTCGCTCCTTTGATTTATACAAACTGTATATTTTTCTTTCCCTAAAATTGGCAATATTATTGTACTGTGCAGATGTGAATTGCCACATTCGTTGTACTGATAATTTTTTGAAACCGGTAGACAGTATTCATGTTGACAAAAAAAATGCATTGGCTGATTGTTGCAAAAACCGGTATACAGCATTCATGTTGACAAAAGAAAATGCATTGGCTGATTGTTGCAAAAACCGGTAGACATCATTCATATTGACAAAAGAAAATGCAAAGTTTAAAAGTGGTGTCATACAACTGGTGTATAAATGAGTGACGTAGACAATTATAACTTCGCAGAGCTTCCTACCCCTGGTGTCTAGAGCATGGGGTGTTGGGGCTTCCTACCCCTGGTGTCTAGAGCAGTGGTGTTGTGGCTTCCTACTCCTGGTGTCTAGAGCATGGGATGTTGGGGCTTCCTACCACTGGTGTCTAGTGCATGGGGTGTTGGGGCTTCCTACCACTGTGTCTAGAGCATGGGGTGTTGGGGCTTCCTACCACTGGTGTCTAGAGCATGGGGTGTTGGGGATTCCTACCACTGGTGTCTAGAGCATGGGGTGTTGGGGTTTCCTACCACTGGTGCGTAGAGCATGGGGTGTTGGGGCTTCCTACCACTGGTGTCTAGAGCATGGGGTGTTGGGGCTTCCTACCACTGGTGTCTAGAGCATGGGGTGTTGGGGATTCCTACCACTGGTGTCTAGAGCATGGGGTGTTGGGGATTCCTACCACTGGTGTCTAGAGCATGGGGTGTTGGGGCTTCAACAATTATAAAGAGACATAAAAAGAAATAAGATATAATCAAAAACGTATAAATTCAGTTCAATTAAAAAAATTTGATTGAGTTTAAATTAAATTAAATTAAATTAAATTAAATTGAAGGAAATTAAAGGAAAGGAAAGGAAACGAAGTGATGTGAAGGGAAAATCAATTCATCTGTCTAATAAAACTTACATTAATCTCTATTTAAATTAACATCAAAATAATATTCAAGATTTATATAGAATCATCGTGGTGTTAATGAAACTATAAGAAGCAATAAATGTAGATATCGAAATGAAATATAATATTAATAATTAAACTGAATTTCAAAAATTATAAATTAGAAAAGTCAAAAATAAATTGCAAGAGCATAATACCGGATCGGTCTTCCAACAGTGTTGTCATCTGTTCGTAATAAATAAAATTAATATCAACTAGTATTAGAAATTTTCACAGTATAATCTGTCTATCTATCTATTTATATATCTATCTACCTGTCTGCCTGTCTATCTTTCCGTCCGTCTGTCCACACACACATCCATCCATCCGTTTTTCCATCCATCCATCTATCTATCTATCTATCTATCTATCTATCTATCTATCTATCTATCTATCTATCTATCTATCTATCTATCTATCTATCTATCTACCCATCCATACACCCATCCGTCATCCATCTTTCAATCCATCTCTCTTTCTCTAATAGTACTCTTCATTTTAAATATATATGCATATAAATATGTATGTATATAGAGAATACTTAGATAGATAGATAGATAGATAGATAGATAATTAGATTATAAACCTTACTAATTTTAAAAAACGTACTATTTAATAAAGTGCAGCTTTGTGCAGAATAGATATTCAGCATATCTTGTGTATGATTATTTGTTTGGGGGAAATTTAAATATGACTTTACGAATATATTCTTATAAAAGAGCAGTTTTAATTATCACTTTTCCATGTAAATACGAAAGAATACTACATTGTTATTCTTATAGTGTTGCATCTGGAAAATTACCTTGCGTTGCTAACGGCAACAATACAAACAGCATGAACCAAGCCCACATGTTTGTCATCAGTTAAGAGAGTTCTAAAAACGAAAAGAAGTGAAATAATAAAAATATGTAATTTATTTTGAATGAAGATGTAAAGCTCTACGAACCTCTCTCATAATGTTGAATTCAAAAAGAACTTGTAATAAAAATGATTGTAACGATAAACAAAACATGCAACTTGTAATTTTCTCTGAATGTCACCTTCTGTATCTTTGACATAAAAGATGAACATTATAAAATCAGATTTTCTATTAGAAATATGAACATCTATTAAATCCCTTAAATATCATGTATAACACTTATTTTACTTACATACAGCACAATGCACAATACATTTCAAGTGCCACATTCACAATAGCGTGAAAACATAATGAAAGCTAATATAGTACCCCATTCCTTTTAATCTACTGCATCAAAGAATTCACTTCGTTCATTTTTTAGCTGTCACATGATTATCAGATTAGAGAATCAGTCACAATATAATCGCCACTGACGGAACTCGTCACAAGTGTCATTGGAACATCGCATTACACGTCATTGCCTCACCACATTACAAGCGTCACAGGCCCAACTCATTACACGTGTCAGAGATCTATCTCATAAAACGTGTCACAGACCCGTCTCATTATACATGTCAAAGATCTATCTCATTAAAAGTGTCACAAACCCATCTTCATATCTCCATACGCGTGTCAGTGATCTATCTCATTAACGGTGTTACCTGCTAATTAACATTAGGAAGGACTGGCCCATACGTGAAAGGTCAAAGGCAAATCACATGATGCGCATTGAAGGGATGTAGTTATTAGAAGCTGCAAAACACAAACATTTCTGGCAATATTCGTTAAATATGCTATTTGAATCCACATAGATATGTGTGAGGTGTATGCTCTAATTGCAGAAAATGTTTTTCATAAACACAAAACATACAGATAAATTTATGGAGTTAAGTAATTCCTGTTGATTCCTTACAGACAATAGCAGAGTACTTTACAACTCTAAAATATACTTTATAAACATTTTGTAGAATATCATTTATAACCCGAACTATGAACACAATCAATAAACATTATGTAGGAAATAACAGAGCCAAAAGTATGATCTTGCTATATAAACAGTTTGTAGAATATCACTTATAACCAAAAATATGAACATATTATATAAACATTATGTAGAAGATCACAGAGCCACAACTGTGAACTTGCTATATAAACAGTTAGTAGACTAAATATTATAGTCAAATTTCTGAACTCACTGGGTAGCAGTTTAGTTCTTGTACAAACTATATAAAGTTTGTCACAGGAAATGAGGGACAGAAATTATATTTTATTTCATTTTAAAAAACCGCTAACAAAACTAATTGAAGTAATCCGAGTTTTGTTATTTTACATATGTAGCATGTAAATTCCAGTAACGGTCACCTAAGATCTCTTTAGTAGACAGACGTTCGTGACGCAGTGTGTGTTAATTATCATATTGAATATATATATTAGTTTATGAAGAATATGTATATTAAATAAATTGGGACAACTGCGCAATACCGTCACATGTTGTTGACGAGTGAAATGGCCAGTGCGCATTAGAATTGACCACAGAAAAGCGTGCATCACGATTACCACTATATATCCAAGGCAAAAATCATGTCACAGGACATAGCTTCTGGAAGTTTTGGAAACCTTCAGTGAGAGCTATATAAGAGGCAAAATGAAGACTTTTATTCTCAATGTTGAAAACGTCGATTCGTCTGAAGCCAGTCTAACTTCACGTATGAATTATCTCATGTACAGAGATTTCATAAAGGAAAGCTGCAATAATCTCTTTCCATCCGTTTTCCATCCGTCTGATGCCATATATCGAGTAACGAGGCAAAATTACTCAGTATAATTGTTGGCAAAGTGGAAAGTTCGCTGTCAAGAAAAACCCGATGCATGTGACGCTGGTTGTATGCAGTTAACGACACGAGGGACCAACTTGCTCTTCCCCCTGTCTGAGTTCGTTTGGCAGTCTATCCCGCGATTGAGAAGGCTAGCGCCGGAGATACATATCCGGATTTCTACACTCAATGTAATGCGACGACACATCCCACTGGACGACTCCACCCGATAATGCTCAACGTCGTTGGGATGTCCGTTTCCACGACAATTATCGAAGCTGACAACAGTCAGCTAAATTTCAGATTTCTCCCCAGTGATAATCTGAAAGTGGTGCCTAGATTCTGCAGAATCTTCACCTGTAATGCGACGCCTCAATTGCGTCCCGTCTTCACTTTGAAGTGCCGCTTATAAGTGACGTGTGAGCTTACGTCATCTCCTTGGAACTCTGACATTAATAGTGAGTAATCATTAGCACGGCTAACGCGCACATACTTAACTCAGGACTCTTAAGAAAATGAACACTATTATATCGTTTGCAAAATAAGAACTTGAATGTTAAAAAGTAATGCTTATTTTACATGTCAACTATTGTTAAAGCGGCCCCATTTGCCGCATAAGAATTGTGTAATTAATCTTTATTTTATATTTTGAATTTCATCATTTTCATCTCCCCTTATTTCCCACAGAGTGTATGACATTGGAAAGTTGAATGAATGATTAATCACTGTGCGAAAGAGTAGTCCCCCTTTTAAATCGGGAAATAAATAACCTGATTTAAACATCTTTCAACTCTCTTGTTATTCATAATTTTTGAGAGGGACGAAAGAATTGTACTATTGTTTTGCACCGTTCGTCTGTTCGTCCATTTATTCACATTTATGATACACACTCACAACACACACCGCCAATAAAACGTTCCTTGGCATGACATTAATAAAGTGGGCCCCACCCAAACATCAATGGAGTATGTCATGTGTGTCTATGTAACAACTTGACGCGACGTAGTACTGGCATACGTCACCGGGCTTTTCTTGGAGGTGCACCGGAGCAGGCCAAAAATAGACTTCACCCCTTGCATCTCTAACTTCAGCTCGGGGTCGGCTTGTAACGAGCCCTCCCGTTTTGTGACAAAGTTTATTTAATAATTCTGTTTAAATAAAATCAAAACAAATACTGCTGTGCACTTGGCTTCTTGTAACAACTGAATGAAAGCATTGCAACAATTTATCTCAAATCAAAATGTACTACAATGGCGATTTAAAATGAGATTTGCTTACTCCAAATAACGACTGTGCTAATACTTGCTCATTTCAGATTGAATAAAAAATGTACACACGTTGTGTAAACCTATAGCCTGGTGCTAACTATTGTAAAGGATTTGTAATGATTATATTTTAATAATCGGTCCTGGAAGACATAATAACAATACTGCACAATAATTACAGCAGACGAAAATGACAGGAGAACAGTACGTACATTTAGTAAAATCACAGCAGACAATAAATAAGAAATCAAAAATCAAATATTAACTAGAAACTGTAAACAATAATCCAGTGCATTTGACTGATTCAGAATTCTATAACCAAACTTCAAGGTCTTAAATGTTACTGTATCTTCAATCCGCACAAATAATTGTGTGCTTTACCAGCAAATGAATTAACCACTGGTAAAATAAAACTGTCTAAATTTCTATCTGACTGTCATGGAAAAAAACGGGGGGGGGGGATATAATCAGAAAACTAATTTTTTTACCCTTGATTACTTCCACTTGTGCATAGTGTGACGCAATAGACGTTGCAAGTGTTGTCTGCAACAATGACGTATTAATTACATACACTGTCAGCAGGGAGTTTGTTTCCATTTACTGTCATCAAGTTTGCTAATTTCATATTTTCAACATCTTTATAAAAATACATTTGATTAATTATTTGTGTTAGATGTTCGATAATTATTTTCACAATATGTGGAAATAGTGTTTAGTTTTTATTAACAATTCTTTTACAAATTTAATTAGGAATTATATTTTTAGAAGTATTGCACCTCAGAGTAATGCACCTTCATAGCGTCAGTAAAGTAGGGATACATGCGCGAATTTTATCTGTGAGAGAATGAAAACTTGATTGTGCATAAAAAGACTAACAGGAGCTATTTCAGTACACAGGGAAAAGTCAAGCAACTGTGTTCAAACAGTGAACAATCTACCTAATTTTAAAACAAAAATATGAAATGTTCATTGAAATGATGTGTCAGCATAGCAATGCTATAGCATATGTGGACCCACTTATCTTACTCTTCCGTTATGGAACCATTCAATCGTTAGTTCTAACAATGTTTTATCTAAGCTGACAATCTTCGTAGCTTTTTTCACCCGTACAATGCTTACCCCAAACCCTCCTTACTCCCACTTATCCCCAGAAAGGTTTGAAGCGCTTGAATCGGAGGCTCTCCACCTGTATACGCGACTCAAAGCAAAACTAAATGCAGTGATAGTTAACTGTTAAATAGAATTAATTCCTTGACTACTTTGGTCAAATTGACTTACCTTCAAAACATGTGTAACCTTACGGTCCTGGGAATACAGCCTCCTCTTTCAGTTTCCGAAGTCAGTCTGCTAGAATAGCATTGATTTTCTGTGAGAAATGGCGTCACACATAGCAATAGATTGTAATGTCGATTATAGGACGTGTAGTTGTTTCTTTCTTTCTAGAGTTTTAATTGGTTTATTTTCTTGCTTTTGTTTCCTGTTTTTTAACAAAGATAGCATGCATGGAAAGTAACGGAAACAATTTTATTTCATTTTTTTACCGTACTTATGTGATATTTATTTTAATCTTTTGTTAAAAATCTAAATTTAAGTTTAAATCTAAATTTAAAACTATTGATAATGGACTTGTTAGACTGTATTTTTTTAAAAGAACGTTTGCTGCCGTATGCTACGGAGAATATCTTCCCCTCCTGTTCTTGTAGGATACATGAACCCACTGCACTGTTACTAGAACTTTCTTCTATGTGAAATGATAAGTAAGAGCTGCTTTTACAAGACTTAACACTCTCACACACTGCAAATCAAAATCGCTCTCTCGCGTACAAATGTAAAATCTTCAGAAAGATGTTTTTCATTGAGCGTAAGTTTCCTAGTAGCGATGTGATGCAATATACACTAGTCACTAGTGTACCAAAATAGATACTCTTCTCCCTAAGGCGGAACTGTATTCTTAATTAACGTGCCTATAATTCACTGAACCATGTGTTAGCTTTTACAGTGCCACGATACACTGGGCTAATGTTAAAAATACTCTATTTCCTTCTAGAAGTATAAACATTAATTTATTCTATCTGCTCATAGAAATCCCAACACAATTTATATACATGTACTACTCCTTCAGTATATAACAAAACGATACACTAAGCATCACATCGACAACCCAGAAAAATATACTCTGTTACTTAGAATCAGATCAATTTACAAGCAAGCAAGTCATGAAAACATCAAACAGATAAGATCACACAGCATATCATAAAAGCAATCAAATAGATCATAAAAGCACGTATCAAAACAAGCACAAGTCATGAAAGAATAAATCCTGAAAGCGCATAAGAAAAATAAGCATGAAACATATCAAAATTATTTCAATCAAAACATTTCTTAATTATTTGTCTAGGAGTGTGTTAACGTATAGGCTCTAAAAAAGAAACGTCATATTGGCTGTGTTTGCGAGTGTGTGAATATGAATGTCAAGAATACTTGATGAATAGACGAACACAATGAAACAAAACATACACGAACTCTTTTGCCCCATTCAAAAACTGTGAATAACGAGTTTTTTTTTTATAAAGTATGATTTAGGTTTTATTAACCTGATAGGCATCTCTCTTATAGTTATACAGTGGTTAAATGAAACATGCACCGTTCGAATGGCATACACCCTAGGGAGGAGATGAAAATGAATAAATTCAAAAAGTCAAAAATAAAAATAAATATTAAATTTCTATGCAGTAAATTGCACCGCTAACATTAAACAATTCACACGAAATGTGGATTAACCACCATACTTTAGTTGGTATTACATACAAAAATAATATTTCTCCTTATAAGAATAAATGTTCTTATTCTTAAATCCTAGTGCAAATATTCTAAATGCACTTTGCCTCCATGTTACTACTCACTGTTTGTGAATGTCGGAGGAGAGGGGACACAGAGTTGTAGCATCACTCACAACAATGATTATTCGAATCATTGTTCTAGAGTCTAGACCTCACATGTATGGGCTGGGTCTGGTAGTCTCGTCTGTTGTGAATAGTGACTTTAGTTGTCAGAGACTATGGACTTTAATACATTGTCAAACCTCACATGACTTTAGTGATCTGAGACCTTTGACTTTAATACTGGTGGAAATTCGACTGACGTTAGTTATCCGAGATCTTAAACATTAATACAGTGTGGAAACTCGACAGACTTAAGCTATCAGATGTCTTTGACTTTATATCAGCATGGAAACTGGATTGCCTTTAGAAATCTGAGAACTTTACCATTAATTCAATATGGAAACTGACTGACTTTAGTTATCAGAGACCTTTGCCTTTAAGTCAATGTGGAAACCAGGCTGACTTTAGTGATCTGATACCTTTGTATTAATTCAGTGTGGAAACTGGACTGAATTTAGATATCAGAGACCTTTGATTTTTATTCAATGTGGAAATTGGACTGCCTTTATGTCATGACTTGGGGGTCTCATTTGGCTGTACAGGAAGATCATCAGCTGCAGCTTTTCACACACATTGAAGTTATATTTTACTACTGGTGGCAGCTGTGCACTCACTTATTAAATCTGAACAAATTATTCCACATTGTCACAACTGGGGGTCTTGTTTGGATGTTTTGGTGTATATTCGGCAGCTTATGACATGTGCCAGTAATACGTCGTCTTTAAGATTTTATCAAAAGACACAAGACAGACACCATTGGTGTTTGGGTGGGGCCCAATTTATTCTGTCATGCAAAAAAAACGTTTGATTGGCTGTATGCGAGTGTACGAATGTGATGGTAGTGAGTATTGGACAAACGGACGAACGAATGTTCGAAGAGAGGTGACGTAGGTTGTATTGTCAGATCACAAATTGATTCGGAGATCAGTGACACAATTGGTAGCATCACTCAAATCTATTATTTGAAGAAAGATGACACACAATATCCTGGTGACGCTTCACAGGAATGATTTGAAGAATGGTGATGCAATCATAATGTTGCTCTCAATGAAGATTTGAAGGTCAGGTCATTGCATTACTGATTCCCCATGTATGGCTGAGCAAATTAAAGTTTAATATATTTACATATGTGCTAGGGTATGTGAGTCCCCTCAAAATCATGTTTTTGATGGGGATTACTTCCCTTAGTCCATGCTTGGCTTGCACAGTCCATGAAATAAAAAATAATTTTGGCTCCATGCTTTTCCCGTGACAAGATATTAGAGATTTTTGCCTTTCATTCAGTGCGGAAACTTGAATCTGTTTAGTTATCACAAACCTTTGATTTTGATACAGTCTGGAAACCTTTGATTTTGATACAGTCTGGAAACCTTTGATTTTGATAAAGTCTGGAAACCTTTGATTTCGATAAGTCTGGAAACTTTTTTTTACATAATGTATGGGAACTCAATATATTTTAGTTTTCAGGGACTAGATCTTTAAATTAGTGTGGAAATTGGACTGACTTAATTATGAAATAACTTTGCATTTAATACTATGCATAAACGTGACTGACTTGGGTATCTGAATTCTTTGACTTTTATTTAGTGTGGAAACACTACAGACTTTATTTATATTAAGATAACTCTACTGACTTTAGATATCAGAGATGTGTGACTTTAAGTCAGTATGGAAACAGGACTGACATTAGTAATCAGAGACGTTTGTCTTTAATTCAGTGTGCAGACTGCAATGACTTTAGTTATTCGAGCATTACATTTAATACAGTATGAAAGCACTACTGACCTTAGTCATCAGAGACTTTTGAATTTAATTCAGAGTGGCAACTGGACTGACCTTACCTATCAGAGACCTTTGCCATTTATTCAATGTAGAAACTCTATTCATTTGAGTTATTAGAGACCTTCCATTTTAGGACAGTGTGGGAACTTTACTGACTTTATTTACCAGAAATTTTTGCCTTTAATTCTTCATGGTAAATGGACTGACTTTAGGTCTCTGAGACCTTTGACTTTTATACAGTGTGGAAACTGGACTGTCTTAGCAATCAGAGATGTTTGATTTTAAAACACCGGAAATTCGACTGTCTTTAGTAATCAGAGACCTTTATTTTAATAAATTAATGGAACTCGGCTGACTTAATTATCAGAGACCTTTCTTTAAATTAGTGTGAAACCTTGATTGACTTTAGTTATCAGATACCTTTGCCTTCACTTGAATGTGAACTGGTCTGACTTTATTTATCAGAGACATTTGCCTTTTAATATGTTGATACTTCTCTGACTTTAGTTATCAGAGACCTTTGCCTTTTATTCAATGTTGAAATTGGTCAGACTTTATTTATCAGAGATATTTGCCTTTTAAAATGTTGATACTGGTCTGACTTTAGTTATCAGAGACCTTTGCCTTTTATTCAATGTGGAAACTGGGCAGACTTAGTTATTAGGGACCTTTGCCTTCAATACAGTGCTTAAGCTCGAATGACTTTATGCTTTCACAGACCTTTGGTTTTAATACAGTGTGGAAACAACTGACTTTTGTTATTAGACACATTCCTTAAATACAGTGTAGACATTCGTCGGACTTTAAAGATCTGAGACACTTTGCTTTAATACAGTGTAGACACTCGTCAGACTTTAAAGATCTGAGACACTTTGCTTTAATACAGTGTAGACACTTGTCAGACTTAAAAGATCTGAGATACTTTGCTTTAATACAGTGGAAATTCAGCTGACTTTAGTTATCAGAAATCTTTGGTTTTAATGCAGTGTAGAAAAACACGAATGTCTTTAATTATATCAGAGACCTTTGCAATTTACGTCAGTGCGGAAACTGGACTTTCTTTAGTTCTTAGCCTTTAATTCATGTGGAAATTGGAATGACTTTATGTATCAGAAACCTCTGCCTTTAATATAGTGCAGAAATTCTGCCCTCTTTATTTATCAGAGACCTTTCATTCAATCCAGTGTGGATACCCGACAGACAATAGTTATCATACACTTTTTAAAACTTTAATACCAAATGAGAATTTGATTGCCTTTAGTTATCAGAGAACACTGTCTTTAAATTAGTGTGGAATCTTGACTGACTTTAGTTATGAGAGACATTTTACGTCAAAGCAGTATGGAAAAAAACAACTGACTTTAGTTGACTTTAATGCAGATTGGCAACTGGAGTGACTTTAGTTATCAGAGACCTTCGAATTTAATACAGTGTGGAAACTCGACTGACTTTTGTGATGTGAGACCTTTGATTTTAATACAGGTGTAAAATCGACTGACTAGTTATCAGAGATCTTTGAATTTAATGCAGTGTTAGTTATCAGAGACCTTAGCCTTTACGTCACTGTGAAGACTAGTTATTTTATACGTTTGCGTTTTATTCACTATGGTAACTCGACTGACTTTAGTTATCAGAGACCTTTGTCGTTAGGTCATTGTGGAAATTGGACTTACTTTAGTTATCAGAGACCTTTGCATTTAATTCGGTGTTTAAACTGGATTGACGTTAGTTATCACAATACTTGGCCTTTAATACCGTGTGCAGATTTCTGACATTAGTTATCATAGACCTGAGACTTTTATTCAGTGTGAAATGTGGATTTAAGTTAGATATGAGAGACATTTGATTGTAATTCAATGAGGAACGTGTACATACTTTATTTATCAGAGACATGTACCTTTAATTCAGTGAGGAAAATGGACTGACTTAAGTTCTCATCGACTTTTGACTTTAAGATAGTGTGGAAACTCGACTGACTTTAGCATACAGAGACCTTTGATTTAATGCAATGTGGAAACTCGACTGACTTTAGTTATCAGAGACTTTTGTTTTTAATAAAGTGTGTGAATTGTACTGACTTAGTTATCAGAGACATTCGTCTTTAAAAAAGTGTATAAACTGGGCTAACTTTAATTATCAGAGGCCTTTACTGTACCGACTTTATCTGGCCTGTGTCTTTAATGTATTGTGTAATCCTGGCTGATAGTAATTACTATGAAAATAAGGGCAGAGAGACAGAGACAGAAGGAGGCAAATAGACAAAATTCAGAGGGACAAAGAAGATGGGATGGCCGAAGGAAGAGACACAGATAATAGGAAGATATAAGAGAGACAGAGAAGAGGGGGTCGAAAAGTCAGAAAGAAGAGAAAGATATAAGAGAGATAAAGATTAGAGAGTGAGAAGAAGTCACGGGTGAGATACAGATGAGAGAAGGGTGAGATCGAGGTGAATGGTAAGGAGAAAGACAAGGGTAAGATAGGGATTAAAGGAAAGGAGAGAGAGGCAAGGCTGAAAGAGACATGCATAAGAGAGGGGGTTAAAAATCTTGTTAGATTGATGATGGTCTATTTTTTTATAATCTATTGGGAATGCGTGTGTGTGTGTGTGTGTGTGTGTGTGTGTGTGTGTGTGTGTGTGTGTGTGTGTGTTGTATTAGGAAAAGGTCATATTATCCTTGCCTTGTGAAGAAATGTGTTTAGAAGATGAAACTACTGTCAAAAGTATGAATCTTATCTAGAAAGAACTTTCAAACAATAAAAATTACGTGTAACAAATAAAAGTTATGTACACATATATGAATTAGGTCCTTCATGCACAAGAAGTTTTTTGAAAATATAAGAATTTGGAAATTTGCACCAAGTTTCAGTGAGATGTATGTTGTTTGTTTTAAAACAAAATGCAAAGTATGATTCATCTTGTTCTACACCAGAAGAGTATGGAAAGGAAGTTAAAAGGTGACTCTTCAAATTTTATGTAAATTACTTTGAGAACAGTTAATAATTGTATAATTGTTTATAATCAAAAGAATCACATGCTACAAAGCACAGTGCTATTGGAATAAATGAATAAAACCAAGATTAATTCAAATAAATCAATCGCCGAGATTTAATATCCTTAATTCTCAAAGCTTTACAACATTCATTGGAAACAATATATACGTTAGTTTATGGACGGGAGTAAAATGAAATTAAATTCTACGATATTTCGAAGTAATTATGTAGGAATGAAAATAAAAGTATGTACATTTTTTTTTTCAAAATTAGTTGAACTGATTTTAATATTTAAACGTGTGATGTATCCAGTGAAAAATAAAATGCATAAATACAAAGGGCAGATAATTGATAGACAGTTTGATAGACCCTCCATTGGGTGAGATGCATAATGGAGGTCCCAATTCCTCCAACCGTAAGCACTCTAATCCTTCACAGCATCGTATTCTATGACACGGCTCTCTGAACGAGCTGCACGCTTCTCTGCCTGGGCGTGTCACTCTGTTAACAGAAAATCGTATAAATGAAATTACATTTGTTTATAACTCTATACTTCCACAATGTCTATACCTCTACGGAACGGTTTGATAGAAATTGCATGCTCTACTGCAATTTCATAAATCCGTTCACGGAATGGATGGGAGGCTTGGGTTAGACACACACACACACGCATGCACGCACGCACGCGAGTAAATACTCACACATAGGAAAAAATGTATATATACTCTAGTGTTGGACGGAATAAGAAAGGAGTGTTAAATCTGGGTGAAAAAAGAAGAACGTTTCAACCTCCATTTCACTGAATGAAAGTTACAAAACTCCCTCCCCCATCCCCCATCATACAAGCGCCTACACACGCGTGCTCATCTTAAAATGTAAATCATTCATTGCAAGAGACGTCTGTTAGGAATTCCTCACACAAACGACAACTGGACGTATCAAACATTTACAAATATCACTAACACTACAGTTATTAAGAACAATTGTAATAAATAGAAACACACAAATATCACTAACAGTTATTAAGAACAATTGTAATAAATAGAAACACACAAATATCACTAAAAGTTATTAAAGACAGTTGTAATAAATAGAAACACACAAAATACAGAGTAGTGTAATTCGCAATGCAGACGAAATGTCTATTCATTCTGTGGCGGAGTAAATTTGCTTATACCTATTTCTAAACTTAATAATTATATATTGTTTCCAATGTTAATGTGACCCGACCTTGGGTACTTCTTATGACGATATTGTGTGGTCTCCAGAGTTGGAGTAAACAACTCAGGGAGAGAATATGAAAGAATTTGTGATTCAATCCAAATCAGTTCCAAGCGGGTGAATAGTTTTTTTTCTAAAAGTCTCACACTTCTTCATAACAAATTCATTCAATGAGGATGGACCAAAAGTTATTTTATTGAGGAAAGGCATATAATCTAACCACTTTGATTTTGACATCACTCGAGTCTGGACATAAAGGTAATCATTAGTTTATAGTAAGTTAACTGACTGAAAAGGAAGAATGGACTTAGAAATATTTTGTTTTAGAAATATTTTGTACGTATTTGCTATATGGAATAATGAAGTAAAATCATTGAAATTTATTTGTTATAAAATGTGTTTCTTACAATTATATACACACACATGAGTGAAATAAATAAATTTGTAAATCTGTAACGTTAGCACGGGACAAGGCTGAATAAGGATTAGGATGGTGGACGCGTTGGTGTGCGGTCAGAAAGGGTCTTGGACAGGAAGTTATCACAGGTATAACGAATGTAGACCAGTGCGCACTTCTACAGGAGTCCAGCTGTATAAATACAAAAAATAATGGCTAAATTACTTATTGTATTTTAAAGATTTGCCAGCTGTTTGGATTTGGAATACCAACAGTAAATAAGTTATTGCAAAGCAAATTGGAAAGGAATATAATATCTCCAACAAAGTTTTGTTCATCATGGCGCCACAATCTTTCTCTTCCGAATTAGGTCCACGATCTTGGCCGTATTGTTTAATTCATCAATTTATCTCAAGAGTGTAGTGTTTGTACGAGAAATATTGTGTCATCAGAGACAGCGCGGAATATGTACGAGAAATATTGTGTCATCAAGGACATAGCGCGGTGTCTGTACGAGAATTATTGTGTCATCAGTGACACAGTGGTGGTGGGGGATGAGTGTTTGTCTTCTCAGTGAGAAACGAATGTCCAACCCAGTGACTCTTCAGAGGTTTGGGATTTCACCATTGAAGTTATTTAGTTTATGGATCTCACTTTGTGCATTCATGTTTTGTCTCCATGTATTGCAAATCTGTAAATGCCCTCTAATGTCCTTTAATGTCTTTAAATATCTTATGTATTAAATATGTAAAACATCTCATTACTGGGTGCATTTAATCGGTGACTAGGTCTGAAAAATAATTTTTGAATTGTATCGAACAAAATGTCTCTATGGTAGCATTTACTTCGCGGTAAAATCTGTAAAATGACTTATTAATGGTTATGTTTGTTTGGTGACAAGCGTTGCTAGTGTTTCATTATTATAATATTAATCAGTTATCAATTATTTGGAATCTAAAGATTCGTCATGGCGACTAAATGTCTTTAACTTCTGATGTACCTGCATTTTTAAAAATACACTATATAATAAGTAAATTGCATTTTCACAGAGTTTTTATTCCTCTTTCGCTCCTTTGATTTATACAAACTGTATATTTTTCTTTCCCTAAAATTGGCAATATTATTGTACTGTGCAGATGTGAATTGCCACATTCGTTGTGCTGATAATTTTTTTGAAACCAGTAGACAGTATTCATGTTGACAGAAAAAATGCATTGGCTGATTGTTGCAAAAACCGGTATACAGCATTCATGTTGACAAAAGAAAATGCATTGGCTGATTGTTGCAAAAACCGGTAGACATCATTCATATTGACAAAAGAAAATGCATTGGATGATTGTTGCAAAATTCATGTAGACAAAATAAAATGCATTGGATGATTGTTTGCAAAGTTTAAAAGTGGTGTCATACAACTGGTGTATAAATGAGTGACGTTGGGGCTTCCTACCACTGGTGTCTAGAGCATGGGGTGTTGGGGCTTCCTACTACTGGTGTCTAGAGCATGGGGTGTTGGGGATTCCTACCACTGGTGTCTAGAGCATGGGGTGTTGGGGCTTCAACAATTATAAAGAGACATAAAAAGAAATAAGATATAATCAAAAAAGTATAAATTCAATTCAATTAAAAAAATTTGATTGAGTTTAAATTAAATTAAATTAAATTAAATTAAATTAAATTAAATTAAATTAAATTAAATTAAATTAAATTAAATTAAATTGAAGGAAATTAAAGGAAAGGAAAGGAAACGAAGTGATGTGAAGGGAAAATCAATTCAATTCATCTGTCTAATAAAACTTACATTAATCTCTATTTAAATTAACATCAAAATAATATTCAAGATTTATATAGAATCATCGTGAAGTTAATGAAACTATAAGAAGCAATAAATGTAGATATCGAAATGAAATATAATATTAATAATTAAATTGAATTTCAAAAATTATAAATTAGAAAAGTCAAAAATAAATTGCAAGAGCATAATACCGGTTCGGTCTTCCAACAGTGTTGTCATCTGTTCGTAATAAATAAAATTAATATCAACTAGTATTAGAAATTTTCACAGTATAATCTGTCTATCTATCTATTTATATATCTATCTATCTACCTGTCTGCCTGTCTATCTTTCCGTCCGTCTGTCCACACACACATCCATCCATCCGTTCTTCCATCCATCCATCTATCTATCTATCTATCTATCTATCTATCTATCTATCTATCTATCTATCTATCTATCTATCTATCTATCTATCTACCCATCCATACACCCATCCGTCATCCATCTTTCAATCCATCTCTCTTTCTCTAATAGTACTCTTCATTTTAAATATATATGCATATAAATATGTATGTATATAGAGAATACTTAGATAGATAGATAGATAGATAATTAGATTACAAACCTTACTAATTTTAAAAAACGTACTATTTAATAAAGTGCAGCTTTGTGCAGAATAGATATTCAGCAAATCTTGTGTATGATTATTTGTTTGGGGGAAATTTAAATATGACTTCAGGATATATTCTTATAAAAGAGCAGTTTTAATTATCACTTTTCCATGTAAATACGAAAGAATACTACATTGTTATTCTTATAGTGTTGCATCTGGAAAATTACCTTGCGTTGCTAACGGCAACAATACAAACAGCATGAACCAAGCCCACATGTTTGTCATCAGTTAAGAGAGTTCTAAAAACGAAAAGAAGTGAAATAATAAAAATATGTAATTTATTTTGAATGAAGATGTAAAGCTCTACGAACCTCTCTCATAATGTTGAATTCAAAAAGAACTTGTAATAAAAATGATTGTAACGATAAACAAAACATGCAACTTGTATTTTTCTCTGAATGTCACCTTCTGTATCTTTGACATAAAAGATGAACATTATAAAATCAGATTTTCTATTAGAAATATGAACATCTATTAAATCCCTGAAATATAATGTATAACACTTATTTTCTTACATACAGCACAATGCACAATACATTTCAAGTACCACATTCACAATAGCGTGAAAACATAATGAAAGCTAATATAGTACCCCGTTCCTTTTAATCTACTGCATCAAAGAATTCACTTCGTTCATTTTTTAGCTGTCACATGACTATCAGATTAGAGAATCAGTCACAATACAATCGCCACTGACGGAACTCGTCACAAGTGTCATTGGAACATCGCATTACACGTCATTGCCTCACCCCATTACAAGCGTCACAGGCCCAACTCATTACACGTGTCAGAGATCTATCTCATAAAACGTGTCACAGACCCGTCTCATTATACATGTCAAAGATCTATCTCATTAAAAGTGTCACAAACCCATCTCCATATCTATATACGCGTGTCAGTGATCTATCTCACTAACGGTGTTAACTGCTAATTAACATTAGGAAGGACTGGCCCATACGTGAAAGGTCAAAGGCAAATCACATGATGCGCGTTGAAGGGATGTAGTTATTAGAAGCTGCAAAACACAAACATTTCTGGCAATACACGTTAAATATGTTATTTGAATCCACATAGATATGTGTGAGGTGTATGCTCTAATTGCAGAAAATGTTTTTCATAAACACAACAACATACAGATAAATTTATGGAGTTAAGTAATTCCTGTTGATTCTTTACAGACAATAGCAGAGTACTTTACAACTCTAAAATATACTTTATAAACATTTTGTAGAATATCATTTATAACCCGAACTATGAACACAATCAATAAACATTATGTAGGAAATAACAGAGCCAAAAGTATGAACTTGCTATATAAACAGTTTGTAGAATATCACTTATAACCAAAAATATGAACATATTATATAAACATTATTTAGAAGATCACAGAGCCATAACTGTGAACTTGCTATATAAACAGTTAGTAGACTAAATATTATAGTCAAATTTCTGAACTCACTGGATAGCAGTTTAGTTCTTGTACAAACTATATAAAGATTATTTAATAATTCTGTTTAAATAAAATCAAAAGAAATACTGAGGTGCACTTGGCTTCTTGTAACAACTGAATGAAAGCGTTGCAACAATTTATCTCAAATCAAAATGTACTATAATGAGGATTTAAAATGAGAAATGCTTACCCCAAATAACGACTGTGCTAATACTTGCTCATTTCAGATTGAATAAAAAATGTACACACGTTGTGTAAACCTGTAGCCTGGTGCTAACTATTGTAAAGGATTTGTAATGATTATATTTTAATAATCGGTCCTGGAAGACATAATAACAATACTGCACAATAATTACAGCAAACGAAAATGACAGGAGAGCAGTACGTACATTTAGTAAAACCACAGCAGACAATAAATAAGAAATCAAAAATCAAATATTAACTAGAAACTGTAAACAATAATCCAGTGCATTTGACTGATTCAGAATTCTATAACCAAACTTGAGGTCATAAATGTTACTGTATCTTCAAGCTGCACAAATAATTGTGTGCTTTACCAGCAAATAAATTAACCACTGGTAAAATAAAACTGTCTAAATTTCTATCTGACTGTCATGGAAAAAAACGGGGGGGGGGGGGGGGGCGGGGAATATAATCAGAAAACTAATTTTTTTACCCTTGATTACTTCCACTTGTGCATAGTGTGACGCAATAGACGTTGCAAGTGTTGTCTGCAACAATGACGTATTAATTACATACACTGTCAGCAGGGAGTTTGTTTCCATTTACTGTCATCAAGTTTGCTAATTTCATATTTTCAACATCTTTATAAAAATACATTTGATTAATTATTTGTGTTAGATGTTCGATAATTATTTTCACAATATGTGGAAATAGTGTTTAGTTTTTATTAACAATTCTTTTACAAATTTAATTAGGAATTATATTTTTAGGAAAATTCACCTCAGAGTAATGCACCTTCATAGCGTCAGTAAAGTAGGGATACATGCGCGAATTTTATCTGTGAGAGAATGAGAACTTGATTGTGCATAAAAAGACTAACAGGAGCTATTTCAGTACACAGGGAAGAGTCAATCAGCTGTTTTCAAACAGTGAACAATCTACCTAATTTTAAAACAAAAATATGAAATGTTCATTGAAATGACGTGTCAGCATAGCAATGCTATAGCTTATGTGGACACACTTATCTTACTCTTCCGTTATGGAACCATTCAATCGTTAGTTCTAACAATGTTTTATGCTGACAATCTTCGTAGCTTTCTTTACCCGTACAATGCTTACCCCAAACCCTCCTTACTCCCACTTATCCCCAGAAAGGTTTGAAGTGCTTGAATCGGAGGCTCTCCACCTGTATACGTATGTATATGTATCAAAGCAAAGCTAAATGCAGTGATAGTTAACTGTGTAAATAGAATTAATTCCTTCAATCCTTGACTACTTTGGTCAAATTGACTTACCTTCAAAACATGTGTAACCTTACGGTCCTGGGAATGCAGCCTCCTCTTTCAGTTTCCGAAGCCAGTCTGCTAGAATAGCATTGATTTTCTGTGAGAAATGGCGTCACACATAGCAATAGATTGTAATGTCGATTATAGGACGTGTAGTTGTTTCTTTCTTTCTAGAGTTTTGATTGGTTTATTTTCTTGCTTTTGTATCCTGTTTTTTTTAACAAAGATAGCATGCATGGAAACTAACGGAAACAATTTTATTTCAATTTTTTTACCGTACTTATGTGATATTTATTTGAATCTTTTGTTAAAAATCTAAATTTAAGTGTGTGTGTTTCATTATAAAACTATTGTTAATGGACTTGTTAGACTGTATTTTTTTAAAAGAACGTTTGCTGCCGTATGCTACCGGGAATATCTTCCCCTCCTGTTCTTGTAGGATACATGAACCCACTGCACTGTTACTAGAACTTTCTTCTATGTGAAACGGTAAGTAAGAGCTGCTTTTACAAGACTTAACACTCTCACACACTGCAAATCAAAATCGCTCTCTCGCGTACAAATGTAAAATCTTCAGAAAGATGTTTTTCATTGAGCGTAAGTTTCCAAGTAGCGATGTGATGCAATATACACTACGTCACTAGTGTACCAAAATAGATACTCTTCTCCCTAAGGCGGAACTGTATTCTTAATTAACGTGCCTATAATTCACTGAACCATGTGTTACCTTTTACAGTGCCACGTTACACTGGGCTAATGTTAAAAATACTCTATTTCCTTCTAGAAGTATAAACATTAATTTATTCTATCTGCTCATAGAATGCCCAACACAATTTATATACTACTCCTTCAGTATATAACAAAACGATACACTAAGCATCACATCGACAACCCAGAAAAATATACTCTGTTACTTAGAATCAGATCAATTTACAAGCAAGCAAGTCATGAAAACATCAAACAGATAAGATCACACAGCATATCATAAAAGCAACCAAATAGATCATAAAAGCATGTATCAAAACAAGCACAAGTCATGAAAGAATAAATCCTGAAAGCGCATAAGAAAAATAAGCATGAAACATATCAAAATTATTTCAATCAAAACATTTCTTAATTATTTGTCTAGGAGTAGTGTGTTAACGTATAGGCTCTAAAAAAGAAACGTCTTATTGGCTGTGTTTGCGAGTGTGTGAATATGAATGTCAAGAATACTTGATGAACAGACGAACACAATGAAACAAAACATACACGAACTCTTTTGCCCCATTCAAAAACTGTGAATAACGAGTTTTTTTTTTTTATAAAGTATGATTTAGGTTTTATTAACCTGATAGGCATCTCTCTTATACAGTGGTTAAATCAAACATGCACCGTTCGAATGGCATACACTCTAGGGAGGAGATGAAAATGAACAAATTCAAAAAGTCAAAAATAAAAATAAATATTAAATTTCTATGCAGTAAATTGCACCGCTAACATTTAATTCGGTGTTTAAACTGGATTGACGTTAGTTATCACAATACTTGGCCTTTAATACCGTGTGCAGATTTCTGACATTAGTTATCATAGACCTGAGACTTTTATTCAGTGTGAAATGTGGATTGAATTTAGATATCAGAGACTTTTAATTGTAATTCAATGAGGAACGTGTACATAATTTATTTATCAGAGACATGTACCTTTAATTCAGTGAGGAAAATGGACTGACTTAAGTTCTCAGCGACTTTTGACTTTAAGATAGTGTGGACATTCGATGGACTTTGGTTATCAGAGAACTTCGATTTTCCCTCAGTGTGGAAACTCGACTGTCTTCAGTATTATGCAAAACTGCTTGCACCAATTCACAGCAAATAACAAAATTCTGTATTTGTCATTTATTTCTGTTTTTTGAAACAGAAACCCCCTAAGAAACAAAGAAGTGTTTGAAGGAAGATAATTGGAATCCCAACTTTAATCTATGTACTCGAAGCTTAATCGATATCCATTAATGAGACACATATCAGACTCTGTCTTCTGTCTCTTACCGCGGCTAAGCTTTACCATATGATGTGCTTGATTAATGGATTAGTTTGGTTTTAACGTATACGTGTGTGCTGCTGCCTGGGTGCCCTGGATAAACGCAGCTGTTCGCTATAATAAGTAACGCCAACAGTCCCGGCCAGAAAGATTCAGTTACATACATCTTGCTTGCTCTCGAAGTCGTCCCGTACCTTCTTGAGCTTGGGCTTATTCACACCTGGATAAAAAAAAGCAAACAAACAATCAGCGTAAAAGCTTTTTGTTGCCAAAGTCGCCTGTCAGAAGGCTACCTGGAAACGTTGACAGAAATTTGCTGATTGCATTAAATATGCCCTCCCCTACCCATTAAGTTCATTTGGGGGTGGGAGTGGGCAGCTGGAGATGAAGAAAGTGCTCCAGGAGACGGGCCGATAGCGTGAAAAGACGAACTGTGTTTGAGTGATATGAAGTGCGGGGACGAGTCCACACTAAGATGTGCAATAAAGAATGAGTTAGCAGGTTTTAAAACTTCTATTTATCTGTTGAAAGTCATAATTTAACTTTGAGTTAATCATTGTACGATGAAGTCATTGCATGTTGAAGTTGTTAATCAGTATTTATATTTGAAGTCACGACAAGTTAAATAGTTCACTTTAAAGTCATCATGAGTTAGTCAGTACACATTAAGTCAAAGACGAGTTAATTAGTAAAATTATATAGAAGTCAAAGCATTATGAAAGTCATTATGAGTTAATCAGCATGCATTGAAGACTGAAGTCCCGACGAATTAACCAGTAAATATTGCAGTCATGCACTTCGAAGTCATTAGGAGTCAGCACACATTGAAGTCTTCACAGGTTTAATCAGTACATTGAGGTCATATTGACTTAATCAGTACATTGAGGTCACGTTGACTTAATCAGTACATTGAGGTCATATTGACTTAATCAGTACATTGAGGTCACATCGACTTAATTAGTACATTGAGGTCATATTGACTTAATCAGTACATTGAGGTCACATTGACTTAATCAGTACATTGAGGTCATATTGACTTAATCAGTACATTGAGGTCACATTGACTTAATCAGTACATTGAGGTCATATTGACTTAATCAGTACATTGAGGTCATATTGACTTAATCGGTACACGTGGGGAAAGTGTGTGGATACATTCTTGTCATTAAAAAATAAAACTATGCCATTTTTTAAAAACCGCTTAAATGTTTTGGCTAAGTGTATGTGACTATATGTGTATGTTTTCTATAGGGCTCTTATACGCGGTTCGTACTATCTGACAAAAGCTCTGATTCAGTCTCGCTATGGCTGCTTCCTACGTACTTTGATTTAGACTTAGATGATTGGAAAGCAAAGTTTCAGTGCCGGAGTTCTGTGGTTCTGTCCTGTACGACTGACTTTGAACTCCGGGAATAGATATTTATCTAAAAGATGTGTAACATGGGATTAGAACGTTAATTATATTTGCATTTCTTTTTGAGCACCGTCAAGTTTATTTTATTAAAAAAAAAACAACCAACCCCAGAATAACCATAAATAAGCACAAATCAAGTCACTTATTTTTCGCGATAACCCGCCATCTCATACTGTAATATAGCAGCCCGTTCCTTTGCCTATCGGGGGGGTGTTGACAGCCGACCGAAATCCTGGTTATAACTGTTTCGCTAGTGCTAATGTAAAGGATAAGTTACGTGTATTATTATCGCGTATGTAAAATGCATTTCTCACTGGCAGAGTTGTGGTGTCGAGTGTTTGAACGAGTGTTAAAAGTTCCATTTATCAAATACTTTAATGTCTTTCCCTTTACACAACCTTTTAAGAAATAGTGACTCACTCTCTGTTTCACGTCCTTTATACTTGCATTTTAAGAAAAAGTCACTCACTCATTCACGTCTTTCTTTCTTTCTTTCTTTCTTTCTTTCTTTCTTTCTCCACTTATCTCCCCACCCTCGCCCCCGTTCACGGCGAAATAAGCCCTCTGGAATGGCACTGCATTTGCTTCCTTCCGATAAACTTGTTTACAACTTTTACCTCTCCAGCGCTCCCAGCGGTTTGTTTGTAATTTTGTTTTATTAACGTTCTTTACCTCTTTCCAACTTCCTTGAAATTACCTGCGAAAGCAGGCTTGGCTTCGCTAACGACGTGTGCGCGTTAAGCTACGTGGAATTGCGAGAAATCATTCTCCTCCGCGTGACGTTCTCTTGATAAGTTCCAGTCCAGCTAATCTTCCGCTGGAGCTAATCTGAAATTGGAAAATGAGCAAGAAAAAGAGAGAGAGAGAGAGAGGTGTTGGGGGGATAGAGATGATGGGGGTGAGGATTAAGAAGGGCACATTATTTCTTTAGTTGGTAAGTCGCTTGCACTTGCATAAATTATATCTGCGTTGGCAGTGCACGCAGCCAGTTAGCCGAGATTGCCCGCAAATAGCGCACTCTTGTAGAAGGGCGTTTTCAAATTTACACACTGTGAATAGTGCACACCCTTCATAAAAAAAAATGGTAGGGTTGTAAGTGGCAAGACAAGAATTTTCTGTCTGAAGGTCATCATTATGGTTAAATGTAAAATACCTTAAGACGGACAACTAATTATTAAGAAATACCCAAGCAACTCACATACCCAAGAACGACAGATATTAACGATGTCAAATTTGACCTAGCAGTGGGTTGCTGTTGTTAATGATTGCGATTTAAAAAGACATTTTGAAATTCGTTAATTGCAGTTTGTAATAATTTTTAACGACTGCAGCCTACATCTGTTCTGCAATAAACAAACAATTAGGATACATCGTCACAAAACAACGTAAGGCGCCATGGCGTGGTTTTCTTTTATTCTGCTTTGAGTCTCTTGGAACTAAACGTCTTCGGGCAAGGTTCTGCAAGACTGCAATCTTTCAAGATGTGTGTGCGTGCATGCGTGTGCACGCGCGCGCGCGATCAGTTCTCGATATAAATAAGTGTTCAAAGTTTTTGTCATGTTCTTGTGGCCTTGAACAAAGTGACCTCATTTTTGTGCTGACCTTGTTTGTGATTCGTTCTCCACTACCCCCATTCTTTTTTTTTTGCACACCAGCGTTTGGGTACTGGTGTTAACACACTTAGGAATGACACTCCCTCCCCCCCCCCAAAAAAAAAAAAAGAAAAAAGAAAGAAGAAGAAAAGAAAATAGAAAAAACAAACCAAACAAACTTTGGTAAGCTTGTCAGACAATAACAGCATTTAGAAATGAAATAGCTGGAATCTTCTATTCATCAGCAATATTATGATATTCAATCAAAAGCATTAATTTTAAAATGCCAGTAGAAAATGATATTTTAACTGCAGACGATTAAAAACAAACATGGCGCTCGTTTGTATATGATTCATTTTGAAGTGACTGTTGAGTAAATGTACCCCTACCTCTCTCTCTATGTTGTAGTTTGTGTATCCGATCGGTATCAAGGAGAGTGCTGTAATAATGATGGTTTTATTGGCAGTTTTAATGTCATTATGTACAACATACACGTGACTGCAATTTCAAATGTGTATGTATTTTTTTTTTCCTTTCGATAACTTCTTTTCCTCACAGAAACCCTCAGTAGACTTTTCATTGTTTGATGTTCTCTGTCCTAGTTTGTTCCAGTGAGGATTTCCTCTTCTCATCTTATTCTGAAGAGGGGATTCTATTTATAGTTTATATGACGGTGTTTAGTTCCTTTTATTGCGGGTGGTTTGTTTGTTTTGTTGTTGTTTTTTTCCGTAAATTACTGCCTAAAATGTTTTAAAGAAGTTGTATTGCGTTTGATTCTATAAGAAAATTGATGAGTGCTTTTTAAATTAATTTTTCTGTTTGTGGCTGTAGATAAAAGTAGTGATTGAATGGAGAGTGGGTGTCACGTGTCATGTTTAACGGCCCTGTCACAATATTAGATTCCCAGAATATCAATATTGGTTATCGAGTCTCTTCAAATACTAGAGACATCTGGACGGCCTGATCTAACTTCCACAAATAAGCCAAAGATTCGGGCTTTTATTCAATGACATATCGACAGATAAATCAGCCGACGTGCCCAAGCTGGTAACGTTATCTCCCCCCTTTATATGATTATGATTCTATTTCTCCGCCTCATGTGCCCACACCAGCTTCTATAGTCGATATTACAACAAATTACGTTACATAGGTGAAGATAACAAGAAAAATTTAATAACAATAAATTTTAGTAAAAAGACATCAATTCAATCGCGGAAAATTTCGAGAGTTCGTCTGTCCCATCCTGCCCGATTATTCATATAATGTGTTAATTTTGTTCTGTTTTGAGTAAATTTAATTTGTTTTTTTCGTAAGTTGGTTGGGGGGGGGGGGGGAGGGTAGTCTGTGTGATGTTTTTCTGGGAGATGGGCAAGATGTTAATTCTCCACCACCCCTGGCCGCCTGTAACCTTAAGCTAATCCCCAAAACACGCCTTCTGCTGGCCAAACGTGGGCTGATCGCCTGTTTGATCCTAGTATGATCCTAGCATGATCCTTACGCTTACCAGGTTTGGATAGAATGGTGAAAAGTCGTATAGGGATCGGGTATGTACGGTTAGTGTTTTTGACGGGTATAAGTTAGGTTGAGGTGTGCGCTAATGGCTGATTGTCTAGCTGAAACGGCGTACTCCATCAGTCTCCATATTATCTATTCTTTTATGCGAAGCAAAAAAAAAAATTTTTTTTTTTAAAGCAAAACGTTCTTTTTATCTGTTCTGACTGCTGAGTCATCATGTCTGCTGAACATGCATTTTCTTTGATCCCTGTTTCGCTTCTGCGCCAATGCATGAGAGAGCGAATTAAAAAAAAAAAGTGCAATCCCTAATCAGTCAGCGTCCGAATGAAGTCGAAATCCCACACGGTTAATCTTGCGTTTGTTTACGTCACGACTCGTTAGCTTGAATCTGATCACCAGAGTCCAGTTAGTATTGGTCGTTAAACTTGAAAACGTTACACCCGTTCCTCGCTACCTTGAGATATTCCCATCTGTTTGTTTGTGTGTTTTTGTTGTTTGTTTGTGTCTTTTGTTGTTGTTTTTCTTGTTTTGAAAGAAACTCATATTTCGTACAAGTTTTATTTTGAAAGAAACTCATGTTTCGTACAAGTTTTATTTATGAAAGAAACTCATGTTTCGTACAAGTTTTATTTTGAAAGAAACTCATGTTTCGTACAAGTTTTATTTTGAAAGAACTCGTATTTCATACAAGTCTGCATCTACAATGCGTTGCGTGTTTTCGAGGCGTCGTAATTTAAAAAATGGCAAGCCGAATAATAACGGACATATTAATAAGCGGTGTATATTTTGATAATGCTAGTTGGTCCTGTATTATGTATATTTATATATATCCACATAAACTTCTTAGTTTGAAAACGTAATCTGATAGAACTGAATTGGAATGCTTCCTGTCTGGTCTGTGCGCAAGTCTTTGCACGGACTTACCTTTGAAGAGGATCGATGGCCTATTGAATGCAAAGATTTGTTTAATTAATAAATTAATAAAGGATCCCATTGTACTTACTTATACTGGAACTGGAAATACCTTATTTTCATCATTAGACTTTCAGTTCATTTATAACCATAAAAATGTTGCAATATTTTGATTCATTCCACCTTGTAATTTTTTTTTCTTTTAGGGATCTTGATCAGCTAGCCGTCATTACAAGCGTAGGGGTATCAGCTTGCATTTTGCGCATAATTGTTTATTTTTTTGAGTGTCGAGGTTATTTACCTGACGTTTTCCAGTGCCCGCTAAAACATATAAACAAGTAAAGTAACGGCACGTTATGGGTGTTCTTTGCTCGCTGTGAGGATAAGCCGTAGATCGGCCGCCAGAAACGTGAAACCCGCCTGTAACTCAGTGTGAGCAGGTCTAAAAGATTGGACATTAATGCAACGTTTGCCAGTGTTGCCGTCCTTTTTGCGTACGTGCGTGTAGTTGTTTTAGCATTTGTCAGCCTGCTGCTACAACACAACCTCCCGGTGGTGCACGACACCCATGTTCGTACCCTTCTCAACGGAGCCCTCCACGTAGATCAGTGACGTCACAGGACTATCACGTTACGAAGATAGTGGCCCTGTAGACGCGCCTTAACAAAGACCAGTACACGTTGAGCTTCAGTAGCATTTGTTAAGGTATTAACGCCTTAGAGTGCTTAGACGATGGCTTTTCTTGCCAGTCACTGAGTTAGAGTTTTACTTTTCCTTTCCATTTCCATTAAGATTGTGAGTTCTCCAAAATAAATCGAGCATAATTATGTTTGCTACTGTTCTATTTCAAACGGTGTATATGTGTTTTTTTCGATCAGACTTCTCTGCTAGAGCTGGTTAGTTGTTAGTATTATTTATTCAAACTTGTATATAAATAGCCTAGTTTGTGATAAAAGATGAGCTATTTATTTGCGTGAATTGTTAGTGTAGACATGTGTGGAATTAATATGTGAGTAATTACATATAAATGTAACTCGGAGCGTAACCATGTGTAAGGTGTCTTACTTTTGGTCTGTTACTAATTGGATCTACATACTTACCTGTACGCTAGTAACAGTTCTCTAAATTGCTTATTCAGCAACATATACACTAAAACAACAAACAAAACAAAATAAATAAAGATTGCAGTACCAGATTTAATGACACGCGAACTATTTCGTCCGTCAAACAAGCATTATAAAGATAATGATAGGTAGAAACGATTGGTAAGTGCTTCCGGGTCATATGTGAAAACTATTTTTAAAAAAAATTAATGGTAGCCACCAGCCATTCAGATACGATTTCAAAAGTTCTTGCTCATCTCTTATTATTATATTAGTTTTATTATCCTGATGAGGTCTCTCTAGCCAACATGTTGACTTTGTTTTTGTATTGTTTATATATTTATCTAAAAAGCATTTAGAATTTTATTGTTATACTGATTTAATTTTTTTTATTACGGCATATGTTCCATGGTTTATATTGTTACTTTTCATTTTTTAATTTGAACTCGAGAAGGGAAGATATTAGACTAGATAAAGACATACATTTTACTTAAATAGGAAATAAATTACCGATTACATGTACGAGTCACATAAATTTATTTTATTAAAGTCTTCAATCATGATTACGTCATTTATTTGAAAGGGACTGATAAGACATTAAGTTTGCTTGGTGAACTTTGTGATTTCATGCTAAGCTTTCTGACTTCATGGTAAACTTTTGTGTTTGCTTGATGAACTTTTTGATTTCATTCTGAACTTTCTGACTTCATAATAAATTTATGACTTCATAATACATTTCTGACTTCATAATAAATTTCTGACTCCTTGGTGAGCTTGCTGCATTCATTAAAAAAAAAATCATGATTGCATGGTGAATTTTCTGTCATTGTGGTGAACTTTGCGTGAAGATATTCATGTTTCCTTAATGACCTTTTCACCTGCATGATGGACTGTTTTTAACACGTTGAAGTTTCTGACTGTATGATGAACTTTCTGTTTTTATCACTTTGAAGTTTCTGTTTGCATGAAAACAGTTTTGACCGCATGATCTTCTTTCTGAATGCATGGTCAACTTTTTTGATTGCATGGTCACTTGACTCACTTCCTGGCAACATGATAAGCTTTAACTCTTGCATCATGTACTTTCATATCTCATATAAACTTTTTATTTGCTCGGCGACCTCTCTCTTTGGATGGTGAACATTGTATGATGATCTTTTTGAGTGCATGATGATCTTTATGAGTGCATGATGATCTTTTTGAGTGCATGATGATCTTTATGAGTGCATGATGATCTTTTTGAGTGCATGATGATCTTTATAATTGCATGGCACGTTATTTCACTGATGGGAATTTTCTGATTGCTTAGTGAACTTTGTGGCATTGTTTACATAACAGAGAGCATGCCATGTAAATTCAGTTAATAACACCACATGACTGAACAACTGCATGCCTGGAAGACACCACTGTTTACGTGAGAAAGTACAACTCGCTAAGAAGAAGACAGTTAACCGGACGAGGCTTTCTTCCGTGAATAAAACAACAAACACTGTGAAGAGTGACCAGACAATGCTCTACTTTTCAAGTGTAACGATCGAGACCGTTGACTACCAGTTACACAGAATGAGAAATAATAATGTTACACACTGCTAGTTACATGCTCACGTCATGTCGCGTCAGTATTGGTTGCCGCTCGGGGTACGACAAGAAGAAAAAAAGCAGAACATGTAATTTAAAAGACAAAAACGTGTGTGTATTTCTCCCCACCCCACCACCCCCACATCAAAGCGGCAGCGGTTAGGCAAAACATGAAGTCACGTGGACTTGTGACGGCATTCATGACGTACTTTGTGTTTGCTCATTGAATTAATTGTTGTCTGCCGTAGTTAAGCGTGACCATTAAATATTGATTAGTGTTTATCGCGACACTCTCAATTTCAAGTTCATACGGTTGGATTTTAGTGCTGCTATTTATTACTATTATTATTACTTTAATGAATACGTCTTATTATGCTTTATTTGATTCAAGAACTCGAAGCGGCGTTAGTTCCATTTCTGCTCCCCCATCTCCTAAAGAAAGGAAAAGAAAAAAAAATTGTCTGGTGTACTTACAGCGAAAGGTTGGCGCTGAGTTAAACCACTTAAACGTTTTTCTTCAAAGATGGTTTGTCGACTGTACACGAAAGTTGGTAACTTTGGGGGAGATAATAGAGGAGAAAAAAGTGTGTGAATAAAGGTGAATTAGTTCATAGGGGTAGTTACTTGTGAAAAATAAAAACACTGTATTGTATAGTTAATAGTATAAATTATGAAAGTGTAAAACATTGTTATATATATAAATATTTCTCTCTATATATAAATATGTGATAAATATTATTATATGTGTCTTCAAACGTTCAAATCTTTGTATACATAGATATAGTGTATTTATGAAAAGCGAAGGACTTTGCATATTAAATAAAACTGACAGACATTATTGTTTATCGTATGTAAGTGAGAGTCTAGATTTTATGCACGATTTTCTGAGTGGCTTTAACAAGTATTTGTCGAGATTTTATGCACGATTTTCTGACTGACTTTAAGTGTTTGTCTAGATTTTATGCACGATTTTCTGACTGACTTTAAGTGTTTGTCTAGATTTTATGCACGATTTTCTGAGTGGATTTAACAAGTATTTGTCGAGATTTTATGCACGATTTTCTGACTGACTTTAAGTGTTTGTCTAGATTTTATGCACGATTTTCTGACTTAAGTGTTTGACTATGCTGTATGCTTAATTCGCATCTTGTCTATTAGCATTTCTATAGTTAAGTTTAGCTTAGCTCCAGACTAAGAAAGTCTTTAGTAGATTTCATGCATAATTTTGCTAATTGACAATTAACATTACCGTTGCCCTATTGTTCTGGTATTTCTGACTCAGCAGACGGAAAACTCATCTGCTTCAGAAAACGTGATCAGAGCGTATCACGTGACGAGACGGTTGCGCGGGATGAAGGGACGCGGAGGAGCGGTAGAGCGTTTAAAATATGTGGGAAAATAAATACATCCCTTTCATCACTTTTGCTTTTCTCATTACTGTTAGGTTCCAGCGCGCTCGCGCCTTTTCACGCTTATCACTGGTTTCAGGTTTTGTAGTTTTCCCTCGCGGAAAGATTTCTCTTTTCTTTCTGTGTTTAGTGTCTGTGACCCATACTCAGAGAACCACTTCCCAGCTGAGAGAGACAGAGAGCCAACAATAAGCGACGTGCACTGATAGAGGTCTTGTCACTTACACACTACACATGTCCATTGTAAATAAACTTTGAGCAGCTTACTATTATTTCGAGGACTACATTCAAAATAGTTCGCGCACTAATATACCTGTACACACGTTACGCTCGGCGCTTAACTGTATCCAACAAAGTTTTTTTCCGACATGTAACAATATATGGGACGCATTATACTATTGGTTAGTCATGAAGGGGGCGCTTTCGCGCTTGGGGAGGGGGAAAAGGAGAGGGGAGGGGGGTGCCTTTCTGCTGCGTGCGTCCGTTGCGAAAACATGCGGCAAAGGCGGACTCCAAACTCAGTAATCCGTGGGCTGGAGTTGTGGTTGTTGTTGTTCCTGGCGGTGGCGTTGTTGGTGTTGTGGCCATTCCTGATGTTATATTGAGGAGGGGGGTGTCTTACAGAGCCCAGGCTAGTAACACACCAGATCTGTACCTACTGTGTACGTGCGCCCATATTGTTTAACCACCCGACCTCCTCACTGGTGGCGTTGTCGTTGTTGTTGCTGTTGTCATGGCTGTCCCTGGTGTCCTTTGGGATGTCTGAAGGCGGGCGCTGGTGGCCATTACAAATTTAACACAATAAGTGAATTAATTAATAATAAAAGTTGTGCTCACGCGCTCGTTTACATGTGTGCATGAGTGAGAAAGAGAAAGAGAGAACCCGATTATGAATTTTTATATTGGTCCTAAAATCCTGTTCTCTGTATGAAAGTTCTAATCCCATGTCCGAACAGCAGTTCTCATAATGAAAACAACAGCAGTTCTCATAATGAAAAAACAGCAATTCTCATAATGAAAACAACAGTTCTCATAATGAAAACAACAGCACTTCTCATAATGAAAAAACAGCAATTCTCATAATGAAAACAACAGCAGTTCTCATAATGAAAACATGTCGGCAGTGTGCTACATTTGAAATTGAGCAAGAAATGCTGCTCAAAGACGTGGTGCTCACCTAATATAGGTCACTCAATTTAGAATGAATTCATATTGTAATAAGACATTGAAGGCCAAGAAATAAATAAAACTTTTGCGCTTACGCCATTTATAAATAAAATTTATTATTATTATTATTATTATTATTTTTTTACTAAACACAGCTCACAGACTGTTGTGTCTCTAGGGAAGATTACTTTTGCTACGATTTCTTGTTTGTAGAACTGTGTTCATTAAACCCTGTTCGATTCACTTGCGGTTATATTTTTGTCGATAAAGAAAGGGCGAATAGCTAGCAAACATTTCGGTTGATAAGTTCTAGTGACGAATTCACCTTGTCATTTTATACCAGGGGTCTCCAAACTACGGCCCTCTCATGCGGCCCATGGAGACCTTTTTGTCTATGGAAAAAAATTACGGAAATTTACGTGTATCCTGCCAAGATAAGCCGCCGCTAAATTTTTCTATCTCTAATCTCTGAGAGTTGAGAGGGAACAAACAACTCTGACCCAGATTCGGAATAAAGGAGCGTTATTGATATGGGTCACTGATTGTTACATAAGTCGGACATATTCTTACTATCCAGTCCACCCATTCTATAGTATACGAGCAGTCAACCATGACTATTAGACAAAGCCATTGAGTTGCAAGCAAACGACTTCCTTAGGGACAAGTTCAAAGAAGGACTGGTGGGTTTTTACCAGTTTTTGCCCAAGGAAGACTTTCCTAATGTCAAAACCTTTGCATCAAGGTACCTTTCAATCTTTGGAACAACATACCTGTGTGAACAAACATTTTCAAGAATGAAAATACGTGAAGAACAATTTGAGAACAAACTTGTCCGATGATAATCTCAGGTCACTGTTGATGTTAGGGACATCAAATCTAAAGCCAGAAATGTCTGCTACTTTGGCTTCCAGGAATCAATTTCACCATTCCCACTAATACAGGTGTTCATGTGTAGTGTATCAATGTGTTATTAAATAATAACTGAATAAAATAAGATTAAATAAATAATTAAAAACAACATCCATGTTTTGATTCTTTTTTATTTGGACCTCGAGTGCGTAGTCAGCCCCCGAACTGCTGTTTGATAGTTAATGCGTCCCTCGGGCTGAAAAGTTTGGAGACCCCTGTTTTATACCATTGCTAGATCCTAGTGACGAGTGCACTTTGTTATCTTATACCAGGGGTGCACAAACTCTTTGGGCCAGAGGGCCAAATTTCCAATTGATAGTGCGTGGAGGGCCGCCAAATGGATGGCTCAGTAGAGAAAACAACACAAATAATGAAATAAAGTGCTTTACATTAGTAATAATAGTAACATCCAAAAGTCCTCGTGGGGCCGAATAGAGCCCTGTCTCGGGCCGCAAGCGGGCCGTGGTTTGTGCACCCCTGTCTTATACCAATGCTAGATCCTAGAGACGAGTTCACTTTGCCATATACCATTTCTAAATTCTTAAGTTCTTGTGTTGCACGAAATATGTCCAGATTAAAACAAAATTGTAAGATTCGATTAAAAAAAAATTATTCAGTTTTTAAAAAAAAAAAGAATATCAGCCATATTAAAACAAAGTACCGAGTTGTTTTTTTTTTCATTTTTAAAAATGTTTTGGTGTTTTTTAAAACTAAAATCGGCTAGGTTAAAGTAATAATTATTGCGAAGTTTTTCGGCCAGATTAAAACAAAGTTGCACGCAAATCACGATTTCTGAAGAACGACTGGACGGATTAAAGAAAAAAGTGTGACGTATATCATAATTCTAAAAACACTCATTACTTGCGCAAAATCGGTCTTGATCGTCCCCGTAAATTACAGATTTTCTTTTCATCCTTCCTTACGAAGAATGTTTACACACAATGCACACACACACACACACACACACACACACACACACACACACACACACACACACACACACACACACACACACACACACACACACACTTGGACGCGTGTCAGGATTTCTCGGTGTCCGTAATGAAACCATTAATTTAAAACAGTTACATTCATCCTGTATGGGGAGGAGGTGATCCAAAAGTTTTTACTTAATTAATATGTAACTGTTTGGTTAATTAAAAGGAAATGAGTTAAAAGAGTGATTTCATTTCCTGCTTTAGAGTCTCATGGAGCATCGGTAGAACAAAGGCTAGACCTGTTGTTCTCGCGCGGAACAGTTGTTTCAGTAATGATTATTTCACGCAAATGTTTGTTCTGTTTAATCAGATGCTCATTTGTCGTGAGGTAGAATTCTGCAGCTGAATGCACATGGTTGAATGTGTCCCCATGCTTCACGTTTAGACTCCAGTCTCTTATTTCAGAGAATCCCCCCCCACCCCCCGAAATTCAAAGTGGTACTTTATGAACACACATCGTGTGCGTTAATGTAGAAACCGCACACATTTTAACCTAATAAAACCTAAACATATTTTCTTTTACATGTCTATATAATTCAGTGAAATATACGGATTCGGTTTTATTAGCCTCATGAACCACCCTTGTACGGTTTAGTGCATTATTTATGTGGACTCTTAGAATGGATTACTTGCAGTTCCAGGTCATGTTTATTTTTATCTCTTACTGTCTTAGCCTTGTTTAGCTTACACGTGTACTTAATGATATCTTTATAAGCGGCATGCTTATGACACTATTATACTTATGACACTATTATACTTGTGACACTATTAGGGTCTGTTTTCTTTCTGTAGATGAGTGAGTGGCTGAAGACCTTTTGGACACGAGTCACGAAGAATTCGAATGACAAAGCCAGCCATTTTCATTATATACGTCATTGCAATACGTCATCAGAACACATTGCTTTGACTGTATCTCTCACTATCTTTTTCACTTAAGTGGTTTTTATTACTCTCTCTCTCTCTTTGCAGAGTTTATTATAACTCGATTGATATTCGCAAGGAAAATATTTGCGTACGTTGTTAGGACAAGAGCTAGACCTTGAGTTGTTAGTGCAGAAATACTTTTTTTTGTGGTTGGTCTTCGTTTTGAAGTCAGTGCTGGAACAGTGTTTTGAAAACCCCAAAACAACACTGATATTTATGTTGAAAACAGTACCGCTCGAGACTTGTTATCATAACTATGTATGAATAGCAAGGAAGTACTCGAACTGAGGTCAGTGACCTGATTTGTGTTGGAGACAGAACCGGAACTTATTGAAGATAGTAAGACAGTATGGTACTTGGGTTGAAGAGCGTGATCTAAACTGAGTCTTTTGTTGACAGATTAAAAACTTGTATGGAAGCGAGTACTCAGTCTTTTGTAGACGACAGTACTGAACGTGTATTGGAGATACTTGTTGAAGACATTTGCAACTTTTGTTGACGAAATTGTGGAATTTGTGTTTGATAGTACTGCGCTAGACATACTGAAAACAGCAAACGGGGGTTTGTGTTGAAGACAGAACTGGGACTTAAGTTGAAGTCAGAACTGGGACGTGTTGAAGTCAGAACTGGGACATGTTGAAGACAGAACTGGAGTTTGTATTGAAGACAGAACTGAGACTTGTGTTGTAGACAGAACTAGAACTTATGTTGAAGACAGAACTGGGACTTGTGTTGAAGACAGAACTAGAACTTACGTTGAAAACAGAACTGGAGTTTGTGTTGAAAACAGAACTGGAGTTTGTGTTGAAGACAGAACTGGAGTTTGTGTTAAGACAGAACTGGGACATAAGAAAGCAGTTACCGTTTACAGTCTCGTTAGAACAAAGGTAGCTCATAAAACGTCGCGCAGGTGATTGAAGAGAAGGGGAGACAATAAAATCCATCTCCACCTTAGACTAGTGCTTTCAGTATCGCCTTGCAAGACGTGTTCGCGCGCATAACCTTACCATGTGCTTCCGATAAGAGGACTTTTTATTGCCTAGCGGTTCTCTAGTGAGAAATGGCGTCAGACACTAGGATTGTCGTAAACAGGAGAACACGCAGGCGATAAGCCATGTTTGACGCGCCGGCCGCGATTTTCTGAATACTAATTTATATGGGTCATTTGGTGCGTTTTGGTGCGTGTAAGAATCCTTACCACCACCACCCAAAAACAAACCGATCCCCAGCCCATAAAGTAAAATATAACCGTCCAACCAAACAACGAAAGATAGCTAATATTATCAGAAACCAGTTATCTCTTTATTCACTGTATTGTTATTGGTGTAAATAAAATTTATGACACGATTTGCATGTAGTAAAAGACAAAACACGTCATAATTATATTAAAATCATACATTGCACTTTGCAGCTATCGTCTTAGAGTCTGCTTATCATTCACACAGTAAGATATAATTATTCTGCTCTAGTCTCTTTCTGTAATGTCACATTTGGTGCCCCAGGTGAAATTAACTAAAGACAATCAAAGGACGAACAGTTAATAGTGCATTATGGGACACCTACCTACACTAGAATACGATAACTGTCTACAGAAAGACTAACCAACGTTGATGAAATAACAGTGTGTTTAATCGGGCAACTTACATTAGTAGCTTTATGAAATACTTGTTTACATCACAATAAAGTAGCAATTAAAACAACAGCAAAAATAAATCAAAGACTAAAGGTTAATAGTTTTCCTTGCTGTAATTAAGAGTTAGATTTGCCACTTTTACTAATAATCTCTGAACATGTACAAGTCTGGTTGCTCATTGAATATTTTTACTTTCTCTACTCTCTCTGCCTTACATTATTGCTAAATGAAAAACTTGTACTTTTATGACGTTGAAGTTCATGATCTCCGTCCCCCTGGAATGGTAGCCTTGACCCACTTTTTGATGTGTATCATCTGTCCCCTTATACCTTTTACTACTGTTAAATAACCTGAGCAATGCTGCAGCTTCTCTAACAGCCACAACTCTTGCTTCAGGTTGATCAGGAACCTCCTTCCGGTTCCTCAAAACAGACCATTCCTTCCCTCTGGAATGCAAAATATTGTAGCACTTTACATTCACCACCAGCGCTCAATAATCCCGGATTTAGTAGTTGGATTTCTAGTGTAAACTCGCTGCCTAACCTTTAGAGACAGACAGAATACTAAAATGAACAGTCTTTTTTCCTACTAAAAATATACTTTCCATAAGCTCTTATTTTGTTCGGTTGAATATCAGCGACCAGGAACACAAGTACTCGCTTCCTGCAGCTGACAAATTCATTGATGCATCTAGAGTTCTAGATCCCCGACACCTCCAGTTAACACGTTAAAGGGTTAGTATTGCTTCCAAACGTTTTTCTTCATAAAACGAAAAATATTATTTTGATATAAACTAGTCGTTCTGCTGTGAATTTAACAATTAATGCAGTTTGTGGATTAATATATATTTTTTATTATGAACTTTGACAACACAAGGTTTCAGATTTCTTTGGAAACATATAAACATGTGACGTCATTTAGGCAAAACATTACGCGAAAGCGGCGGAAGCCGGAAGCGTCCCCTACATTCAATCAATCAGTCAATCAATCAATAGGCAAAACAAGCACGGGATAGGCATGCTAACTGAAAATATTACCGCAGAGTGCAGAATTTGAGGTCGTGTTGAAAATTCTCTTGTTTTTCTCAGAGGGCTCCAATTTTAATTTTCTTTAAGGATTTTGCATGGATACATGAAATAGTATCTGTTTAATGTGCAGTATTTGTACAATCCGTAGGGGCACAACATTTCACAATTTTCTTGAAAATAATTACACTTTCAAGGTCAAGATCTGGGAGAAAGAAGCAAGTCCTGAGTAAGTAAAACGTGAGAGCCAGTGGCAAACCGGTATTGTGGTAAAACATATTGAGGCGCCAAGTCCGTTTGGGTGGATGAAATGTAGTTTGCTTCAGCTGAAATCGCTTCTGTTGCATGCGACACTTTCCCTCGTGCAATAGATTTTTCATTACTTGCAACTTCTTGTATTGTCGGAATTGCTTGTCTGCACTAGTGATAAAACGATTATTTAGGTGACTGTTTATTTCAAGAAATTATTACGGTACATTTGTACTCAAGCTTTTAGCGCCACGTCCCACCGAAATAGTGAAGTTGAGATGCAGGCTTGCAATCTTGGTAGGAAATCGGTTTTTAAGATAATTAATCCTCTCTTGGTTTCTAATGTAATCCTGCTCTCTTGTTGTCAGAAGGTTATCTTTATATATACATTAAAGCTGCTGGCGAACCCGCATTATTCAAAACTATTTCTACCAGTCGGGTTCAATTTAAATGAGGAACGCCATGGTTGTCAGATGTTGGCAGTTCTCCAAGGCCTGGAGAGTGGAGACGCCTGCGAATGTGTAAGTCTAAAGCAAAACTGAACGTTAAAAAAATAAAAGAACTATGAAACAAGAAAAAGAAACTTTTTGTGTGAAGAGTTAAGCAACCAGAAAATAGCCTCTTTCTGTAATAACGCGGTTCGGTTTCCTTGCATCTAGCAAAGAGATGAGACAAGAGATGTTAGAGTTCACGTTTGCATGCTGATTAGGGTTGCTCTTATCTCGCCGATCTCGTGATTACAAATGTACAACTCAGACGAAAGGATTTTCCTAGAATATTTTTTGTTTTGTTTTGTTAGCTTTTATTGTTTCAAAAAGTGGCGTCTATGTTAAGACATAGGACAATTATGTTTTAGAAACGAGCGTGAGCTTGCCTTTCATTTATTGACGTCCTGAATAAATAATGTATGTATTATTATGTACAAATAAATAGGTGTACGCAATTCTTTTTTAAAATTTTGCATTTAATCTGAGAGTATTTTGCCCTTGTGTTCATGATTGTCCGCTATAACAAAAGGCAAACAATTAACTTTAACATCAAAAACCTTCCCCCTCCCTCCATCCCTGCAAGTACTTTCAGTTATTTGGCCACTTTTGCCAGAAAAGAAATAATTATCGTTATATTCCTCCTTCCCCCCTCCTCCAAACCTGATTTTGCATTTGTAAAGCACATATTTATATCCTCAGAATATAAATTATAAGTTAATTATTTGCTAGAGTAGCTTCTTATTGACTGTATTCAGTTTTCACTCGTTGTTTCCCCACCATAAGCAAGCTTTAGGCACATGACTTTCTGACGTCACATTTCGTGTGCCTCATTTGTTTGTGAATTTTTTTGCTGAGCATATTTGTAGTACAAGTTAACATCACTAGATCAGTTAGCACATAATTCACTGTTGTTTTCATCCGGGCTTTTGCCAGACAGCAGCCAAAAGACGCTTTGATCTGTGACGTTAATTTGCGTGGTGTCTTCCAATCAAACAAAATAGTGACGTGGCTTGTGGCGGCGGAAGTTGCAAGCTTATTTTTTCCTGTTTGTTAATTAAAATACTGCCCGCTAATGTTAACAGTTGAATACACATTAATTTGTATATACATATTGTACTTTAAAATTTAAATCTAGCTTTGCATAGTCATAGTCATGTTCTCGATTTATATTTCGGGAGAAATGATGGGGAGACAAATTCTTTGGTTTATGGGATTCTAATACTATTTAAATGAAAACTTGTCAGTTCCATTATAGATTTTGCATGTGTTTTTCTATTATTTGCTATTCTATCTAAAAGCGTAATTCTAAGTACTTCACTTGTGTGAGATCAATGGAATTGTTTTGTCTCTTGTGGAGATCTGCGAGAGTAACACTTGTAGTGCGTGTGAAATAAAGGGTGTGGTGTGTGAGTTATTAGTTATGTGGAGATTTTCTAGTAACTAGTATAACACTAAGTCTTCAATTCCACATTAGCTTTTGTGAGAAGAAGGTGACATACGTTGTTATCTGAAGTCATGAAGAGGAGATAAGTTGTTATTTGGAAGTCATGAAGAGGAGATGAGTTGTTATTTGGAAGTCATGAAGAGGAGATGAGTTGTTATTTGGAAGTAATGAAGAGGAGATGAGTTGTTATTTGGAAGTCATGAAGGGGAGATGAGTTGTTATTTGGAAGTCATGAAGGGGAGATAAGTTGTTATTTGGAAGTCATGAAGGGGAGATGCGCTGCTATTTGGACATCATGAAGTTGTTATTGGCAAGTCATAAATGGGAGATAAGTTGTTTTGGGGATGTTGTGAAGGGGAGATATAAGTTCAAGTTGTTTTGGGGAAGTCATCAAGTGGAGATAAGTTGTTATTGGGAAATCTACTACGATGGTAAATTGAGGTCTTTGAACCACTTTATAAGCTGCTGTTGTTTACGTTTGCAGGTGACGTGAACGGCATCCAGATGCAGGTGATCCCCCAGACTCAGTTCATTCCATTACCCGACTCTCTGTGTCTGATTATCACAGAGCTGAATAATGCTAATCAAACAGCCACGTTGGATTCTATCCGGGAACGCTTGCAGCGATGGTACCAGAACACTGCTTTGCCATCTCAACAACTCATCTACGACACCTTGGGTGCTCTGATTCGCGAACGCAAAGTTTTCCACAACGGTTAGTACATGTATATTTGTTGTGGTTTTGTAAATTTAATTTACAATCGCATCTCTTTCCTTTAAAAAAATCGCAGATACATATAATAAATGTATAATTTCATAATTAATAAGTGTAATTACCATTTTGGATAACATATGAACTACACACACACACACACACACACACACACACACACACACACACACACACACACACACACACACACACACACACTGTTACGTTTCCAGTATTTATTTAAAGACCCTGCTTAGAATAATTAAAGACTTTAAATATAATTAATTCTTTCTCTCATATTCTATGCAGACTGGTTGCTCAATTTATTATTTGACTAATTAAAAGTGTGTCTTGTAGTTCAGACGACAAATTTACAAACTAATAAACTGCGAACTTTAGCTAGATTAAAAACCGTTAAATCCCTCTAAATTAATATGCATTCATTTCAACATCCTGCTCATTCGCCCCCATTTAATCTAAGAAGAAATCTTTTGGTCTATCATGCATATGAATCAACTACTAAGAGGTATTAACAAAGAAAATAAGATTTAATAAAAGTTTAACAAATTAACAATAAATCGAATGCGAACGTGCATAGTCTTTCACTCTATCTTTACGCGCATATGCCTGATTTTTGTCAATCTAAATTGCCAGAAAAGTGTTCCTTTGAGATCTGTACACTTGGTTTGCACTTAGCTCTATTCTTGTATCAATTTGGTCTCAACACTCAGTCATGCCGGTCCGTTCCCTCAGTCCCCCTTTAGCGACGCACGTGGTGCATAAGGAATGGTGTCCCCCTATTAGTGGCTAGGAACTGGAATTTTAGCGGCATGGCCCTCAGAGTGGAATTCAACCAGCTTATACCAATAAGCTAATGCAGGTGAGGCATGGGTGAACATGAACCGACCTGTGGATGCAACGTGCTTGGATATAATTCTCAACCTAACACGTCCTACTAGGCATGGCTCAGTTAAATGCGCTGAATCAAAGAGTTTTCGACCTCGCGTCGCTTACAATTAGATTTAGAAAAAATATAATCGTCTCACATGTGTTCCATTTAACAATCATGACGTATGAAGCAATAAAATAGATACAACGTTAAATTAATGTTCATACAAAAAGGTAATTCAAACCAACAGAGCGCTTCACAATTTACAATTAAAATTACACGCAATAATTGAATTACATGAAGAATTCATATCGAGCGCAGCATTCTGGCTCTTAGTGAATTAAAACAATATAAATTAAAGTACAAAAATGGAAAAATGGTTACAATAAATTTATATCCCGTAACTTATAGGTTTTCAGCTATTTCTCTGAACCATGCTCAAGTGTATATGGAAATCATATAATACATAGCACAAATACATACTTAACAATACATAGGCAAATACTATTAAATAAATGATACCTTTTGAGAGAAGTCGAAGGGTACCTTGATTCTCTATGGCGTCGGCTGCCTCTCACGACCCGAGTAAGCTGATGGAATTAGCTAAAATGTGCTCGAAGTGAGGGAGCGGAAGCGTGTGGGTACATATATAGAAAGGTATATTGCGTATCACGTGACTGTTCGCGAAGCATGTAGTTGGTTCGAGAACTGGACAATGGTCCTAAAGTTACATAACATCTTGACCTGTTCTAGAAGCGCCTGGAAAAGGGAAGCTTTGAACAAAGGGGTCAAGGGTTTCAAATATTCGAATTTGAAGTAAACAAGGCAATGTGGGTCATCAGGTCGGACATTTTTATCAGACTTGTGACACCCCCTTGCTTTTGAGGCGTTTATCTTACCAAAGATAAAATGCCTCCTACAAATTATGTATGATAAAATGTAGAAGTCCACAATGAAGAAAAGTTTACACAAAAAAAATTTCGACATTCCTAGAAATAAAGTGTGCAACTATATTTCATATTTACAGGAAGGAATCCGTAGGGTTCAGTTAATTGATTAAACGACATTCTATCGGTTTCGGTACTGGATGACATCAAGCACGACTCATGTAATCTGCGCCAACATTCAAAGAACCTTTGATGTAATGAATATTTGCGTCATACTGTGTCAGAAACAAAGACCAACGCATTAAACGGCTGTTCGTAAATTGCGCCTGTCCGAGAAAGGCCAACGGCTGGTGATCGCACTCAATGACAAAGGTTTTTCCGTACAAATAGTTTTCGAACTTTTTTATGGCCCAAACTATTGCAAGACATTCCTTTTCACTGGTGGAATATTTCTGTTCAGTAGTTGTGAGTTTACGGCTTGCATATGCAACTGGGTGTTTGGTGTCATTGTGTTCTTGTAATAACACTGCTCCTAATCCTGTGTTGCTAGCATCAGTCCTTAACAAGAATGGTTTTGTCAAATCTGGCAGTTTAACAATTAAATCTGAAGTCAGTCTAGATTTCAGTGTGTCAAAAGCGTTTTGGCATGCATCAGTCCACACTACTTTTGTAGGCATATTCTTACGTGTCAAGTCAGTCAGAGGACATGCAATGGCACTAAAATCTGGTACGAATTTTCTGTAGTAGTTAGCAAGACCAAGAAAACTTCTAACTTGTGTTTTTGTTAGCGGTTGTGAAGTGTCCTTAAGTTGTGCTATCTTAGCTTCACTTGGCGACATAGTTCCATGACTCAACTTGTGTCCCAAGAAGTCTAAGGAGAATTGTGCTATTTCACACTTCGTAGGGCGGGCAGTGAGGTTGGCTTGCTTTAATCTGGCTAGCACATCTCGTAAGAGTGTTAAGTGCTCCTCCCATGTCTGGGTGCCTAGAATTAAATCATCCATGAAGTTCTCAACTCCACGTCCGTACAGTGGTTCTAACAATGACCGCATCATTTTAGAAAAAATGCTTGGAGCGTTTGAAACTCCGAAAGGCATAACTTTCCATGTGTAGTTTCCTACTGGTGTAGTGAAAGCTAGTATGTGTCGATCAGTGTCCTTGACCTTGATTTGCCAAAAACCGCGTGACAAATCTATTTTGGTATAGTAATGAGCGTTAGCTAGCTTAGTGAAGATGAGATCCGGATCAGGGAGAGGCTCGGCACAAAACTCTGTCACTTGATTGAGTTTGCGGTAGTCTACGCAAAAACGGAACGAGTTATCACGTTTTTTAATCAACACGATGGGTGATCCGTAGGCACTGTCAGTCTTCTCTATGACCCCTAGATCTAACATAGTCTTAATCTCACGTCTAACGTCATCTATCTTGGCGTGTGGCAACGGATACGGCTTCAAACGTATCGGTTTGTTGTCAGTCAGCTTCAGTGAAAATTCTATTAAGTCTGTCAACCCTGGTTTGTCTGTCAGAGTAGATGAGAACTCATTGAGCAATTTATTCACTTCTTTCTTCTGTCCTTCCGTCAAGGCGTCATTCACCCTAACGTCTTTAACAGTCTCCTCTGTCTGTAAAGGACAGTTTGGTAAAGTACCGGTGACGCAATCAGTCTCCCCCTCGTCTTCTGTAACTATCGTCGCTACGACAAAATCAGCTTGAGTGGTTTGATCCTCACGGCTTATGTACTTTTTGAGTAGGTTAACATGAAAGATTTTCTCTCTCTTTCCTGTCTGTACCTTATAGTTCAGTCCCCCTAGCTTGGCGGTAACTACAAAGGGCCCCTTCCATTTCATCTGAAGTTTGTTATGTGCTTCAGGAAGCAACAATAACACTTTGTCATTAACTTCAAATTCTCTAGGTTTGGTGTGCTTATTGTAATATTCTGCCTGTCTAGACTGAGCTATTGTCAGGTTTTCCCGTGCTATCTTGCCTATAGTTTCAAGACGGTTTCTTAAGTCAGTGACGTATGTGTAAGTTGTTTTAACTTCGTCATCTGTCTTTTCATCAGTCCAAAGTGCCTTCAAAATCATCATCGGTCCGCGTACAGTACGTCCGTAAAGTAGCTCAAATGGTGAAAACCCAGTGGAAGTTTGCGGCACCTCCCTATATGCAAATAGTAGGGCAGGGATGTATCTGTCCCAGTCTTTCGGTTTATCAGTGGCGAGCTTTTTAAGTGCTGTTTTTAATGTCCCATTGTATTTTTCAATCAGACCATTTGCCTGGGGGTGGTAGGGTGTGCAAGTAAGATGTTTGATGGAAAGTAAGCGATTTACTTCCTTCATTACGTTGCCTACGAATTGACTCCCCTGATCTGTCAAAATTTCAGTAGGAATTCCAACACGACTCCAAAGACCGAAAAGGGCTTCGGCGACAGTTTCAGTATCAATATTTTTCAATGGTACTGCGTCGGCGAATCTTGTTGCGTAATCAATAGTGGTCAGCACGTATCGATTACCTCTCGTTGATGTGGGTATTATAGGCCCAATCAAATCCATTGCTACGCGTTTGTAGGGCTCACTGATCAGTTCAGGCTCTCCTAACGGTGCGGGTCTGATTGAATTTTTAGACTGTGTTCTCTGGCATGTGTCGCAACTTAACACGAATCTACGGATATCGGCAGTGATGTCCGGCCAATAAAACTCACTTGTAATACGACTAGTTGTTTTTTGTACACCCATGTGTGCACCAAAAAGACTCTCATGACCTAATCGCAATACGTCATTTCGTTTGGTTTGTGGAACGACTAATTGTTTCCGAAATTCGTCTCCCACTTTCGAATAGCGGTACAATAAACCCTTTTTCAGAATAATGCACGCTTCCTTATTCGAATCGTCAGTGTTGACGTCACTAACAGGTACAGCCTGCTTGCGTAACTTGTCTAGTGTTTCGTCTTCAGCTTGTAATAATTTAATCTCGCTAACTGTTGCTTCATCTACGGCTGGTGCGGCAGACATCGGTGCAGTCACAGATTTGTCTTTACTACTCGCTGCTCTGGTTACAGCGTTAACCAGTGGTGGTTCAGTCGAAGTTTGTTTTTTGCACGGCAAAACATACTTGCAACCAAGGATCACGTCATGCGGTGAGTTTTCCATAACTGCCGCTTTGACTGTTCCTTCTACAAAGTCTGAAACAATCGAGATCTCAGCTACTGGTAAAATGTCTTTTTCGCCGTTTGCAAAGGTGACAGAGATTGTCTCCCCTGTGTAGTCGGTACGGTTAACTAATGATGCATTTACAATAGCGTCTAGCTCACACCCTGTATCAAGCAAAGCGATTGTGTCGTGACCGTTTGCCTGTACTGGTGTTCGATTCGACTTTTCTGTTTTAGGTGTATGACTTTCTACTGCGTAAACCTTAGCTGTTTTCTTTTCAGGACATGTTCGTGAAAAATGGCCACTATCACCACAAGTGTAACATGCAAGATTCTTTTTATCTTTCTGTTTGTCGGACTTGTTTTTAGTGTCGGGTTTAGATGTTTTATCATCACGCTCACTAGGTGCCTTCCCGTCATTTTTCTTATCCTTTCGAGTCTGCGGTTCATTCGGTCGAGACTTGTTGTTCGCGTGTGCGTTCGAGAATTGAGAATGTGCGTCATCAAAGCGATCGGCGGCGTTGCCTATCTCCTCTAGCGTAGATTTTTCCCTTATTGCTAAGTGAATCAGTAGATCTGATTTGTACGACCCGAGAATGTGGTCTTTTATCATTTCATCCCTAAGACCTGCGTACGTCTGTGGAGTTTCGGCTAGATCTATCCATCTTTGGAACAAGTCAGTTACGCGTCGTATGTACTGTGCGTGCGTCTCTGAACTGGCTTTCGTGGCCTGTTTAAATCTACGGCGGTATGTATCTGCTGTGAGTTTGTAACGTTTCAATAATGCGGCCTTGACTGTGTCGTAATTATCTGACTCAGAATCGCTAAGCTTATTGAACTCGTTTTTCGCACTGCCCTGCAATAATCCCGATAAATTTATCGCCCAATGTTCCGCTGGAATGTTTGTTGCTCTGGCTAACTTTTCAAACGTTTTTAAATACGCGTCTATTTGATCTTTGTTCTCATCAAATGGGACCATATTTATCTTTGGAATGATGTTTTCGATTCTACTGTGATTACTTCCATCGCTAGAATGCGAATCACCACTGCTTCTGCGATCACGGTTTGGATTAGTAACTTCTAGTTTCTTTACTTCCCATTCTAACCGTTTTATTTCCGCGTCTGCCGCGATGCGTTTGGCTTCTGTATCCGCTGTGATGCGTTTTGCTTCCGTGTCTGCTGCTAGCTTTTTAGCCTCAGTTTCAGCCTCTAGTTTTTTTGTTTCGGCTTCTAACTTTTTAGCTTCTGTTTCGGCTAACTTTTCAGTTTCTAACCTTTTCAGCTCGCGAACAGCTACACGTTCTTCCCTTTCTCTTTCTTTCTCCTTTTCCGCTTTCTCCGCTCTCTCTTTCTCTAGAGCTAACTCAGTTTTAATGTAGTTCGTCAGTTCGTCACCTTGATATCCTATCATGATACCGGCTTCTTTCAGGTCTTCGATAACCTGTTTGCGATCCATTTTACTGTCTTAGCGCGCTGGCTACAATAAGAATGTATCTCGTGAATTGTGTGTTTTTAACCGTCGGCGATAACTCCGCTTATCCCGAAAATAACTTTTAGGCTACAACCTTACAAAAATTATTTAATTTACTCAGAACACCTTCCGAAATAAATTACGCGTTAACTCTTACACGTTTCACCTGCTTGTCACAGTGTCCGCTGTTCCAAGACTTTCGTAATGTCACGGCTCCTACCATACAACACTACACATTATATCTAGCACCCTAAATATAATAGTCCGAAGTCTGTTACTACCGATAACTCTCCTAGCTGGCGGTATAACACGTTCGACTTCTCACAATGAAGTATCCAGTAACACAATACTAAATAAATCATTCAATAATCAATATTAAACACTTAACTACGCTTAAACATATTAACATTGATTAAACATGCACGCTACTCTGCAAAAGAATACATGCACATGTCACAACAAAGCAAAGAAAATCAGTGATACAAAAATCAAAAGAACAATTGGCAATTCTGTTCGTTCGTTCGTTTCTAGGTTATGATGCGCCCTATGTATAAAAATGTTACAATTTACAATTTAATACATATCAATCCACGGACGAGATTTCCCCCACTTGTTACGTTCCAGTATTTATTTAAAGACCCTGCTTAGAATAATTAAAGACTTTAAATATAATTAATTCTTTCTCTCATATTCTATGCAGACTGGTTGCTCAATTTATTATTTGACTAATTAAAAGTGTGTCTTGTAGTTCAGACGACAAATTTACAAACTAATAAACTGCGAACTTTAGCTAGATTAAAAACCGTTAAATCCCTCTAAATTAATATGCATTCATTTCAACATCCTGCTCATTCGCCCCCATTTAATCTAAGAAGAAATCTTTTGGTCTATCATGCATATGAATCAACTACTAAGAGGTATTAACAAAGAAAATAAGATTTAATAAAAGTTTAACAAATTAACAATAAATCGAATGCGAACGTGCATAGTCTTTCACTCTATCTTTACGCGCATATGCCTGATTTTTGTCAATCTAAATTGCCAGAAAAGTGTTCCTTTGAGATCTGTACACTTGGTTTGCACTTAGCTCTATTCTTGTATCAATTTGGTCTCAACACTCAGTCATGCCGGTCCGTTCCCTCAGTCCCCCTTTAGCGACGCACGTGGTGCATAAGGAATGGTGTCCCCCTATTAGTGGCTAGGAACTGGAATTTTAGCGGCATGGCCCTCAGAGTGGAATTCAACCAGCTTATACCAATAAGCTAATGCAGGTGAGGCATGGGTGAACATGAACCGACCTGTGGATGCAACGTGCTTGGATATAATTCTCAACCTAACACGTCCTACTAGGCATGGCTCAGTTAAATGCGCTGAATCAAAGAGTTTTCGACCTCGCGTCGCTTACAATTAGATTTAGAAAAAATATAATCGTCTCACATGTGTTCCATTTAACAATCATGACGTATGAAGCAATAAAATAGATACAACGTTAAATTAATGTTCATACAAAAAGGTAATTCAAACCAACAGAGCGCTTCACAATTTACAATTAAAATTACACGCAATAATTGAATTACATGAAGAATTCATATCGAGCGCAGCATTCTGGCTCTTAGTGAATTAAAACAATATAAATTAAAGTACAAAAATGGAAAAATGGTTACAATAAATTTATATCCCGTAACTTATAGGTTTTCAGCTATTTCTCTGAACCATGCTCAAGTGTATATGGAAATCATATAATACATAGCACAAATACATACTTAACAATACATAGGCAAATACTATTAAATAAATGATACCTTTTGAGAGAAGTCGAAGGGTACCTTGATTCTCTATGGCGTCGGCTGCCTCTCACGACCCGAGTAAGCTGATGGAATTAGCTAAAATGTGCTCGAAGTGAGGGAGCGGAAGCGTGTGGGTACATATATAGAAAGGTATATTGCGTATCACGTGACTGTTCGCGAAGCATGTAGTTGGTTCGAGAACTGGACAATGGTCCTAAAGTTACATAACATCTTGACCTGTTCTAGAAGCGCCTGGAAAAGGGAAGCTTTGAACAAAGGGGTCAAGGGTTTCAAATATTCGAATTTGAAGTAAACAAGGCAATGTGGGTCATCAGGTCGGACATTTTTATCAGACTTGTGACACACACACACACACACACACACACACACACACTCACACACAGAGCCCCTAATAAACATGCCCGTTCTGATCCATCTGTCGCAACCTTTAGCGGAATATAATATAAAATAGGCAATCGTCCATTCATCTATCCAGACATTCTCTACCTATGTATAATCTCGCTCTTTGTCTGTCTATCTATTTATCTGTGTGTGTGTTTCTGTCTGTCTATGATCAGACTGTCTGTATGAAATCTGAGTTTGTTGTTAATTGTAAGTGTAAAGTTGTAACGCCACTTACCAGTAATGGATAAGATAATTATTCATATAAATTGTCGCATGTTTCCAGAAAATATAACAGAGAAAATTGTTTATAATTCATTTTTTAAAAGTATTTTCTTTTGTATGTCTACTAACATCAATTAAATGAGTATTAATAGATTCAGATAAACCCCAACTAACTACCTTGGTTAAAAAAAAAGTAAATAAGTTTTTTTTAAAAAAAAACGTTTTTGCTGCTCACATACAATGCATGTCCCTTCACCTAGAAGTCCACCCCACTCCAGACTAGTAAGTGAAAAAACAAAGAGTATGCTTATGTGTTAGATTATAATCATTGCTGACAGAAAGTAGAAAAAAACACAAACTGTCTACATAGCAGTGCAAAGTTAAGTCTTTCACCGAGCTTTTCACGATCAGGTGGTTGTTGAAGTCAGCGACCGCAGTCTAAACTGTTTGTTAACCATGCTTGCTTACTCATGCAAGCCCCAATAGTGTAATCCAGGTCATAGATTGAGTTACCAGGTTGCTTTCCTTTAGACACGTGTCTTTGTGTGTGTAGGGTGGTGGTGGTGGTGGTATCACAAGTCTGATACAGAGTTGACAAAATGATTGCGTCCCTTGCCAGACTAGGTCTACAACCAAAACTTCTTGCTCGCTCGCTATCAGTTTCACGAAGGATTTTAAGAATTGACTGAGGAACTCTGTGGATATGACTAAGGATCTTTGTGACTGACTCGTGATCTTTGCGACTGACTCAGGGTCTTCATGACTGGCTAAGGATCTTCGTGACTGACTAAGGATCTTTGTGATTGACTAATCTCTTTGACTAAGGAACGTTGTGACTGACTAAGGATCTTTGTGATTAACTAAGCTCTTTGACTAAGGAACGTTGTGACTGACTAAGGGTCTTTGTGACTGACTACAGATCTCTTTGACTGACTAATGATATTTGTTGACTGACTGGGGATCTTTGTGACCAAGGATCCTAAGGATCTCTTTAAGTTTCTTCGTGACTGAGTATGGATTTATGTGATTATGACAGATAGTAAATATATCAGAGAAAGACATATGTGTGATTGATACATTGTCATTTAGGCTTTCTCTGATGTTTTTCAGCGTAGAACGGTAGAAGCAAGAAAGTTGTACTTAAATTCCTCACGTCCACACTCATTAGAACGTTTCGGATGTTGCCTGATTTTCTAATCGCTATATTTTGCATTAATCTAGTTAATTACATTTAAAGACAAAAGGAAAGTGCTTGGCAAATTTTGTTTATGTTGGAAGAACAGGTAAATAGAATTGTAACTGGCGAGGCAGCCTTTCTCTTTAGGGAGATTCATTATTATGGTTTATGGCATGTGTCTGGAATTCTTCCAGATAACCTCGAGAGACGAACTCAACCGCTAACCTGGCGTGTGTATATTGTAAGCTTTTGTTGCTACATTACTGTCCCGAAATATTTCGCCAACAAAAAGAGATGCAGTTTTATTTATTTCTCTTGGCGGTAGTGTAACAGTTTGAAGGACTGGTTTTTATTTTTGTTTGTTGCACTAAATGGATTTAGTTTTTGCACCGCAATGACAGAGATATATACCAGGTTAGTTTGTTATAAAAAGAGTGTCTTAATAAATTGGTTTATAATCGCTTCGCCTCAAATGACCTGGAAAATAAAACTTTCCAGATTTACTTAATGTTCTTAATTATTAGTAAATGTTTCAACATTAATTAAAAATAGTTTTAGTTGATACTAGCAACGGTATCTTAACACACACACACACACACACACACACACACACACACCACACACACACACCACACACACACACCACACACACACACACACACACACACACGTGTATGTGTGTGTATATATGTAGGCGTGTGTGTGTGTGTGTGTGTGTGTGTGTGTGTGTGTGTGTGTGTGTGTAGAGGGGAGAGAGAGAAGGGGATGTTTGAAGTTCAGGTATTTTCTTACAAGCAGAAAGTAAAGTAAATGCGCCAATCAGCATCTCTTAGCCCCCCCCCTCCCATTTTCATATTAGTAATTTATAGCATTTATTCAAATTTAAGTATTGCAAATATCCTTCACGTGTTACGTTTAGGTTAGTTTTTTTTCCTTTGTTTATTGTAATGTGTATTCTTTGTTTATTGTAATGTGTAATACTGTAGAAAATACATAGTTTTAGTCCTTCATAATATTTGTCTTTTCCCTTCCACTTATTAAATAATAGCACATTTTAAAAATGTAACATTAAACTGAAAAAATTCTATAAAGCTTTCCCATTTTACGCGAGCTGGAACAGTTTCCTTTATGCTAATCTTGGAAAATACAAGTCAGGGGGTGCCTTTGTGCGGCCTCTCATTAAATATCCATTTCTTGTTAATTTGTGCTAACCTTCAGGCCATTAGGTTTGGGCTTCTGCCCGCAGGGTTGAATATGTGATTTCAGGCCTCATTTGACAGCCATACAATGGGCTTGTTCGTGAAGTCTCGTTTATCAAAACGGAAAAGATTATCTTAATTGTGTATTGATAACTTTAATAATGACCGTTAGTTTCCGTTTTATTTATTTCTAGATCGGTCTTAATAGTGTATTATCGCTTTAATAGTGGCGTTTCATTTATGGATCAACAGTTTTATTAGTAGTGAATTGATTACTTTTAAAAAAAAAATGAAGTTTTATTTCTTTGTATACGACTTAATTAGTGTTGATCACTGATAATGACTTATACAGTGCTATTCGTATATTTTTTCCTGAAAACAAACTTTACAATTTCCTTAATATATGTTTGCTTTTATTTGCATCAATTTTAATTGGCTTTTTAATTTTTATTTGTTAAATTAAAAAATATATATATATATATATTACTTCTGGTCATCAGGTGGAAAAACCCTGCGAAATATTACAATATATTTCTTTGATTAGCCTAGAAGAGTTTCCAATAAGAGACATTAATTGAATACAGCAATGTAAGTCAGGCTTTGGATCTTATTTTCTGCTGTGGAACCGTCTTAACTTTTCATCAGCTACTGTTTGGTGCTAGTGTTTAAACCTGTTCTTTGGCAGCCAGCCAGAGATCGCTCGTTATTTAAATCTTTTTTCTTTATTTACTTTAAAAAATGAATTAGATTTAATTAGATTAATTTGACAGAGGCTAAAGATTTTAATTAAATTTACCAATTCCTCAGAGGCCAAGCCATAAATTGGGGTGCCGAAACATTTTTAAAGGTATTAAATTTATTATCTAGATTCGTGTAATTTTTGCCTTTGAGCAAGAAGTCAATCATTTACTTTTGCAGATATTTTTTCGGTGTGGGTGGGTAAGGTTTCCATGGCAATGTGCGCCACTTGCGTGTCCCTAACGCTCCACGTAAATCTGTCCGTGCGTGCTTCACTGTGTCTGTCAGTGACGATTCCTTAAGTCAGGATGGAAACCTACCTGTCGTCATCCGAACACGTCCAAAATCAAGCACTTTTCTCTTGTAATCTTTTTTTCTTATAATTTCTTTGAAATTGCATGAGGGCCAGTAAAAGTGCCACCCCACCCCACCCACACACACACACAAAAAAAACCCCACATAATTAAATTAAAAAATTGTTCTTTCTCCCCCGTTTATCTTTTAAAAGAAATAATTTAGGGAAATGAAAGTGTTCGCGAAGTGTATAATTCGAAGAATAGTTATTTTTAAAAATTAAAAATGATTTTTTTAAATTCTAATGATGTTTGTTGTTACAGATATTATAGGGTTGCCTATCTAATTAACAGTGTAGGCCTTCAATGGTTCAGAGTCTCCTTTTCATGGCCCCTTAGGGCTCTCAGTGGTTTCAAGATCTTGTCATGATCGCTTGAACTGCTAGAATTATGGGCTGTAAACAGTCCGAAGTCCCTGCGTCATAACGACCCCTTCGCTGCTCCTTCAGCGTTCTTTAGTCCCTCTTACACGGCTAGAAGGGCAGGCCTTCATTGGTTGCTGGTCTTCAATGGCCCTATCTCTTTATCAGTACCCTTTACATTAGGAACAACGTAAACTCTTTATCAAGATCCCCATACAATAGTATCAGTAAAGGTCGTCAGTGGTCACTATTTATCACTACCCTTTCATTGCGTTCCCTTTAAAAAACCCGTTACAGTATTATCAGTGAAAAGCCTCCAGAGGGTCGTTCTCCAGTATAACCAACACTCAGACAATGGATTAATTAAGGGGAAGTTGAAGCCACTAAATAAAGAATTTAAAAAAAAAAACTTATGAGCCATGAAACGGCAACTTTTAATTTATGGTCGTCTATATATATGTAGTTTGATTTATTTTATTCTTTTGTAACGTTTATTGAAACTTCGATTAGGACCACTGCCCGCTTCCTCAACCGAAGTTTCCGCCTTTCCACTGTACAGTTTTAGCACAGTGTGTTGAGCCAAATCTGTAATGTATTATTGATTTCTAGTGCTCTGTGTTGCACGTGCAGCACCTTGTGAGCGCCCTGGCTATCCACTATGATCGCCGCCTATAACAGCACGTCTCTGGAAAGCTTTGAAGCTGGTGATTTAGGAGACAGGCTAACTTGATCAGCTAGTTCTGTTGTTGTTGTTTTTTTTTTTATCGATAGGAACAGTCCTAACACATCTCCATGCATGCGGTCATCGCCCCAGATAGTGGGGCCAGCTAAGATGGGTAAAGGAGTCATCAGAGCAAATTAATTCTATTGCATTTTGTGCCTTCAGTCGCGTTTGTTGATAACGCCTCTGGGCATTGCAGTCCCCCCCTCTCCCACGAACCAAGTAAAACAAAACATAATGCTTCTGTGAGTGTGGTTTGTGCATGTGGTGAATGTGTTTGTGAATATGCCATATATATGTTTATGTGCATGCGGTTTGTGTGTATGCGATACGTGTGTTTGTTTTTGTGTGTGTGTGTGTGTGTGTGTGTGTGTGATCGTTAGCACTTATCATAATTAGCAAGTTTGTCTATGGTCTGGCGCTGAAAAATAATAGAACGCATTCACAACTATGGCATTATCTATCATAAGAGCAAGTTTTAAAGAAACTATTCCGAACATTGGAAAGATTGTTCTTAAGAGCGCTCAAGGAAAGAGAACCCATTGCATTTATTACTTCTTTATGGCATCTTGTGGTTTTGGACCTTTGGCTGAGACATGACGAAAAAGTGTTCAGATGAATAGAGATTTCTCTTGTGAATTTGTGTTTCGCACACTAGTTAACATTTCATTTGGTTCGCGTGCGTCTCCGCTGCTGAACAGTGAAAGAATTTGATCGATATCTCTCGTGAGAAAATAAATGATCTGTTCTGTTCGAAAGGATCATGTCAGTTGGGTGTTTGACTTTAATAATTATTAATGTACTCTTGCATTTAAATAAACATTTTTTAATTATTGTTTTTGCTCATAATTTGGAAATTCACAATTTCTTCTTCTTCTTTTTTAATAGACGTCGTTAATGTTTCATAGCTTAATGTAGAATTTTATTTCCTTTAAAAAAAAAAAAAAAAAGAGAAAAAATGGCTCCTGCGGACGCCTGACAGTTCTGACATAATGGCCGTGGTTGTAGAGACACTAGAGCGATGACGCCGTTTGGAATACACTAGAAGTTTGAATGCTTGCTGGTCGGGGTCTGCTAATGGCGAAGCAGTAACCGCTAACGCAAGCCGCCAACGGCACATTGTGCCTGTGTTTGGAAAGGCCCCGTGGAACTGCGGTCCAAGGACGCGTATCGTGTACACGCAAAAAGGCATCGTAAACATCACACACTTTCCATCAAAGTGATTGAAACGCGCGAGAGAGCAGCTTTCCTCCAAAGCTAATTGGCCGCCGGCAAAGAAGACGTTCTGTTAGCTAATAGAATGGAGGCGGGTCTTTGATTTTGAAAACCATCCTGGATGTCGAGTCAGTCACAATCGAGTCGAGACAGAATCTTCTTCTTCGCCAACATCTCATCATCACCAGCTTCAATTTCATCGCCACTATCATCTTCGTCGTCATCACCATCATCGTCAGAATTAATTGCTTGTTTGCTGCTGAACTGTTCGAGTTTTACACTTTTTGTGTGGCGCCATTACGTGATGCCATATATTGAGACCATACGACCCAACATTAACCGAAGTTCTACAAATGAAAGGTTAAAACCGCATGCGCGCGCACTTTACATAATCAAACTGCATTTAAATATTTTACGTCAGTGTTCTGGAAAGGGAAGTGGAGGCAGTGAGCATTTGGAAGGTCCAGTTTGCAAGTGAGTGTCTCACGGTCAATCATTTTCATCAAATAGTTGAACAGCAATTGCATCAAGCAGCACAAATCCATATTTGATGGTATGTAAATGCTTAATCACGTGGTCAAAATATGTGACAAAAACACATGCACAAAATGGCCCGCGAACTACGAAATTTCTGTCAGTGAGCTATCATCAGAAATTGATCTTATTTCATCAGCAATAATAGCTGTGACAACGGCTGCTTGTTTAATGGAAGCAGCTACCGTCTGGGTTTCATAATCCTGTTTCGTCTCAAGAAATCCTTGAAGAAGGCATTGAGTTGTTGATGAAAACTTCCATCTTGGAATGACAATTGATCACATGATAAAATGGCAACCTGCGATTGGTGCGCTTGATGTGAACCGGGCCTGGGTGGTAGGGGTGGAATGGAGGGGAATGGGCAAAACGTCAATTCAGGAATTCTTTAGATCTGATATTACGATCCAGAGCTCTGGTATAATTTTTGATTCTACTCATGCACGAAGCATTCCCTTCTCCCTTTCTGTAACAACACAATATTTTTCTCTCATCTTTCCCTCCTATATTTCTTTCTCCCTCATCTTTTCCTCACATCTTTCATAGATGTCTCCCCACTTCCCTCTCATGTTCTTTCTCACATCTTTCTCTATCCCTTTCAACTGTAACTTACATTTTCTCTCATCTCCTCTTTTTTCTACCATTTACCTCTCCCCTCTCTTGCCCCTCTCCCATATGTCTCTCTCTCTCTCACGCACACACACAGACACACACATTTACTTCGTATCTCTGTGCCCTGTCGTCTCATTTCTTTCTCTCTTCTTTCTTCCATATTTATCTGTAATCTAACTCATATTTTTCTCTCCCTCCCTCTCTCCATATGTCTATCCTTTTCTCATATCTCTCTCCCATTTCTTTCTCCCATCTTCGTACCCTTTCTTACTTCTTTCTCCCTCATTCTTTCTCTCTTTTTCACATCTTTCATCTTTCTGTCCCGTCTCTCTCATCTTTTCTCCATCCTTCTTTCATTCTATCTTCAATCTTTGTATCCATTTTCTCTCTCTCGCATGATTTTATGTGTTTCTTCCATCTTTCTCTCAGTTCGCTCTCTCTTTCATCTCTTTCTCACAGCTGTCATTCATCTTCCCCCCCCTCTCTCTCTCTCTCTCTCTCACTCTCTCACATAATTTTTCTTCTCCCTAAGAGTAATTTTTAAAATAAAATTAAAAAAAGAAAAATGATTTTCTCTTCATTTAGAAAGAACTTTAATAACTTGTAGTTGTATTGTCTCTGTTTTCTTTCCTCCTTTTGACTATCCGTCTTTAAACTGATTGAGGTAAAATTAATTTCTAACAGCTCCCACTCTAAACCCATTTAACGTCAATTTTAGTCAGTGAAAAGTCACTTCTTAAGAGAAATTTCCCAACACTGGTGTCGTGATGATAATACTTTAAAATGTCACAGCCGATGTATTATATTCGTAGAAGTTAGTGTTTCTTGTCGAACAGCGGATCTGTCTCAGTGCCTTTACCTCACACAAGAGGTCATAAGTCAAACGCATTGTATAATGGGCTTTTAGCGAGTAAGCGAACACTGAATTCCTTAGTCTGTCTTTGTACACCTAGAGGAGAGGAAAAAAAGGAAATAAAGAAATTTCCCTTTGAGACAGCACGAGGATTAGCGTTATGACGTTACTAGCGTGTCATTTCGAGCGCAATGAAGAAACTGTACGTGAAAGGGGAAAGATAGAGTACTGGCTTTTCGGTCAAGGTTCGATCCCCGCATAGGGGTGAAAACCGAAGAGGTAATCAATAACCACTTTTTTTCTTTTTTTTTTTTAGTTGAAGAGGCGATGCGTAGTGGACAGTTTGTAGGATGGGACGATAAATCAAATCCCTTATACAATTTCCACTCCCGTCAAAAATACATTGACAGTCTAAACTCTAAACTCTGAAAGAGTAGGCCGCTCTTGGCATTTAAAGATCCGTGGGCAACTAAGGACCCCTTGTTAGACAGAGATCCCTTTGGCAGCTAAAGATCTCTTGACAGTCGGAAAGAGTATGTAGTGGTGGTGGGCTGCCCCTAGAAAATTTGCACCGTGAGGATGCACCATACACTCACTCCAGCCTTTAGTCTCCCCACTTTATCAAATATCTTCTTTTGCACGTGTGCCCGTGTGCGAAATCAGCGAAAGTTGAAAGCAGACCTGGAAACCAAATTAAACGATAATACATATATATTATATGTATATCCTGACCTAAAGGCTAATATTTAGTCGTGGAAAAAGATAAGAGTGACGTAAATTGATGATGCAATCTATGCACATTCGTCAGGAAGTGATGCAATAGGATAATCGCGGTAGCGCACTCTATTGATATTCGGCACGAATGAAAGCGAGACTGGAATTTTATATTTTAGTAAGACATTTTTAGACTGGAAAGAGGCCTATTTCTTGATCAAAACACTTTCAAATTTATAAAAAGAAATAAGACCAAAGTGTGACCAGAATATGGTCATATAAATCTTGGCGAAAGTGGGATTGAGTAACCAATGCAAGAGAGAGAGAGAGATTAACACAAAGACGACTAAATTTACCAAAAATAACATCAGAACTGAGTTGATAGAAGCACTTCAGTTAACACACACACGCGCACATATACAAAACCCACCAAACAAACCGACATGTGGTTTAAATCAGTCATAGGTTTTGATCTCCCCATACCTCTAGAAGAAATTCAAGAAAAACTCGAGCACCTTCAATAACATCAACAGACGACGAAAGACAGTGGCCTGCCCCCAAAGTTCTACAACTCACTCCTGTCCAAAGTTCCGACCACTGGCAAGAATCTAAGCACCAGTGTACCGGTTACCGATTTCTCGGATGTTCCGACCGAGAACTGCCGTGCGTTCAATAGAGCTAACGGCGGCGTAACGTTAGCGGCGAACGTTAGCTCTCGCTATTGAACGCCTAGTTGTACGGCAAACGTTTCAAGATGGCGGAAGATAAATTCGAGGCAAGTTTCGTTTCTGTAATTGTTGATGAGCTGACCGAAGATATAAATTTCATTAATGATACTGGTGAAAAATGTGCGCGTATTGTTGCATCGAACATTGAAGCTGCACCAGCATTAAAAACATCGCAGCCCTCAGTTCGAATCACGAACTATTATCATGTGAAAGTATCATACCAACGTATTCTGACATGGATTTTAAGGCACATTTTCGAATGTACAGGGACACGTTTGAGGTAAGATAATTTAGTTTTATATCGTATTCACGTTTACATATTGGTTCATAATTATTTATAATAATATTCAGTCTGTGTGGTTTTATATATATTAAAAATATTTGTAGTAATATGTACAGTACAGGCAATGCACCAATAATACATTTGCCATAATTGTTTGTGATTAGATTAAGATAATTTTCTTTTCAACCAAGTAATACGAATGCTAATATTAGTGTTGTACTAATTAATGGTTTTAAAACAAATTTCAAATATATTTATTTATTATTAATGACTAATTAATGATTAATACACTATATATACTCATATAGGCTAACTAAGCATGTGATATACTATATACATCTACTGTCCACATGTATTATTTTTTTATAAAATAAATTTCAAATAGATCTGTACTATGTTAAATATGACCTTAGTGTACAATAGAATTTATTGTTAGTCTAAAGTTCTAAACTTAGCAAATATTATAGCAAGATCTTAGCTAAAGTTATAATAATTAACATAAATATAATACTTAGTCTATTATTACCCTAAGTGTGTTAGTTAATTATTATTGAAACATTTCAACTAGAATTATTAATGGATATTTCATGTAATATACATCTGTGCTTTATTAATATGATATTAGTGTGTAATAATAAGTTATTACTCTGAAGTTCTAAACTTAGCGAAAGGTGTAATAATTAACATTTAATAAAGACATGATTATCCCAGTCTGCAGTTTATTATAAATTAAAACTGAAATTATTGAAAAATAGTATACATTTTTATATTTCTAGCATTGATGATAAATATTTGTGCACAGAACTGTTAGTCTTAAGTGGATTGTTTTCAGCTATTTTGAGAACACTTGTACTTTTTGTAGCAGAAAAAAAAGTAGTATTTTGATTATGTATTCAGTGTAGTTTATATGTTTATAAACTGCTGTGTACTGTAGAATTCTTGAATTATTCTTAAAATCAAATTATAAAATTAATTCTTGTTAAAATTTGTATAAACTATGATTAATATAGGCCTATATACTTGTTAATGTACACAATACTAATTTCTGTCAAAAACAGGAACTGTGTGTTTGGCTTTCCAGACCATTGACAAAAGAGAAAAGAATTCCATTGGAGAAGAGTTGTCTGCAACAAAACCCTCAGTTTTTTGGATGCATACACGGGTTGGCCAGGATCAGTGCATGATTGCAGAGTATTTAAAAACAGCCCATTGATGAAGAAGCTTGGATAGCACATTTCCACAAAATATCACCTAATTGGTGATTCTGCTTACCAACTGACAAATTGTATGTTGTTTCCCTTTAGAGACAATGGTCATCTCACATCAGTTGAGAAAACATATAATAAAAAACATTCATCAACCAGAGTTGAAGTGGAAGGATCAATTGGGCTTTTAAAAGGAAAATTCCGCAGATTAAAATATCTTGAGATGTTCTAGATTAATGATATTCCATCTGTTATTATAGCAGCCTGTGTTCTTCATAACTTTATAATTGAAAAATCAGGTGTACATGAGGAAGACATTGAAATAGGTGACCAGACTACTCGGCAGGAAATCACTGAGGGCCAAGATATACAAACTGGAGTAACTAAAAGGATGGATATTGCAAATTTACTTTTATAACCTCAACATGGATTTTTTTTTTAAAAAAACAAGAAAGGATATATAAATTTATAATTGCAAGGATTTTGGTTGATGAGGCCAGTTATTAAACTGACTTTAAGTGTTTTCACTTGTTTATTTACTAGAGATTAACTTGAGTTTTTTTCCATTTTTTATTTCAGTATATCCATTCAATCCAGGCATGCATGCAAACATTACCCAACAGGAAACGTGTATACAAAATGCATAAAGAACACTATATATTGGCATTGATTTTATTTTTTCTTCACTTAAATTTTTCATTTTTTGGAAATTGCCTCTATCAGTTGTTTAATTATCCCATTTCTTTCTTTAGTATTTCTATTGATTTTTCCTGTTGTTCCCTAACTTGCTCTAAATGTCTGTTTTGCTCATCTGCAAACTGTTTGAAACAGACAGGCAGTTCTTCCCGCTTTCTTTTCAGTCTTTGGGTTTTCTGTTTTTCTGCCTGAGGTGATGTGCTGGTGGTCCACAATCTACTATACAGGACTTCTCAGAATGATGGTTATCTGAAAACATTACAAAACAAAAGAAGAGCATTGAAAGTATTGCTTAAACCTTATGCAAATCTTGGTTTATGATTCTGAGCAACTATGTAAACTTAAAGTGTAGACTGTTGAATAAAGGACAATTATACTGACATACTGTACTCACTTGTCATATTTTGTCATTAATATACTAAGCACAGCATGGGATGATCATGTTGACTTATTGAAATCACTTATTATTAAAATTATTGAAAAGTGTGCATCCAAAACAGAAATTCTGGTTGCCTTACTATTTTATTAGATTTAATTTGGGGGGAATAAATTAAATTCTTTTAATAAAGATCCAATCTGCAACTTGTTTAGATACCAACTCAAATGAAAAATGTCTATTGATATTTTTAGGTTTTAAAAAAAAGACAATTCCCATAAAGTGTACAAACAAATTAATTTTAAGTACATGTACAACTACAAAGACACTAAATCATATAGAACAAAAAATAAATTTAAACAAAACAGAGGCCTGTCCTTTCCTTCTCTAAATTACATTTCAAAGATTAACAAAATTATACAATGTACTTTTAGTAGGATAAGATTACAATGCAATGTAAGATATGAATATAGAAATATGAATCTCTGCAGAGTAGGATATGTTTATGGAACAATCAATACCATTCATTCTGAGTCTGCTGCTGGCTATATTTAATTAATGTACATGTATTAATTTAATGAGGTTTACCCCCTATGGTTGAAATGGTGATGTTTTGTATGACAGATGTTCTCCAGACACAATATTATAATTTTTGTCTCAGTGTTATTCTAATTTACCCTATTGCCACACAACAGATGAACCTATCACCTGGTGGTGACCACCACAACACAATTATCATACTATATCAAATTATAAAACAATTCTTTAAAAACATATTGTTAAGAACATAGTAATATTGTATATATCTTAGCATGCTTTATTTCAAGATGTAATTTCAAGATATATATATTATCAAGATGTAATAAGTTATTGTATAAGGCAAAAATGAGTAAAGAATTTAATATAAGAGTATTTCATGTCATTTTATTTCCGAGTTTAATAAAACAAGCATTTTTGGGGTGGAAATCAGTTAACAATTATGAAAAATTCCACTTTTATTAAATCAATCAGCTTAGGGCATGCATTTATTATTTAGGATGAAGGTAAGCCAATGATCAATTTGCATTGTGCATAAATGAATTAATAAATATATTCACAAAACAAATAAAGTACAATTTTACAAACTTTTAATATGTTTTAAACAGCTTATTTTGCTCATTTGGTCTTCTCTACCCAGTATAATTTAAATCTTATATTAATCGAAGTTTCTATCGATGGCAGCTGTGAAATTTTTTTTTTAAATACCAAATAATATTTATTTCAAATAAACATATTATCATATAACAATCAATTATAATTACAAACATTGGAAATCAGCTTGAACAAATTTCTTTAAATAACGGAAAGCAATGCACGCAAACTCAAACTGTTAACTTGTGTAAAACTATAAGTATAACCGTCAGGTATTAATTTCATAGGAGACGTTAAGATTTTAATTCAATAAATAAAGTCCACAAATTAGAATTTAAAAAATTGTCAAAAACACGTATTCATAATATCGGTAAAAAGTAGAACCATGCTCTCTGGTAAGAATTATACGTCTCGTGTTATTACTGTTAATGTGTTATTGAGGTAGAAGTGTGATTATGAATGAGCACCACAGATAATCGCATTGATTCAGACCATTTTTTAATTACTTTTTTAAAATAGAAAGATTGAGCGTACTTACGTCCTTGAGGCGATCATATTTATCTTTGAATAGCTCAGCATTAAAGAAAAAACCATCTGCAAACTTGAACCCGGCCAAGTCAGACGCCATTTTGTGTTGCGCGGCGAACTACCTCCCAGAGCCGTTTGCAAACGTTTGCTAACGTTTCAAACCGTTAGCAGCAAACGGGTCGTTCAATAGCGCGAACGGGCCTAACGTTACGAAACGTTAGCTCTATTGAACGCACGGCTGATGTGTTTGAGTGACGCTCCTGCAGGAGTCTGGATGGAGCAGGTGGAAGTAAAGGTGGCAGGGGAGAAGAGGGAAGGTGCACTGTAAAAACAACAAGTGGCAAAGAAGTAGAGCATTTCATTCACCTCTCTGTTTCAGGAAATCATTGCACTCTTCTTAAATGATGTCTTGGAAAGTAATGAGGAAAGAATGTCTTCTTTGTTTCTACTGCAACAGTGGATTTCTTCTGTGTTGCAGTTTTGAACAAAAGTTAGGACAGCTAGACCTGTCAACATTTATTTTCTCCACTCCCTGCAACCATAAAAATCTCACTTAATTTCTCGACACAGCCACCATCACCACTACCACCACCACTGGCACTCACTGCAATATTCTGGACACAGTGATATTGAAGCAGCAACATCATTGCACTTGTATGTTTGACATCATGAACTTTCCAGCACTTTTGTTCAGAGCCATTTTGAGCTGAGTTTCAGATTATAATTACATGTATAATTATTTTACAAGTCACAGACAATGTTAATCTTTTATGAGACAAATTTATAAACAATTTTGCAGCTATTTTTGTATTTCATCATTCATATTACCTTTAATTAACACCAGCCATCTGTAGGGCTCTACATGTATATCTACCTTAACTTAGTAATACCAGCCAGCTTTGGGGTTCTGTATACACCATAATTAAGTCATGTCAGCGTGTTTAAGGGTTACACATCCACCTTCTTTCAATTACATCAACAAGTTGTAAGGCCCAGAAATCCATTTCTACATTGGCATATTGTTGGTAAGTTGTTGAGTACACATGCCTAGAACTATTCATGGTGTATTTGGATAATAGCCATATTGGAGGTACTAACTTAGTAGTCACTCACTGGGAAGTACTAACTCAGTAGTCACTCACTTAATAGGAAGTACTAGTTAGTTACTCACTGAATTGGAAGTACTAGTTAATTAGTCACTCACTCATCGTTTGACTAGCGCAATACACTAGTCAGAAGGGAAGCTGTATTGGTTTATTTATGCATTAACAGATGTTCTTCACTTGACATAGCGCAATACACCAGTCAGAAAGAAAGCTGTATTTGTGCACTAACAGAGGTTCTTCGCTTGACTAGCGCAATACACTAGTCAGAAGGGAAGCTGTATTGGTTTATTTATGCATTAACAGATGGCCGTTTGGCTGGCACTTAATCTCCTGAGGGCACTGAACAACGCTCGTGGAAAATCTTCGGGTGGCCCGTTTGAGTGTGGTCGGGCACTTTGTCAGCAAGGTATCAGTGTCACGTCGTGGTAAGGGACAGATACTTGCGTGACGAGATTTTAATCCGAAACAGTTTCCATGTGACCAGCCTAGACATGATCGACTTTTATAGCACTTGGCACTTTTATGGTGGGCAGTTGTTTACTGTAAAGCTGGGTTTAAACTACTAGAGGTTAGACCGTAGAGGACCCCTGGGGTTGTGGTGGAGATGCATTGGAAGCCTTTGTTTCGCTGGACATCTCTACCCCCACTCCGCCCTCTTTCCCCACCCTATCTGATTTCTCCGACCCCATTAGGCACAAAGGCAAGTCAGCCACAACAATATTTAAAACTTTGTCGTACTTGACGCTTCTCTGCCCCAAAATTGTTGGACCATGCAGTTTCTTAGGGGGGGGGGAGGGGGTGTCTTTTTTTTTTATTTTTTAAATTAAAACTATATTTAGCCAGAGAATATTAGTTTTCACTTTTCGAATGTTACTTTTGCGAAAATTCATATCGATTCAACTTTCGATAGTTAAAATATTGTTACCCCCCTCCCCCGTTTTCTGAAGACATCATCCTGTTGGCGCATCATGTCTGTTTATGACGCCAACAGTTTAGACTAGCCGTTGACAGCTGTTAGATTTTCGATTGAGGAACGATTTACAGTTCGACCTGTCTGCATTCGGTACTTAATATACACTGTATATATTAAGTAAGCGTAGTGTGCCCTGTCTGTCGACAGCTGAGGTCGCAAACCTCCATTGGCTCGGCTCAAAGAACGAAAGCAGAAATACACACTTTATAATACACATTTGATATTGTGTACTTACACAGCAGTGAATCATACACTCTGCACGCTGATTATTGTGAAGTATTTATGGCGTTGTGAAGCGTTCTTCGTGACATTTACTTCTGCTGCTCATACAATACGTCACGCAGGTGTTAAACGGTATAACGCTGCGGGTACTATCCCGGGATTCTAAACGGTTTAACGCTCGGTTACTATCCTGAGATAGGTGGTATAAAACTGTGGGTACGTTTCCGGCATAAAGTGTTTAACGCTGAAAGTACTATCCCAGTATAAAGTATTTAACGCTGTGGGTACGTTTCCGGTACGAAGTATTTAACGCTGTGGGTACGTTCCCAGTACGAAGTATTTAACCCTGCGGGTACTATCCCTGGATTGGTGTCGTTATGCCATACTGACTACACATATCACATCGCTGTTGGTGCAAATAATACATTGTGCACATATGACAGTGGGCAAATATGACAGTGGGCAAATATGACAGTGTGAAAAACGACAGCGTCAAATATGACAGTGTGAAAAACGACAGCGTCAAATATGACAGTGTGCAAATATGACCGTCAACTATGGCAAAGTGCAAACATGACAGTGGGCAAATACGACAGTCAACTATGGCAAAGTGCAAACATGACAGTGGGCAAATATGACAGTCAACTATGGCAAAGTGCAAACATGACAATGGGCAAATATGACAGGCCACTATGGCAAAGTGCAAACATGACAGTGGGCAAATATGACAGGCCCACAATATACGAAGTGTGTTCGAAATTAGTTGCGCACGAGGAGACAATAAAGCACGCGTATATATCAAAGAGATACACCAGAGGTATTGTGCGAAGATAATCAGGGACAAGGGACACAATCTGCTTCTTTAATACATGGCATGGCTTCCGCGCTACTTTCCGTAGTATCTATAGAGTATAGTGTCTGAGGTAGACATAGAATCTGTAGAGTATAGATAGTATCTGAGGTGGGCGTAGAATCTGTAGAGTATAGATAGTATTTGAGGTGGGCAACTCAGTAATCATGGGAAAGAGGTGGTGGTGAAGAGTTTTGGACGACTGGCAAAAAAAAAAAAGAAAGAAGAGAAAATAAAGGAAAGTTATGGTATCCTGCAAGGTAGTAGTCGTATATCGGATTACAAACGTACTTAATTCCTGTAGGGCGTAATGTTAATTAGAGCCAATACACTCGGCCTATATATGCATACTTAATTCCTGTAGGGCGTAATGTTAAATTAGAGCCAATACACGGCCTATATATACATACTTAATTCATGTAGGGAAAGCCAATACACTCGGCCTATATATACATACTTAATTCCTGTAGGGCGTAATGTTAAATTAGAGCCAATACACTCGGCCTATATATACATACTTAATTCCTGTAGGGCGTAATGTTAAATTAGAGCCAATACACTCGGCCTATATATACATACTTAATTCCTGTAGGGCGTAATGTTAAATTAGAGCCAATACACGGCCTATATATACATACTTAATTCCTGTAGGGCGTAATGTTAAATTAGAGCCCACACACTCGGCCTATATAAACATACTTAATTCCTGTAGGGCGTAATGTTAAAGTAGAGCCAACACACTCGGCCTATATATACTTGAAAAGCACCGTGACCAGGGATTGCACCGGTCTTGGGTAAAGCGTTCATGTGACAACACGATGTTTTTCTTAATTTTGTCACATTCTTTTATTGTCGCTTTATGTGTTGGCGACGAGTCGCTTGTAAAGGTGGATTGCTTCAAGACGGAACTCTAACGATATGCGTATTTAATTTAATTCATGAAAAGTCAACGCTTCATAAATAGTCTGTCCATTGGACCAAATCCACCAACTGAAAGTTCTTTGGTGAGTAGGTGGCAAATGGATTTATATGCAGTTGTTGGCGAAGTGTGGGGAATTTCTGCACGATTGACCAGATGCTTTATGTTTACTTTTAATTTGCTTATAGAACTTTATCTCACCAGTAATAAAAATGGTGGGCTAGAATCTTTTTAAAAAAAAAATGAAATCCTTACTTTTCGAAAGAGCAAAAGTACGATATATTGATTTGGTAATGGACATTTTTCTGTATATATTGCGGTCTTGCAAATCTAATTCTATGCATAGATATTCATTCATATGCTTGTGTTGCATGTTTAGAGAGTTCTATTTTCTCTTTCTTTTTGTCTGTGTAACAGTAAATAGTGTTACCGTCATTTTGTAAGTCTTTTGCTCTCTCTCTCTCTTTCTCTCTCTTTCTCTCTCTCTCCGTCTTTCAGTCTCTTCCACTCTTTCTTTCTGTTTCTCCCCTCGCTGTCTTTCTTTTCTTTCTCTGCACATATAGTTTAATAAACGGTTATTTTGTATGCTTTTCTCCCGTTCTCTTGCTCGCTCTATTTCTAACCATGACCGTTTAAGTCCAGTTTAATACGAAATATTAAAGCGGTAATTTTATAGTCTTTCACTCTTTCTCTTGCTCGCTCTATTTCTCCGCATGTTGTTCATATGTTTTTATAAATCCAGTTAATAGCAATGCGGCCATTTTATAGTTCTTTCTCTCTTGCGCTCGCTCTTTTTCTCTGTCTGTCGAAATAAGTCAAGATTTGTAGGTATTAGTACTAGTGTTATTTCAAGGTCTCGCTCTCTCTGTTATGTGTATACTAAATCCAACTTCTTAGGCAAGAGTGTATACTAAATCCAACTTCTTAGGCAAGAGTGTATACTAAATCCAACTTCTTAGGCAAGAGTGTATACTAAATCCAACTTCTTAGGCAAGAGTGTATACTAAATCCAACTTCTTAGGCAAGAGTGCATACTAAATCCAACTTCTTAGGCAAGAGTGCATACTAAATCCAACTTCTTAGGCAAGAGTGTATACTAAATCCAACTTCGTAAAGAAGAGTATTGTGTATGTGTCTCTCTCTCCATATTTTTCTTTTTCTTCCGCATTATTTGCTCTCTCTATATCTCTCCGTCCCCCCCTCTCTCTCTCTCTCTCCTCTCTCTCTCTCTCTCTCTGTCTTTTTCTCATGTTCGCCTCGTTGGAACTCTGAAAGATAATACACTTGCAGCGCCCCATACTTGTGTTCAATCACCCGTTGAGCTTAAACCTCTCATCCAAGATAATGATGCTGAAAAGCATGGCGGTGAGTCTTGGACTTTGTGCCTGTCTTGAAGAAGGCCTGCTGCTGTCAGTGTCGGTCAGACGTTTGTGGCGATTTGTAATTTATTAATTAATTAATTAGACGTTTAAGTTTTTCTTCTGTGCCACTTTGTGAAAAATTCTGTGCTAATAATGAAGTGCACTAAAGGTGTCACTGTATGTACGTTCGCCATTTTGTGTTAGGACATTGTTTGGGCTCCATATATCAGGGATGTTTACACATGCTTAATGATAAATAAAATCGTTAATTAAATAATGTTTTACGGCTTCAGTATAGACTATACAGTATCCGACACTCTTTAAAAAATAAAATAAATATCCACACATCTGCTGACCGCATGGACGGGTATATTTAAGAATGTTTCAACCTTTCAGAGAGATCTGACACTTTTGTTAGAGAAAAGTGCATTTCAACCATCAGTGAATGCAATGCATTGTAATGTGCTTCTTAGTCATAGTTTTGTACCAGTGTTTTGTTCATAACCATACTACTATTGTTTTGTTCATGACCATACTACAATTGTTTTGTTCATACCATACTGCCAACTTTTTGTACATTTATATACCAAATTCTTGGTAGGGAAGGTTACGTGGCGTTGTCAGACTGTGCAAACAGACGTCTTTCTATAACCTCCCAAACACGCGCGCGCGCGCACACACACACACACACACACCTTTCGTTCTTTCAAAAAAAACACCCCAACCAACCAAACCCAACAGACCTCCACACCCCAACCTAGTATGTTTGGCTGTGGTGCAAAAAGAATCTCTTACTCCAACCTCCATCCCGCCCACCCCACCCAGTTCTTACAAAGCCCAGTAGCGCTCCACAAAGAGTCAGTCTGTGAGTTTCAATAGAAGTATGAGTGACAGGAAATTGTATGCTGATCGGGGACTGGGCACCCACGATAAGGCTGCTGACGAATTTAATTTATGACTGCTAATTGTGTCTCCATCTTTCTACCGCAGGGCGGCCAGGCATGCTCCCGCTCTTGTTAAGGTCTTTGTCGCCTGTATTAATTAAGACCTCGAGTTGGTTATTGGGACCGGGAGATTAACTTCAGATCGTGCTCTCACCTCCTTTGCATGGATTTGGCTACAAAAAGGCAAAGCAGCCATCAAAGACCACAGCACTAAACATTAAAAAAAAAAAAACCCAACTAGATTCTCAGTAATTGATAAATATAATAATAAAAGTACAGAAAAATAAAAATAACTCGCGGGTGAGTGGGAGTGGCATTCAGACAATAAAGTGTATATCACACATTCACACAATAAAGTGCGCCATTCATGCTCATACAATAAAAGTGCATATACATACCGTTAAGTGCACAATCGTATTGTTAAGCACACATTCATACACTTAAGGGCATATTCAAACAGTAAAGTGCATATGCATATACTCACTCTGTAATGCACAACAAATTCATGCTATTAAATTCCTATTCTTACCTTGTGCACGTACAAATACAAAACACAATTTGATCCTATTTCTAAGAATGTGTCCTTATTGCCTTTTAAGTTTTATGGTCTATTATGTGGCTGTCATAACATAGAGAACTTAACAATACCCACGAAGTTTATTGAAATTATTTATTATCCAGTGAATGCAGTTGAAAAATAAATAGAAACCACTTTATGTGTGTGTGTGTGTGTGTGTGAGAGAGAGAGAGAGAGAGAGAGAGAGAGAGAGAGAGAGAGAGAGAGAGAGAGAGAGAGAGAGAGAAAAATCTCTTTGATCCTATGTCGATCTCGTTTCAAAGACTTGACTAATCTTTCTGGAGCACAGTAAGTTGACAAAGGGATAGATTCACCCTTGCCAAACACGTTTGTAAGCAGACAACGTGTATAGTACAAAAGTGACGTAAGCCTTGGAACCCGTAAGCCCTAAAATCTCGAGGGCTGATGAGGGTCGTACGCAGTAAACGAACGAACGCTGTTGTGTGTGTGTGTGTGTGTGTGTGTGTGTTAGTCACTTTCAGCTGGGGTTTTGAGTATCCGACAAGTCATTATTATTTTAGCAAACATTCTCAGCATTGTCAAGTGCCATACCTCCTGGTTGTATCAATTTAGCATTTATCGTAATGTATTCACGAAGCGGGCAACCCCGCAGTGAGTGCCTGCTCAGCAGATCTATCACCTCGAAAAGTTTGTGAATAGGTTTTAAACACTACCTCTTTGTCGTACAATGTCACACACCGAACTTACTGTGCACGATAGTGATTTAAAGGCGTCTTGTTTGGAAAAGATAGAATGTGCATTTAAAGTTAATTATTTTCCCCTCAAACCCCTCCTGTAAAAGAACGTTGTTTGCAGTTTGCGATTAGAGATCGTTTGAAAGCTAGGCTAAGTGGAGAGTCGGTTCATTTCTACCCCAACCCCAACCCACCGCCTGCATAAATTTGAGCTAGTTTTGGTCACCAGAACCCATACACTTTTCTCTACACACATGTATATCAGATTCGCCTTTACCCAGATATGCACACTTGCGCGCGCACACTCATTGATTGACTGCTCTTTCACCACATTCATTTTTCAGTAATTTTACAAGCAAAGTGACTTTCATGTCTGTTCGCGTAGCTTCTGATAATCATTAGCGTGGTTGGACCTATTGCAGTGACATAAAGCCAGCTGCAGTCGAGCTCACACGTGTACTAGTGGAAGAAACGAGAACAAAAAAAAAAAAAAGAAAAAAAAAAAAGAAACACATTCTCTTAGAATCCTCAAAGTACCTTTGAACTGCGGAAGTGCTTTTGCCACTACTCTTTATGCCCAACTTGCTGGATCCAGTTAGGGCCCCACTAGATGACGTCATGTGACTTGTACCGAGCACCCATCCTGACGGAAGGCGTGCTTCACTGACTCGCGTTAACTCCGCGTGACTGATTAGTTCTCATTTGCAGAGTTTTCCTTGCCATTTACGCAAAGTCGACATTCAGCGCACGCACGCGCGCGCACACACATATACACACACTACATATATTGACAGTGGAATGCATTTACACACATATATACACGCGTGCACACATTCATTGATTTGACTATCACCACTTTCATTTTTCAGTAATTTTACAAGCAAAGTGACTTTCATGTCTATTCGCGTAGCTTCTGATAATTAAAATCATTAGTGTATCATTTAAAATTCAACTCGTAATCGACTTTTCAAAAAGTGAATGTCTTCGGTTTATTATTCAAATAACATTGTGACAATTGCATTAAGGTATTATTCGAAACACCCCCTCCCCTCTTAAAATTTATCTTTTTATTTACGAATTATCGAACCTAACAATGTCTTAGGCCTGGAACGAATAATATTAATAACCAGTCTTTAAACCGGAAAGCTCGCAGTGTTTTATTTTTTAACGTAGTATATTTTAAAAAATTGTTTTATGTAATGAAACAGCCGCAACCCCCACCCCCGAAGTAATAATAATAGAATAGAAATAAAAACTTCAAAGCGAATTGATAGAACAACTGCGGTTGAGGAGAAATATTGCTGTCGAAAGCGACCCTTATGTCAACGTTTGCTGGGGGGAAAAATATTCTCTTGGGAACTCTCGTGTGATCTTCCAGCTTCTCGGCCTCCCAAAAAGCCATCCTGACTTTTTCGCCTCGCCTCGCCGATTGCAATTGTCTGGTTCAATCAATAGGGGCAAATAATAAACTGAAAGCTCTGTGTTTTTGTTTCTATTTTCTTTTTCGTTTGGCTTCTCAGTCACATAGCACTTTGTCGCTCGAGTGACGGGACTTGGATGCATAATATTCGTCGCAAGTGACGCCCAGTCTGCAGTTGTACAGGCTAGTATTTGTGGGTCACGAAGAGATCCAAAGAGAATGTTTCACACATACACGCCCACACGCACACACTATATATCCCATATACACATAAACAGTGCATTGATGCACTAAAATACATAGACTTACACACAAACATATAGACACGGTTTGTTTGGAATTTTCTTCTGTGTACTGATTGTTGCATTTATTGTTGTATTTTTAAAAATATTTATAATATCTGAATATCATCATAACTCATTGGAAATAACTGCATTAAAAATACACATATGCACCAGAGCTTAGTTTTACTGGTTACGACCGGACTTTATTTTTTTTTAAAGTTAATCTCTGATACACTATGTCGAAACACTGTATAAATAAAATGTTTAATTATTATTTCTATCCATCTGCTCAGGAAGCCAAGAAAAGCTTCAATTAGGCGATACAAAAGCAGGGAACATTTTACATCTCGAAATAATTTTTCTTGTAAAAGGATTAAAATATTTTCAAATTCAACTATACTAATTGAAATGAAAGCTGGGGGTTTTTGTTTGTTTTTTGTTTTGCTTCTGTATTGTTAGATGTAGCTACATTCAACCATATGATGCTGTGTTTATCAAACTTTATTTAAATTTGAGGTTTGGTAGGCAAGGATCCTAGTTTCCTTTACTTCTAATATTCAGTTTTCGTGTTTTTGTCCATGTTTTGAGTCAATAATATCTATTTGTATAATCACAATGAGAGATGTCTAGGGAATAGTATTTTTATTAATGGTGAAAGCCCCTTGATGTCAGGGTTGAGGAAGCAAGCATATTTTTTTTATATACATGATTTAATATCAAGATTATCTTCGGCTTTCGCTTATCATTTCGCTGTGGAACCCATTTTGGTTCATAGATTTATTTCCAATTGAGGCTGTATGCTGGAATTTAAAATCTCATACAGAATATCGTATTCGTTTGTGACCATATGCTAGAATTTAGAATCTCATACTGAATATTGCGCTTGTTTGGAACCATATGCTGGAATTTAAAATCTCATACTGAATATCGTATTCGTTTGTGACCATATGCTAGAATTTAAAATCCCATACTGAATATCACATTTGGGGGCCATATGCTAGAATTTAAAATCATACTGATTTTTACATGCTTTTGCGGCCATATGCTAGGATTTAACATTACATACTGATTATTGCATGCATTTGGCATCAAATGCTGGAATTTAAAATTACGTTCCGAGCGTTGCTTATGTTTGGGACTGTGATGTTGGTGTCGTGTGCCCCACACTTCACTCACAGATTAGCCATGAACGCAGTCATTAATTGATTTGATTGATCAAGCACCAAATTGATTTATAGACATATGTATAGCATACCTCCAGTCACACTTATTCAATATATTTATAAAACTGTACTCATAGAATGAACACAAGAGCCTTATTGATGAAATGGTGACTTACAAAATGCCTTACTGATGAAAGGGTGACTTACAAAATGCCTTACTGATGAAATGGCTACTTACAAAATGCCTTATTGATGAAATGGTGACTTACAAAATGCCTTATTGATGAAATGTTGATAACCAAATGTTGGAGAGATAGTGGGTGGACGGGGGCTCGCTAAATATAGATTAAAAGACGGATTTATTTTCACATACGGAAATATTGTGTGACGTCAAATGTTTGTTTTTAATGTTGTGAAACAGAGAAAACGTTTACAGCGCTCGCATATCCGCTAAGTGAGAGAGACAAGTGGTGTCTTCTGGAGAATTATTAATAACATAAATTAAGATTCTCTTCACTTGTAATTAGTCATTATGATTACAGAATAATAATAATATAACTAATAACTAGGGTGGCGTTGTGTCACACAAACACTTAATATATATCACGTGATGTAAACAAAGAGATGCAAACACTTCATATGTATCATCTACCCAATGCTAACATATTAATACCAAGGAAATGATAGAAAACACCGTAACACAAATAATACCTGAACACACGATACCACTAATCAAACAGTTGAAGTATATTTTCAAATAAGAAAATTCTCCATTATTAAAATGTGAGTAAATAGAAAGGATTTAACAGATAATTTGACACTTAGTTAAACAGAAAAGAGAGGCTCTCTTAGGAAAAAACAGTTTAAAATTACAAGAGTGAAAGCATTTGTTTTGTTATTACCTCACGATGCGGTAAAACCAAACACCACTCACTGACCTAGACACCATTTTGCAAAAGATTATGAGAGCTCTGTTTAAAAAAAATAAAAATTACTATGCTGTTAAGGCAGCAGTTAGGCACATCCTTACATAATGATAGATATTAAGATAATGATATTTATAGACAGTAACCCCCTATGAAAAATCGATTATTTGTGATCATATAATTGTCGTAAAGTGTCAATAACTCAAACTAGTTCTCATGTTAATTGTCTGATATTAAATAGATGTTAAAAAGTAATTAATGTGCACTGAGCTTTGTTACATGCACTTTACACCTGACTGTTTGCGTGTATTATTAGTATAGTCAGACTGACTTAACATCTTACCATAATGTTTGCATGTATTAATATTAGTATAGTCAGACTGACTTAACATCTTACCATAATAAACATTTGTCTGGGCTTTGTCTGACAGGCACGTCATCTTGTCATTGAATTTGCTTCAACCTTTTGAAGTAATCACACTAGCATTTTACTAGTTCTCCTCTCCTAGCCTATACAAAATCTCAAAGTAATCACACTAGCATTTTACTAGTTCTGCTTTCATAGCCCGGTTACCATGCCAGACCAGCGACTTAATACAGCACTTAAAATTTTCTCTAGTCTCTGAATTTTCATTTGTGACATGGCGATTCTTAAGTCTGCTTGTCTTTGATAAGAGTGCCAAGGGTTTCAGGATTTTCATCTTAGCTTCTACGTGCCTTTCGACGTCACGTTCGCGTGCTTCAGAATTAGGCGTCGGTCGAAAATGAAGCAATTGTTGAGCAAGAAGCCTACAATTAGGGAGGAGTGGGGAGAGGGAGGGGACGTTCACGACGGTTGTGATTGATTGATCGCTGGTCATAAACAAAGGGAGGGGTGGGGGAGAGCATTGTCTGAGCGGCGCTAAGCTTGCTGGAAATGAGTTCTGAAGGCAATCGTTATCTTTCATTTCTTCTTGTCAGAAGTGCCGTCTGGTTGGATCATCGCTTCATTCCACCACGCACTCCTGCCCCGTTTGACCCTCTTTCTTCCTCGCGCACATACACACGTAAGCAAGCGCGCGCGCACACACATCGGTTATATAAATTTTATTAATAATCGCTCTCTCTTTTCTTTATGCCCATCCTATTGGGCTTGTTTTGTCCGTGTATTAAACTACCGGGTAAGTTATTGGGTTAAAAAGAAGTCTAATAATGGATTATAATCAGTAAATAAGAGATACGATTTAGAGCAGAAAAGTTCCCAACTTCTGGGCCGCATCATGTGACTAGACACAATTTTAATTAAAAAAAAAAATCCCTCACTCTTAACGTTGGACTAGGGCAAATATATTTCGATATTTTGGGGAAGCACCGCTGTGGTGGTGGGTAGATTGATTTATTTTGCATGTAACAAAATAGTAATCAATAACGTTCTATAGTATATGTGTGTTTGTGTGCGTGTATGTCTTGAATTAATTCCCGTACCTCTGTTTCACGTTACTGATATTGTTTATGTGCAGTAAATAACGGCACAGCAAGGTAACTGTCTATTATTATTCAGTTTATGTATACATTATGATTGTACACAAAGAAAAGAGTAACTGCTTTCGGTACCCGATTTGTCGTTCCATCTGACGGTCTAGACACTGAGCCCACTACCATCTTGAGCTAAAGAGCGGTTAAAGACCGCCCGTAAGTTTTTTCCAGGATCGAACCCAGGTCACTTGAGGCCACCCTACTGTCGCGTGACACTAAAACCTTCCTTCCTGTCTCTCGCTAGCACCAGGCGGCAGACGCCATACATACATAGGCAATCCTTTCCGATGAACTGTTGCGCTCATTGCACTTCCTCTTGTGAATTTAGACGTCTGTTCCTGGTTCTTGAATCTTAATCCTCTAACCATAGACACTTGCCATTTCTAGAGTGGCTGTATCGTTGAATGTACATGATGGAATTAAGTCATGCGTTACTTCTGTTGTTTAGAACTAAAACAACAATAGCTCCGCAGCACAATATTAATGCGACTTGCATTTTCAATTCAAATAGTCAGTTAAGAAAGAAGTAAATGACACTTTAAATAACGAAGATATCGTATTACTTTTTAAAATCTTTATGACGACACAATGTGCGCGATGTTTTTATATCACTAATCTCGCGAGACTCCAAAAACCCGCTAAGGGTTGTTAATTAAAAACATATCCCCTAACATGAACATTAATTTTCTTCCCATCGCGTTTAATTGACCTGAATCAAGATCGTGTCTCGCCCCTTGTCAGTTCTTTGACCAGGCTGATCACGAGGAAATATTCTCATCAGGAAAATGATCCCTCGGCTGAAGACCCTCCAGATGTTATTGCCGTCCGTGTCCATTATTCCGAACACTGGCTCTTGATGGCTTCGGACAAACACTGGACTGTTCCCGGCTTTCCAGGACTGACCAGTCATCACGAAGCTGTCCTGCAGGCCCAATGGTCTGCGACTCCGAGGGAGCATTTCATCGATCACCTTTTGACAGAACAAATTAGAAGCTCGGCAGATCGCGGTGATGAACCCTCGTCACACTTGTAACGCAGTACATTCCTCTCGTTGCAGGAACCCAATTCCATTAGGCGGGATCGCGTTCTTTCTTCCCCAGGGACAGATGTGACTAAGGTGTTGCCATATGGACGCGAAAACCCAGAGGAGATGGGGTGGTGGTGGAGTGCTTGCTATGAAGTGTGGATAGTGTTGTAGTACTACTAATTTTTAATTTTTTTAAGTGTAAAGAGGGCGAAATAATTCTTTGAGAGCATTGTGATCAACTTAGAGCAAACAATATCATTAGTTACTGTCTTCTTTTATGTACATCGCCTTTATGGGTGGGGTGGATTGGGTGAGGTTATAATGTTGCTGATGAATTTGATTTATTTTTCTCTATTACTTTTATTATTACTATTTTTATTATTTTTTACTATTACTTAAAAAAAAATCATTATCATTAATAGGTCACCACGCTCAATTAGATTTGTCACGTCATCCCCATGGAGTTGAAGAGACATATCTCTCTAAATATGTTTATGTGTCCATTTATTGTCTCCTTCAAGTATGCATTCAGATATAAACATTTATATTATTTTTTCTTGTATCTCACTGTTAAACTCTTGTTCGTGAAAAAAAATTGCAATACTTAGCGAGTACTTAACAGAAATCATCCGATCAGTTTTTATTTATACGGCATGATGTGATCATACGTCAGTGAAATATCACACAATGCGTATGGCTATGGGATAGTGATATCTCACATAGCAAGGCCTGGACATAGAAATGAAGTGCAGCGACACACCTGTCATTGGTAGAGCAGTAGGATATCGCAATACAACCATAGGGCACTAGGAATATCACACACTACTACTGTCCCACCACATGGCACTGGAATATCACACAATACTACTGTCCAACCACATGGCACTGGAATATCACACAATACTACTGTCCAACCACATGGCACTGGAATATCACACAATACTACTGTCCAACCACATGGCACTGGAATATCACACAATACTACTGTCCAACCACAGGGCACTGGAATATCACACAACACCACTGTCCAACCATAGGGCACTCGCCACTGGAATATCACACAATACCACTGTCCAACCACTGTCCTGTGGCCAGTAAGTTGTATGATTGATGTATCTCTGCTCAATGGCCAGTAATTGTGTGATTGGTCTATCATTTTCCTATGGCCAGTTTGTGCTGAGTAATATATCATTACCCAGTGATGACCAGTCTGTGTTGTGTAACGTCTCACTGCCCAATGGCCAGTCTGTGCTGTGTGTAATCTCATTGCCCTGTGATGACTATTCTGTGCTGTTACAGTGTAATATCTCAGTTTGCCCGGCATATTTTACAACTATTCTGTGCTGTTACAGTGTAATATCTCAGTTTGCCTGGCATATTTTATTATGACAGACCCCTTGTGTTCTCTATTTGTCTGACAAAACAGTTTCCGGTAAGCTGCTTTTCTTCTCTGACTAGCAGAATTTGCTGTGGAGAGCCCCTTGTATTCCCTATTTGCTGGGAAAAGTTTTTATAGTAGGCCACATATATTCCGAGTTTGCCTGACAAAACCTTATTATGGTAGATCCCTTGTATTTTCTGCTTAATAACACTTACTATGCTAGGCCCCTTGTCCCTTCAACTCGCCTCTCTAAATTTACTATAATAGGATCCTTGTCTTTTTCAACTCGCCTCTCTAAACTTACTATGATAGGATCCTTATCTTTTCAACTCGCCTCTAAATTTACTATAATAGGATCCTTGTCTTTTTCAACTCGCCTCTCTAAACTTAATATGATAGGATCTTTGTCTTTTCAACTCGCCTCTCTAAACTTACTATGATAGGATCCTTGTCCTTTCTTGTCAAATTTTACTGTGTTCGGTCCTTTGTATTTGCATTACATAGCTTAATATGGTCAGTTCCGTGTATTGGTTGGCCTGTAGTATCATTTTACCTGGCTTAACTAGGTCATAGAAAGCCCCTTGGTTATCTTATTTACCCGATAAAGCTATGATTGATTCTTGTATCTCTACATGCTTTTAAGTCAGAGCGTGTACAGTCTGAGCACTTCGCTGCAGTAATGTAGATGGTAAGAGCTTTTAGAAAGTGATCGAGTGTACTACTAATGAGGTTTTAGTTATTGGTCCTAGCTACTCCGATATCTGATGCTAAGAGTATTTTACTGTTTAGTCAGGAGGCCGCGCGATGTCCCGAAAGCACGACGCACGCACGCGCACACACACACACACACACACACACAAGCACACAGATATAGAGGGAATACAGAGATGCGTTAGATTTAATGGACTTTTAACATAATGTAGATGCATGACAGTTAAGACGAAGTAATGGTTGTTAAAACAACCGTCCAGATGACCGGTTTACAATTCATGTGGTGCGCATGTAAACGACAGAAGAAATATAGCGAACCTTCCACCTACACACACACACACACACACACACACACACACACACACACACACACACACACACACACACACTTTAGCGGAATGTGCCTGATGTGTTATAAGACACTGGGAGGTGACATACAGCCTCAGCTGTGATCCATTAAGTTGCGAGCGTGGGTATTTCTCCCTTCACTTTTAGATGGCATTCATTACTTTTGGATATCCTTTTTAATTGTCATGTAAGGGGAAAGGGTCATTAAACTACTCGCATTAAGTGCCATGTGTTAACGACTGATTTTACATAACTTTCATTTTTTTATGGCACACACGCACGCACACACACACACACACACACAGAGAGAAAAGGAGGAGGGAGAAGAGGAAAAGACAAAAAGAATTAAATCATAAAAGAAGTAGATACATAGAGGTGTGTGTGTGTGTGTGTGTGTGTGTGTGTGCGTGCGTGCGTGCGTATTCGCGTGAAGTAGCATCACGATTTGTTTTTAGGAGTTGCGGAGAGAAAAGTGCTTTTTGTTGGCGACATGGATTGCCCATGCGTTTGCTTGCATTAGAGCCTAGAGCCTGGTTCCTAGATGTGGTTGTTAGTGCAGAATGTTGTTACCAAAGACGCGTAGTAATCCGCGCTGGGTGAAGCGCACACGATTGTGTTCGGGTAGAAGTAATCACGTTGGGAAGTCGCGCAGAATAATTTATATCCATTTCGCACAATAGTGATATTTTGCTTTCAAGGCCACTAAGTTACTTTGCGGCTATCGAAAGTCTGCAAACCGCCCATATAACATTCATACTTGTCAGACGCCTCTGCCGAGCGTTTCGTGCCACACCCTCCTCTACTTTACCACCCACCCCTCTATGTTAACGCATAAAAACTATAATGTCCGGGGTGTGATTTGGTGGTTTCTGTGTTTTCTTTATGCCAGGTGCGGTCCGGGCGTCTCTACGACTTGCTTGAAAATTATCCATACGAGGGAAACAGCTTTCTTAAGGCATGCGTAAAAACTAGATTTGTGGGTCTCACATCCAGTCAACCGTTTAACCAGAGCACCCCAGCCGAATACATTACCCCACACTCTAGTTCTTTGCAGCTTTGTTGTTTGAAAGGTCTCACTGCAATTTACCCCACAGCTGCATTGCTCTGATTATTTTGTTGTAGGAAACCCTCCACCACATATTGCTCTAGCTCTTTATTTTATTTTTTAAAAATTATTTTAAAATGTGTTTACCCACCATTTCAGTCCAATATGTTTTACTGTATGGAGAGAATTACTCCACCCCTTTAGCTTTTTTCGGTACTGACTACGGGTATATGCTTTAAGAAACACTATCTTTTTGGTTCTCTATACACTCTGTTGCATGAAATGCCCTACCAAACACTTTTCCATCTCTTCAGTTCTTAGTGCACTTTATTGTGTGAAATGTCTTACCAAACATTTTCCCATCTTTTCAGTTCTTAGTAAAACATATTGCATTAAAAAAATCCACCCAATTCATTTTTTAAATAGTCATTAAAAGCAGGCTCTGGTTTTCAGAGCAACTATAAATAGTCTCCAAAGACGGGAAGTGGTGCTTTAATGCAGCTTTAAAAAGTCCTTAAAGGCATATATTGGTTTTTAGGGCAACTTCACATAGTCTTTGCTTTAATGCAGTCTTACAGTCCTTAAAGGCAGAGATAGGTCTTTATTTCAACTTTAACATAGTCTTTAAAGAAAGACACTCGTGCTTTCATAGTTTTTAAATGGGACAATGTGCAAATACGATAATGACCAGCGTGTTTTATTATCAGTATTCCTACAAGCACTCCTTGAGAACAGAATGATTTTAGCTCATGTTACACGTCACCAGCAAGACATTGGAGTGGGGAGTATCATTAATCAAGTTGAAGAGTAATAACTAATTCCTTTACAGATAACAGAGAGAACAAACTTCCTAACAGTAGGTGAAACAGATTTATGATGTATTTAGCTGAAATGTCACTAAAACAAGAATGTCCTTTATTTGTGGTTTGTGTGTTTGTGTGTGTGTGTGTCTCCCTTATAATTAACATTTGTCTGTTGCAACATTGTAAATGCATGTTTGTATTATTTAGGGTGTTATGCCCTTTGTGTGAAGAATCGAACGTATAAATTGAACTGCCTCTGATGCATTCCACCAAATCTGAAATGGGGTAATTACAAGTTTTGCTTTTCTTCAGCTAGGCCTAAGAGTGAAGCGCTGCTGTGGAAAAAAAAGAAAGAGAAATATTTAATTTACATTTACATGTTTTCCAAACAGGTTATCTCAGCCAAGTGGCAGTTCGTTCATAAAATTTAATGCAATCTGTGATGCTAACACTACTTAGTTAATGGTTATGATTATTATTAATTAATTAATCATCCATAACTAATTACAAGAGATGAGAATCTTAATTTATGTGTTATTAATAATTCTCCAGAAGACACAACTCATCTCTCTCACTTGGCAGATATGCTGGTGCTGTAAATGTTTTCTCTCTTCCACCAATTTTTTGAACAGGTTGTGTGCTTTGACTTTAATTATTACTCTGAAACTCTACTCTTTTTTCCTTGAACTCGATTATATATTATGTTAACTGCCTGCTAATGTCTATGCTAGAATAAACTGAGTGATTGTCCACAATTAATTGAACACTGTTGTGAAGTGATGTAAATGTCAATACTCTTTTGATTTTATTCATATGTTGAATATTTGATTGTTGATTTAATAAATTTATTGACCTTCTTACACATATTGATAGCCTTATATTGAAGATGAAGATTTCCACCTACAGAAATATTGTGTGATGGTAAATATTTGTCATTAATGTTGTGGAAGAGAGAAACGTTTACAGCGCCCACACATCTACCAAGTGAGAGAGATTAGTGGTGTTTTCTGGAGAATTATTATAACTAATGGTGCCAACAGGTACCCGGGTAACCATTGTCGGACTAATACCCGGGTAGTAAAATTGAGAACAGGTACCCGTGGTAATGCGGCCGTTATGTCTATACACAATTTAGCACACTCCCCCTCCGGTCACACTCGCAACCCACCTGTAGATCGCGACCTTCTAAATCGTGCTGGCCGTGGGTTGGCTTACGCGCTGTACCTAGATCTAATTATTTACGACATTTAGATCACCAGTCACCATAGCTCGCGCCTTTCTGTACCTAGATCTAATTATTTACGACATAGATCACCAATCACCATAGCTCGCTCTCTTTATTTTCGCTTGTGGTTGTTGTGCTCTTAACAAGTGTAGCATGTTATTAATGTTAATATGACTTCAGTAAACAAACTTGTCAATAATTTAAATAATAACGTAATGTAAGACATCGTCTGTGTGCTGTTCTGCCAAGCGATTGGATAGCGACAGGTCAAAATGCAATCTGTGCCATGAAATTCTGTCCGAAAAGGGCGATTGAACTTGATGCCTTATTTTTAAATACGTTATTGCTATTGACATTTTATTTAATTTTAGTTTACTTTAGTTTATGTATATTAAAAATAAAAGTTTGCATTGTACATATAAAGATCATGACTAATAGTAAGTCACTAGATGCATACCTTTGGCTACTGTGTGAAATAGAGGCAAGCTTAATGGTTAAGTAGCTTTGTGTAGAGATCGCTAGTGGTGATGGAGGAAAAAAATTGACAGCCCTATTAATAACATAAATTAATATTCTCATCACTTGTAATTAGTTATGGGTGATTAATTAACAATAAGGGTTGTAACCAATAACTATTGTGGCAAAGACCTCACATATTTCTTTCTCTTCATTTTCGTTACATTTCACAAAGATAAAACGTAGGTTTATTTCTTCTTCTTTTTCTACCTACTACAGCAGATCATTTAATCTCATTCTGCACTTAAAGTACTTGAAAAAGTCTTGAAAATACTTTTGACTATCTTCTGTTATAAATTGTAGATATATTTATGAGTTCATTTAAATTTCTGATAAAATGGGTATTGTACATAATTACACCTATGTCCTCCAGTAAATTTATTTTGATCTATTTAGGCTGCTTTACTACTTGTGAGGTCAATAGAAAGACTCTGAGAGACACTTTTGATAGTGATTATTATCGTTGTCTGCATTCATACCTGATAAAGTACCTCAAGTCTTCACAGAGGTCAGTGTGAACCAGATATGTATCATTTGAAGAACTGAAAAAAACTGTTTCATGACTGCATAAAACAGTATACCTTGATAACCATCTTGAAATCATATTCTAGTGGTGATAATATCTGCTTGTCCATTAATAGAGTTCTTTTCATGATGGCATGTACATCACCATTATCATGACCAACAAGACAAAAAAAGCAGAACAACTTGAAACAAAGTCAAATGATGTATTGTGTTAAGAGAAATACCAGAACAACTTGAAACAAAATGATGTATTGTGATAAGAGAAATACCAGAACAACTTGAAACAAAATGATGTATTGTGATAAGAGAAATACCAGAACAACTTGAAACAAAATGATGTATTGTGATAAGAGAAATACCAGAACAACATGAAACAAAATTGTAACATGTTATGATAAGAGAAATACCAGAACAAAATGAATCAAACTAGATGGATGTGTTACGATAAGAGAAATACCAGAACAAAATGAATCAAACTAGATGGATGTATTACGATAAGAGAAATACCAGAACAAAATGAATCAAACTAGATGGATGTATTACGATAAGAGAAATACCAGAACAAAATGAATCAAACTAGATGGATGTATTACGATAAGAGAAATACCAGAAGAACACAACAACAAAAACTGTACTTTTTTTAAAATCCTGGACCCAGTCTCCTTTAGTCACTGCTGGACCATAAAAAGACCATTTATCCGTCAATCCAGAATTAACCCAGACAATTACCCGCCCTCCTCAATCAGGCTAAAATAAATTAATCTGCTGTTTTTTTACGGTTGTTCTCTAGGGCTCACATTCACAGCTGTGCTATTGTTTTGGGCTAAAAAAAACCCCACAAAAGGGAACACATATGGCTGCCTCCCCTTTCCTCTCCACATGGTGCAATCACTGAGAAAATTACCCTGATTAATCTTAAATTGCAATACACCAGGTCCCTGGACACACCCTTGGGCTATAGGTTCTACTGGAAGACTTCCTGCAAATCCAGATTTCTTCATGCAACAGCAGGGGTTAGTAAATTGACTGCTACCATTGAAACTTGCCGTATGAGTAATGGGTTCTCGATCAGCCCCAGATACGTTACTATAAATGTGTAACAGTGTTTCTCATTAATCAGAGCTATAAATGAGATTGGGGGTAGCAAAATTAATTAAATCCTGTCACACGAAACCCTGGATTTTATGGATCACCAGCATTAGCGTAAGAGAGCAAAGGGGGCATATTGATTATAATTTTTACTGCATTATTGATATAAATATATTTGATATTCGACACTTAAGTGCATAAATATTTGCAACAGCAATATCATGAAATTTGTTTGTTTTATCCATTAATATAAATAAGAAACAGTGTAAGCTTAACTAACTAACTTAAAAATTGAATAACATACAGGGAATGTTACATAGAATATATACTTATTGTGATGGGCAGGGTGAATAGATTACCATTTCAACCACTTAATCTCTGTAACCTCGCCAATAAATGCAGAGAAGAAACAATGTCAGAATTAGACTTCTACTTTTGACATTGAGTATTACTGGTTCAGAAATCATATGCCAATTAGCATGCTTTATTGTCACTATTGATCACGTGACTCTGGCCTTCACACTTCTCATAGCTTAGTGAGACACTCCCCAAAGATATGCCAATTGTCTGAGTTTGAAATTAAAAAAGGCTCCCCCCCCCCACTAATATGCAAACTATACTCCTTCTTATTAATAGGAACGAGAGTGTAAACAATTTGATACAAATTTATTTAAGAAGTAAATAAACAATAAAAATTGACATGATGTAAATATTTCTGACTACGAGATTCAGCAATCAGTCCGATACAATTGTAGTCACGTGGTAGTCACAAAGGCAGTATTCAAGTAAAGAATGTAGGACATTCTAAACAACAAAAACATACCTAAATATTTCAGTAATAAAATTCCTTATTATGAGACGAGTATATTTTTTACAGACATTGGGTTTAGAGAGTATAATGTTGATAGTTCTTTCCTTCTGCATTCTAAATTAATGATAGTTCATATGCTCTTTTAGGAATGAATGATTGCAGTTCATTGATCTTCTAACTATTACAGTTCATTTTTTCCTTCTAAGGACAAAAGCAGTTCATTTTATTCTTCTTTTGTCTACTGTCATTTACTTTCTTGTATAAAACACTGACATTTGAGATTTTGAATTCATGAGAATATAACTTGACATCAATACACGTTTGTAGAGAAGAGTAAGAAATGGAAGTAGCTCAATCATATAGAGATAGTTTGAGAGGGTTTTAAAAATGGAATTCTGTCACCTAGCATAATGACATGATGATGGCTTGAGTTTTCTCCACTTGTGTGAGCTTCTTAGATGACCATTGTCCTCAGCTTGTCAACAGACTCACCACACAGCTTGCACCAGGAAAGCACAGTTTTTTCAGAGGTGATGCTGGGTCATTGTTCTGTAGGAACTTGATGGCATGCATATGACATGGTCATTGCAGTATTACAGATCAGGAGGATGAAAATGATGATGATAAAGAATTATCATGCAGATTCAGGTAGTAGAAGAAGAAGAAATGAAGGCTTTTGAAACACTGGCAAGAATAAGACACATGTGAATATTCCATAGAGGTAATTAATTAAACCATTCTACACCCTCTCTCTCAGACATATTCATGCATATTTTGTACCTGTGAGCTAATTCGACCAACACATGGGTTTGGAATCACATATAAAAAAACGACCAATTAATTTTCCTAAGTGTGAGAAAAAAGTACAATTAAAAATCTTCTACTTAAGTTCTACATATAAAAATATAATGAAGATTTATAAGTATGAAAAATATAATTTAAAATTTTTTTCTGAGTACGAAGAACCCTACGATAAACGAATTTACCTTTACTGTTTAATTAATTAGAAAAAAATTAATATGAATAATTAAATCGTTATTTATGTGACTTACAGTTCTAGATTGTCATACTTATATCTTTATATATAATTTTCTCTGAGACAGGGCCTTACGCGGCCCCTGGAGGACTTTAGGATGTTAGCATTATTACAAATGTAGAACACATTATTTCAATTATTTGGGTTGTTTTTTCTGACTTGCAGCCCTCCACGCACTATCAATGGGAAATTTGGCCCTCTTGCCTAAAAAGGTTGTGCACCCCTGATATAGCCCTTGCCTTGAATACAGTTGTCTAGGTGTTTAACAAACATTGCTTGAACCTCTTCACTGCTGACACCAAGGCAGTGTGTTGATATTTCTGCACTACATCTTATTTGGGTTGCAGCAAAGGGTTAAATTAAAAGTCAACGTGTGCAAGCACAAATATAAATTTATGCCAAAAGGAACTACTAAAGAGTGCATTCATTTAACCCCTGCAGTGCTACATACAGGCTATCTTAACCAGACCTGGCCCTAACATTAATGCATGAACACTGAAGGGTTAATTCTTTTTTTTCTCTCTCTCTTGTGTTTGGGATGTTCAGGGAGGAGTTTTAACTGTCTGCAGTGAAAGAAACCATTTCTTATCTATGTGCAGGAACTGGATATTGCGTTGTCACACCTGAGACATATCACCTCCCAACTTCGGATCCATCTTCTGCTTGCACAGCCTCCTGGCTACCATACCATCCCATGTATATACCTGTTTTCCCACACCCGCAATCCCAAGCTCCTCTTCGAGCTCCTACTCGTTCAATCTCTTGTCAGGTAAGTAATAAATATAAGCAGACACATGTCTACCTACACAACCTCCTTCCCCCATCCCCCATCACTGATAAACTTTCTTGTATTTTACATTTACCTACCTCACCCATTCTCTCTCTCTCTCTCTGTATATATATATACACCCATGCATCTTCCTTTGGTAGAATTTGTGTTTTGAAAGTTTTCATGTTTCCTGTCTGATGAGGTCTCTATTTTACCGAGATACCCATGTGAGATCTTATCCCTATTTGTAAATCTAAGCACGTGTCTGTCTCTGTTAAGATGTGATTTCTTTAAATCTTTTCATATATCCATATATACCTATCTATGTATAGATCTGTATTTTGCTAATTTTATCATGTGTCCATGCCTGTTTATGATGTGTTTAAATTATTTTCATATAGGTATACTTATTTATTCTATTGAAAATATTTTTCTTTGAATTTACACTACATTTAATTGTTGTTGTTTTTTTCACAGAAATAATTGTATGATTAAAAATATATAAGTTCCTTATTGTTTTGACAGTATGTGACTAACTCATTATTAGTTAAAATCTGGCAGATTCCACTGTCCCCAGTCCTATCTGATTAATTAATTAACTTTAGAATTTTCTACTGACTCAAAGATTTCACAGGATTACAGCAAATCATTCACAGTTGAATGTATCATTTGCATGTTAAATAAACAAATGAAAATCCCAGCCAATACACAATACCTCTCACATATCACCAATCACAAACATGCATACACATATACACACATTTTATTTGAGCAGTTTTTTGTTACATCCAGGCATTAAAGCATTAAATATTGCTTTTAGCTCATGAGTGATCATTTTAACCTATAATTTATTATTACTTTCTTTTGATTATTAATAGCTGCATTTTGAGTAAACTATATTAACTGAAACATTGAGTTTTGTAGTTATTTTTGTACTGTCTATCTAAGAAGTATTTTGAATTCTCATGCTGAATTGGTTTATCAGAAGTACTGGGTCTATGAGAGTTTAATCTGTACATCGGATTTTTTCATTCCCTGAGAATAATATTGTCACTTATAGAATATCTATACACAGGTGACTCATATTGAAGAGAAAGCCAGCTCTGAGGGTAGCCAACGCCATGGAAAGTCTAGACCACGCAGTCATAGTGTGAGAGCCTGTCGAGGCAAAGATAAAGCAGCAGTTTTGGATGAAAGTGAGAGTGTTGATTTCAAACGTGCCATGACGGTTAAATATAAAACTGAAAAAGCCAAAGCCATTTCCAAGGATTTAAACCTTAAAACTAGCAATATAAATCAAGACAAAGACAAAGGTAAATTCTACTTATATGATTTCTGGTGGACCCACTTAGTTTCTACTAAAAACTTGTGTAAAATATATCAGCAACAAACAAATCTTTTTGTTTTTGTTTTTGATAATTTTTATTTTTTAAAAATTAACTTTAACTTTTAGAGACATCTGGTTTTGTCATTCAGTATAGATATTTTTATCTATATTAATTTGATTTTTGTTGTTGTACAGTTTTTATTGCCATTCTTTGTGATTTTAATTACATTAGAATTCTTGACTGGGAAATTTTAAGTTTGAAATACTTTTGAGCTATTAATTTAAATATTTTGAGCATTTCCCCAGTTTCTGCAGCAAAAGTATTGCATATTTCATTCATTTGGTCAAGTTCAAGGAGACGTGCAGTTAAAATTTAACTGCCTGGAAATTAAAATTGATTACTGTGATGCTAAAGCCACCTGGTTAATGGTTATTATTATTAATTAATCACCCATAACTAATTACAAGTGATGAGAATCTTAATTTATGTTATTAATAATTCTCCAGAAGACACCACTCATCTCTCTCACTTGGCAGATATGCGGGTGCTGTAAACGTTTTCTCTCTTCCACCACATTAAAGACAATCACTTACTGTCACACAATATTTCTGGGGGTGGAAAACTTCTTACCAAAGGAGAAGATAAATCCATCTTTTAATCTATATTTATCGATCCCCCAAACCACCCACTTTCTTCTCCAACATAAGATTATGTATGTGTAAGAAGGTCAACAAATTTAATAATAATTTTATCAAATCAATGATGCAATATGTATATAAAGCAAATACAATAAAAAGATTATTTGACATCACTATTTCCATGAACCACATTCAAATAGCTTCAAAGTTTATACAGTCTTATTTCCTAACACATGATTCAACAAATAAGTATCAATATAAATCACAGGTTAATTCTTTTCAGAGAACAGAAATTGAGTAATGAGATTATAGTGATACTAGTTTGTACATAACCTTGTCTAGGTGAAGCCGCAATAGTCTTTCATGAGCTTTTGTAACAAAGACACAAGTTTATTGTTACAAGGAAATTGTCAGTTTCACATGTTTCTCTTGCACGTTGTGGAGCCACTATGGGTGCTCCACCCTATTAGTTCACTCAAGCAGAACAATAATGTAGCAATTTTCCAGTAACTTTCTTGTACCCAGAATTCCATAATGTAGTCAAGCTTACTGTCACGGGAAAGGGATGGAGCCAAAATTATATTTTATTTCATGATCTAAAACCTGCTAATGGACTAGGGGAAGTAACCCAGTTTCGTTATTACACAATATATGTTATGTTATGTAACTCTAGAATTGTTCACCTAAGATTTCAGTTAGTCAGACAGACGTTTTAGACACAGTGTGTGTTAACATTTCATATATGTATATATTGGAGAATTATGTATATTGAGTGAATGTAGAGTATTCACGCATGAGTGATGATGAGTGTTTATGAGTTAGATAGTCGACACACATTAAGTTTGCCTATAGCGAATGTGCCGCATGCAGATAAAAGGCATGCATGGACAGATTATGTCACAAGACACAAAAGCTCTAGAAACCCCCCTTTGTGACACTTACTTTGCCTCTATACATCAGTAGAGTGCAGTGTATCCTTACATTTACATACTAGGGTAGACTTTCAAATCTACCATGGCCATAGTGGTTTATAAATCAGTAAACTGGGAGATCTAGTAAGACCAGAAACTTCCCTGTAAAATATAATCAGGGAACAAATGCTAAGTTTCCAGTTTATTCATATCTTTTAATTCCATTCTTTCTTACATTTAAGTCTCATTATAAACAGGTATTTATTAGCCTAATACATGCATACAACATAATAAATGCAACACATCAATTTTATGAATGTATTTACTAGAAACAATATCAAGAGTTTAGCAAACTACATACTAGCATCTTACTTCAAAATTTGTAGAAATAATAATCTACTCACGCAAAATATATGTAAGTATAACATATTATCAAAATGCATGAAATATTTTAAAGTCCATTCTCTCTCAATCAGTTAATTAATACACCATTAAGCTAATGGTTGCCTTTCATGACCATACTTCTTGCCACACCAAATTCAAATTGATTAGACAATAGAATTCTTTACTGCAGGCAAACCTTTGATCTCAGCCCATTGGCTAGTCTCATTCTTGTAAATCTTGACCATTGGATAATAAAAACTACCATCCATCTAAATCTAGTTTAGATTACACCAGCAAGTCTGAAACATTCTTTACCTGAGTTGTTTACTTCCAACTTTGACAAAAATATCAGCACCAACAGTACCCAAGGTCAGGTCACTTTGACATTAACAACTTATAACATTTAAGTTTGGAAATAGGCATAAGCAGATTTACTCTGCCATAACTACCATGCATGAATATTAATTAAACTGATTTATTTAGCACATTTCTTATTCACATGGACTCTTGCAACTATAAACTTATAGCATTCAAAATGAGCTCTCTTGCTTCCTACAAAATAATGTTTGTGTGAATGGCTTAAGTTGTTATATTAAGTTAATATTGAAATATTAATTTACTCATGTCTCAAGTACAGTCATGGTATAATTACAAAACATCATAGCTTTAAATTCTGAAGAAATTGTTCAAAAGTATGGTTACTGGTTATTATAGTTTAATATTAATTATAAATTATTTTCTTTTTCTTTCCAATTTTTATATTTCGAAGGAGAGAAGACATCTCTGTTTTCTAAAATCTTTGGCAAGAAGAAGAAAAAACAAATCCCTACAGGAACAGGAACAGCATCAACATCATCAGGGGGAGGTCACACCAATGAAGTTGAATATGCCACCTTCTCAGCACAGTTTCCCCCTCCTGAATGGCTGTGGTACCAGCATCAACTAGAGAGACAGAGGCGTACAGAGGAATGGGTCTCTCAGCAGTTGGTGAAATCTTCGACCTGGCAACATTTTGATTCTGCCATGGCAACAGCATCTTCAGGAGGTATAGATGGCAGTAGCTACCATGGCAAAGCAAGGACGGATTTATCCCAACCATATATCAGCCTGCAAGTTCCAAGGTCACAGCATGGACATGTGTATGCAACTTTGGGACCCATGCAAGGGTTGGCAGAGAACAGAGTGCGCATGACACAAGGTCGAGACAGAGAGTCTATGGCAGTGAATGACCGACGGGTTGAGGAAGAGCACAGGAAAAAGCAGACTCACCGTATGAGTGGTTCCCACACCAGGAAAGAGCACGGGCATGCTCACCACCACCCTCATCCTCACAGACATAAAGAACACAAAAAGTCAGTGCCAGAAAACAATTATGATGTCCCAAGAACACATCAACATGTGCAAGGCTTCGTTCCAGCCAGTGTGAGCAGGGATGCAGTTCCCCTGAACTTGACAGACGACACCATATATGCTACACCAGGTCCTGGACGGTCAACACAGTTTGTTCCTTGGCATTCTACACCCTGTTATGATGTTCCTTCATCTCAGCCAGACAGCCATGCTATGCCAAGTAGCATTGCTGTCAACAATACGGCTCAGGTGGAAATTTCAGAGGTAGGAAAGTTCCAGGCTGCTAACAACCGTACATACCAACGTTCACAGCGCCCAAAGCGCTGTGGTCATAAGGTATATAGTCACTATGACACTGGCACAGGGAATGACATAACTATTGAATACAAAGGTCGAATGCCAAAGAAACACTCGCACGTGGCACAGTCCCGAGACAGTGGCGTGAACTGCATAGGACTGCCAAGGAATCAGCAGTACTTCACGGGGAACCCTTCAGGTCAACACAAGAAAATGGAGTCGCCTGCATATATGGGAACACCAGTAGATCATATCACTGTAACAACAGTGTCATCACTTCATATGCATACCATTTCTCCGCAGCGCGGCACCCCATGCACTTCCATGGAACATCGCAGTCCTGAGGGTTGTTCCGAGCATGATCCAATAATTAATAACATTAGTGGAAACAGTGCTGAGGCAGGAACTAGTGGAGTCCGTAGTTGTGCAGATAGTAGTGGAGGACAGAGTAATCCTGACAATGGCAGCACAGCCCAGGGCAAGGCAGACAATCATTTTCAAAGTCGTGTGCATCACAGTCATTTTGAGAATCCTGATCTGGAAACTAGACTTGAGTGTGAAGGCTACAGTCAAGATGGTACACCTCGCTTTGTTTCCATGAGCTACTGTGACAGCAGCTTTGGGGAGGAGGGTGCTGGGGGTGGGGAAGTAATTCTGTGTCAGGCTGAAATGCATCACTGTCAAGTCCCACAGCTTGTATTAGATACAGAGCATCGGGCACTGTGCAGTAGCATGTCCAATGAACCGGATGTGGCATTGTCTAGTGCTGGCAGCAAAGATACACTTGAGCATGCAGCAGAGGAAAGTGAGCGGAGTGTGGAGACTGTCATCCACTCTCCTAATTCTGGTGGATACACATCCTCCAAATACTCCAGTGAGCTTACGGATCTAGACTATGCAGTTATTCAGAGCAATAGTGCAGATTCTTATAAGATCTCTCAGACAAGCCATGGTGAAGGTGAAGTACGGGTTATTGAGAATAGCAATGTCGTTAAAGCCATGGGGAGTGAACTTCGAGAGGTGGGCACAGTGGACAGCGGATTCAGTTCACCCAGGAACAATGATAACAAAGAAAATCAACAGCAACACCTTGCACCACAAATGCAGATTAACACTGTTGGAAGTAGCAAACCTGAAGACCACAATCGTCCCCAGTCTGTCCATGAGAGTAAGCATGAACGAATCAAAGCATTCGTCAAGCAGAGCAACCAAATGTTAGAACAACAGCAAGTGAATGATGCCACAGGAGATTCAGTCGGCAACTACAACCACTTTCTGCTACCCCATTCCAGTCAGCAGAATCATTACTGCCCATCACATCCTAAACCACTTCATCCCATTCAACACCACCAGCAACAGTTGCAACAGCACCATCCATTAGTGTTGAACAATCAGCATCCTTACCAGCACCATAATCATGTCCGCCCAGCATCTCAGTATGGAAATGTTCGAGAACGGCAGAGGGTGGAAGGAACGTGGGTAGATGGGGCAAAGGCAAACATAGGGCCTCCCAATGATTTGCAGACTTTTCAGCAACAACAGCTTAGCGGCAAAAAGTTTGGACTGAATGGAGAGTTTGAAGTTGTGGGTGTGGTGTGAAAGTTATTTTTTCTATTTATACAACTGAGCAAATGTTCATTTTCTTTTAAAGCAAAGAAATTATATACCTGGATTTAGACAGTGCCTGTAAATATATGATGAGCAGCCATCTTTCTACTTCGCACAGTTCACTGAAAATGATCTGTCACTTTATTCAAGAAGTACTCTGATCTCAGAATCTCTGACTTTTAGATAGCATTTGTTCAGACTGTACAGTGGCTTTCAGTTGTTGTAAATTTGTTGTAAATGTTTGTTGTTTAAAATTTGATTTCATGATTGGTCAGAAATATGAAATATGTTGGTGATATGGTTTTTTCCTGCATGTTGTGTAGTGTGCAAAGAACATTTACTGAGTTAGGTTCATTATATATTTGTAAATAGAATAATGCATTTGGAGGAGGAGGGGGTGGGGTTAAAGCAGAAATTGAACCTGAAGGAACCCAAGATACATTTAAAAATAATAATATCTAATCATCTTAGACAAAGGTACAGCACACAACAAATCAGATAATCATTGAACATTTAGAAATACTTGAAAGTATTAGCCATATGTCAGAAACTAGTGCAAATTTTAAGTGTAACAGTACTTCTGAGATAAATAGAATATTGGGAAGAAATTATAAAAGTGTTGTCCTTAAGCTATAAACTAAGAATTTTAAATAATACAAGTGCATTTTTTTCGTTGTGTGAAAGGCATTTATGTAATTAGAAATCCAGATATTTTAAATAATACAAGTATTTTAGTTGTTGAAATCTGTTAAGAATGTATAATTGACTTATTGGCTGTGAATTGTGTTTATGAGGTGATATATATATTTTAAGTGATAAAAATGTGGGTTTTAAAAAAAAATTGTTTTTAAAAAATGGTAAAAAGAATTATAAAAAGACCTAAGAACTTTTTTTTAGGCACTTGTTAAATGATTAAATAAAACTAGTATTTTAAAAATGATAAAAGTTTGGGGGGTTTTCAAAACTTTTAACAGGATTTTTAATGTTAGTTTGGCAGAGTTTGAAGACTTCAGCAAGACAGTTGGTTGCATGCAGATATTATTCACTATTGCTGACACTTTGCACATTCCACTTGAAAGAAAACAAAAACTGTCACAGTTTGTGTATTTTTTTTTAATGAAGAAAAAAGAAAAAAAGAACTGTAACCTCCATGTGTAAGCATTATTATGTGTGTGTACATTTGCCTAAACACAAATATTTGCAGAATGTATGTACTCAATCTTGTTTCCCTTGAGACTATTTTAATTTGCCAATTGATGCATGGACATTTCTGGAACCATTCATTGTAGAACAGCTCATAATAACTTTTAGTTCGATAGACTGACAATAATATAAACAAAATATTTCAGAATTTCTGTCCTGACAAGAATCTATCTATCTGTCTATAATCTATCTATCTATCTATCTAGCAGGCAGCAGACAGACAGATTTGAGGTAAATACTATACCTCATATTAGAACCATGTCTTTGATGGTAGTATGCCTCTTTTAGGTCAAGTTTTCAAGAGGCTTCAGGTGTGAATTTAGGGTTCACAATAAATAGTTTATTAAACTTTAGGCTTGTAATTTAAAGCAAATTCATAGTCAGTGTTCTTGATGGAAAAGAATTAGCTATTTTGTATTCTTTCAAATATAAATTAATTGTTATTTCTGAAAGATGCAACCTTTTAAAGAACTAAGAAGTAGATTTTTCTCGTTTCTGTTTACTTTTTTTTTAAAGTGCAGACAATTTGATGGGTGAATGTGACTTGTCATTTCTACAATTGTCACACTCCACAGTTTAAGAATGAACCACAAACCTATGCTTGAACCAAACCATCAGTTAATATGCCAGACAGATCAACAGACAGGCATTCACAATCACTAGACAGTATAATGACTTTAATAATTACAAAAGTAGACCAAAGTTAGAGTATGTTGTAGAGAACCATATTTAGCTAACAAAACACTGTTTGCTTGTGATACAACAGATAATAGTCAATAGTCTGTGTAAATAATACTTGGGGTCACAGTGACTCAGAATAATCAGTAGCATAGGTGATAATGAGAGCGTGTCCAAAGTGTCCAGAGCTTTATTACAGTTAAATGTAATTCCTGCCTTTGGTTGGGATTCTAGACAAATAGCTGTATACTTGTAGAAGATGCCTCGACAGATTAGTTTAGTTTAGGACGAGTAGAATGACATTTAATCTAGTAGCGTATGATGGTGATATCTTACAGTTACAGTCTTGAGCCAGAATCAGACCAAACAGGAATCGGGCACTTAGAACATTTTAGAGACAGATACACAGGCTTATAAACAATAGTTTAGAAATTATTTGTACTTTGGTAAGGTTTCCATGTACTCTTATATATGAAGAACTTCTGAATACTCTTGTGTTTGAACCTCTGTGACATATTACCAGCCCATTTAGGTGCTTTGCTCTCATTGTTTCAGTTTGTAGAAAACTTTAATGACTTCACTGGATGAATAACCTAGCTATAATGACTTCCCTGAGCAAGTAATCTAGTTATAATGACTTCCCTGAACAAGTAATCTAGCTATAATGACTTCCCTGAACAGTAATCTAGCTATAATCATAATGACTTCACTGAACAAGTAATCTAGCTATAATGACTTCCCTGAACAAGTAATCTAGCTATAATGACTTTCCTGAACAGTAATCTAGCTATAAAGTATAATCACAATGACTTCACTGAACAAGTAATCTAGCTATAATGACTTCCCTGAACAAGTAATCTAGCTATAATGACTTTCCTGAACAGTAATCTAGCTATAATGACATCACCAGACAAGTAATCTTATAGTTCTCACACTCGTTTAAGAAATAAAGTGACTGAAGTTATAAAATTAAATTAAGACAAAAGTGTACAGAGTATTTGTTTACAAAGCCTTATTACCAATAGTTTGATTCACTAAGCAGCAAAGTACTATAATTCTTGTTATACAAACAAAAAGATAATGTTACTTAACTATACAATGTTTGCCCTGGAAACATAACTTTTGAATAAAGGCATTTGATTATGAGTTATGTAGATCAAAATAATGATCAAAACCTCTGGTAGTAATAGTCAGAAAATATTTAACAAAAGGCAAGTGTTGTCATAAAATTAATTACTAGATGTTGTTTCAGATATGAAACTTTACAAAGCAAATCTTGCATGGAAAATATATTTTACAAGCTTAATAGCTTTAACAAAACATTTTAGAGACAGTTAAATAGGAAAATAGAAATGTGTTTCTTCATATATTAAAATATATATTGTCTTGCTTCGATTTGTGGGAACAAAAGCACAATGCTAGAGATTGTTAATGGAGATACATATATTAAAATAAATATTGTCTTACTTCGATTTGTGGGAACAAAACAACAATGCTAGAAATTGTTAATGGAGATATATATCCATTCTTTATGGATTCTTGGCCCACCAGTGAAGTGATTGCAGGTCTATTGAGAAACGTGTCCTAGTTCTAGGTCAGCTCAGATTTAAATGGTAATTTCAAAAGTTAACTGGAAAAGAAAGGAAACATCTTTAAGAAGCAAGAAGTCCAATTGAAAGCAGACTTGAAAGATGCCATTTATGGGGGCTGCTTACTAGGTTTCCAAATATTGAAGTTAAAGTTGTACACATTCTTTCCTTCTCACTGTCCACATTTTTAAAAAGTACTTTTTCAACGAAAGAATGCATAATCCTTTACAATCCCAGCATCTTGTTGGTTCGATGTGTTATACCATAATTAGATTTATTTTATGAATTGATAGTGTATGCAGTTTCTGAAGAGATATCAGCTATTCATCACTAGCAACCACTGATGCCAGAGAAAAGGTCTGTTTGGGAGAACAAACAAGGGTGCTGCCAACATTAATTTCTTTTTAATTCGGTTTTTTTTTTTTCATGAGTATTTGTTTACTGGAGATTAAGATGTACCCTGGCAAGTGAAAATGCAAAACTTTTATTCATTTATGTCCAGACAGTTAGAAATAAATGTAAATTGCAAATATTATTTTGAATCAAATTATTGAATGAGATTAGAAGTAATAGTTTTCTGTACATGCATACTAGATGTATAGTGTATGTGTCTGCATTCAAAATTTGTTTAAAGAAAACACAAATGCTTTGTTTGATTTTGATGAATCTTAAAAGTTGTTTTTCTTTCAATTTGTGAATTGTATAAATTTAACAAATTTTCTGCTGTTCGTGAATGACTCGATTTTCTTTTAGTTTTATTAAATTTTAATTTAATGGGACTCATTAATAATGTCAGGACACTAATATGTACAGAAAGATATGCATGCCTTGTTCTATTGCAATTAATTTTATTTCAAGTGAAAATGCAGTTTATTATTTTAGCATCTTATATTATGAGAACTGTGCAAGTTGTTTACAAATGAGTGAGGGGTGTGTGTGTATCTTTTTTCTGGGGATATGCAGAGGATACACAGCATCTCCATCTTTTTTTTTCTTTAGAAAACAAAAAAATGTTTTTTACTTTCCTAAACTTTCCCTTCTCTTTCATAGATAATATGCACTTTGTGAAAAGAGAGAGGTAATGATTTGTTGTACATATATTCAAGGCCATTAGTACTTTGATCTTGCCACTTTTGCACAATGGTGAACTTTTTAAGGAAATTCTTTATGAAATTTGTCAGTGTTTTAGGCTATGCCACATCATGAAATCATCTGTAATTCATTTTTTCTCTCAGATTTTTAAGTTTTTGACACATTGAATCTCCTAGGTCTGTTTCATAAGCATTCACATGTATTTATTTCCAGTTATCGGATTCCAAGTTTCTGGCTTCCACAAAATGTGTATCATTATTTAATTTTAACATGATGATTTATTTTAATTGATCTTTATTATGTCCATTGAACATGCCTCATAAAATGTATTTGATAAGTCAGGGCAATTCATCTCTTCATCTAAAACTACTTTTTGAAGTTGTTCTAAGGAATAACAACTGCAAAATGTTTAATAATATTAATAATTAAATTTTAATTTGGGTTTTAATCAGCTGTGAATATTTACTTGCAGCCAAACAAATCAAGATGTTTTAATTTAATTTTTTACTCTTATTTTAGTAGGAAGCCTTTTCAGCTTCAGATAAAAATGAGAAAGAAATGCAACATGCAGTAACCAGATGCCTGTGTCAAAGTTAATCATAGGAACATGATTATATCTCAGAGGACCCCTCACAAGAGTTTACTCTGACAAGCCCTTATGCTTACTAAACTTCCACTTGCTTTGAAATACCAGTTCACTTTTCACAGGCAGTTTACAAATGGCTTCTTTCTTTTATATGCTGAAAGTAATTGAAATTCAAAAATATGAAAAGACTGTAATCACCTTGAATGATGAATGTCGTTGGAATTCAGTTAAACTGAAGTTTTGATAAACTATTGATTTAAACAGATTTGTTTAAAAGGAAAACAAATCTTTTAAGATTGTCTTAATTTTTTTGTCTTTAATTATACAGCACCAATGGCTGATATTTAGCTGAACAGATCCTTTTCTTTTATCTTGTTATGCATTAATTTTTAATTTTATTTTATATGATCCAACCACTATTTCACATAAATTAGGATTGCAGCAAAAATGAAAATAGGTCTGACCTTACATTGAAAATTACAGTACCAATTAAGTAATGTATATATTTATTTTTAAAGAATATGTAGAGGCAATGTGAAGTTACAGTTGTCAGTCTTTCTATCATCACATTATGTCTATAAATAACTTGTTGCGTATCACATGGTGCACCTCTTTCACCATCTTGTATAAGCAATTATCTTTCTAATTACCATAGATTTATCTCTTTTGTCATCATGTACTTACAGATACCTTTTTACTTACTGACATATTTTTCTCTTTTACCATATTGTCTTACCACTTTCTACTTACGAACAGATTTGCCTCATTGGCTCTCTACTATCCATTAGACTGTAAACTTTTACCGTCTTTTACACTTGAGGCTAGTTGCATCTCTTACCATTTTGAATCTGCAGAGAGTAGTAGCTTGCTTCTCTCAGATTAAAAAAACAACCACTATATGGTAACTACATATGTTTTTTGCAGAGCTTGTCCCTTTCAGTTTTAAAATTTATTAAGTAAGATACTATAAAACATATGACAGATAGTTGCAGTTTGAAAAAGACAGATTAAAACTTCACTTTTGCAGTACCCTTCTTTAAGCATCCTTAGATTCAGGGGTAGATAACTGATATAATTTGTTTATTATTGTATCATTTAGTTTACTTTTTTTTTAAAAATTGCTGTACAGATGCAGTTCTTTTTCTTGGCTAGAATTAGTTTTTTTTTCTTTCCTGCTCGTATTTGTCCCGCTTCTGCATTTTTTCGACAAAAAAATCTTCTGATGACGATCTTTGTGCCATGACATTATTGTAGTGTTTTAAATACATCATTGCAGTGATTTCACTGACATCATAATATTTTATGGCATCATTGTGACGATTTCATTGACATTATTGTAGCATTTTAATGACACTATTGCAGTGATTTCACTGACATCATTGTAATGTTTTTAATGACATCATTGCAATGCTTTTACTGTCATTAGTTTTCAATAACTTAAAATAATTAGCTTGTTGTCTATTAATTGGATGTAAATTATTTTGTTGTTTATTTTTGTTTTTTGTTTTGTTGTATTTGTTTTAAACAACCACGCTGTAATTTGGTGAGATATAGGAACGGTGGCACACTGTGATAAGAGTTTGACCTAAACATAGATGTCTTTTGACCTTCGCTGTCTTTTGATCTAGACATCAAAACAGATGTCTCTTTATGTAAACATCATCTCTTTTCTAACACAGATTTGTCACTAATGTGTTTTTTCTGTTGTTGTTTCATGTTTTTGCATAAAAGAGAATGGTGTTCCTATGTTAGGAATTTACCAATTCGAGAGTTGATGAGTGTTTTTTATTGTTCCTTTGTGTATGTAGTTTATTTAAGACGTGTGCGCGCACAGTGTATGTAAAATATAGTTGGTGTGTGGGTAGTATTCCTATATATATAATAATATGTATGGTGTGTGTGTGTGTGCGTGTGCGTGCGTGTGTGTGCATCAGTCGAGCTCAATGATAGAATAGATATGGTAGTTTCTCTCTATTTTGCTCGAATCTTAATCACATCCGATTGTAATGTAAATCTAGTTAGTTTTTCATTCTATTTCGTTTGTTTGTTTTCCAGATATTCCGTGTCCAATTATTATAATTAGATTTTTCCAGGTTTCCGTGCTATTTGACATCACCCGTGTTGATCATAGGCTGGCTTAAGTTGATACTGATGTGCAAGTCTAAAATGTGAAATTATTTGGCAGGATTTTTTCAATGGACCCTCAGCAAACTCTGCTGATGAGTTAATTGAGAGCGTTACATCTGTCGTGTCAGTAGTTGTGACGACATAAGCAGGTGTACTGAAGGTATTAAATTACTTATTAATTAAGCTTTGTCATTACATTATTTTAAATGCATTTACCTCAAAAGACTATTACGTCTCTGTTTCTAAAGTAGTACTCATTTAGTGTCACTTAGTACACCGCGTTATCAACGCCTGCATTCGCAAGGGTTCTTGCTTTCTGACTTTTCTTCGAGTACTTCAAACGGTTAACACAACTCGCGTTTTTCTTTCTCGGTGAAAATGAACATGGTTGTTTTTTTAATAGGAGATGAGCTTGACAGCACTGCAAGTACAGCCACCATACAGAGTTTCAAGAACTACCTGTAACGTTTCACACATCAGCCAACATCTTTAGATTTTCTACGAACAATTAAGGCGTAATGCCCCTAAGTCGTGTGTAGATTTTCTACGAACAATTAAGGCGTAATGCCCCAAAGTCGTGTGTAGATTTTCTACGAACATTTAAGGCGTAATGCCCCAAAGTCGTGTGTAGATTTTCTACGAACATTTAAGGCGTAATGCCCCAAAGTCGTGTGTAGATTTTCTACGAACAATTAAGGCGCAATGCCCCAAAGTCGTGTGTAGATTTTCTACAAGCAATTAAGGCGTAATGCCCCAAAGTCGTGTGTAGATTTTCTACAAACAATTAAGGCGTAATGCCCCAAAGTCGTGTATACCCGACGTTATTCCAGCATCTCTACAATTTCAATGTTCACCTGCTGTACTACCTTAATTGATGAACATAATCAACAATTCTCTTTTTACCATGACATTTTCTCCATCACTTTGTAAACTATCTATTTTAAGTCTCTTTCTTGAAAGGACCTCCGCCCCAGCAATCCTCGACCCTAACGACTTTTAGAAACGATCGCCAAGATTTTAATCTATCGTTTTATCAAAAGTAGTGGTGGTGGTGGGGGGGGTTCTTAAGTATCAACGTTTCACCTAAGTTATCATATTTATTTCACAGTTAGCTTATCTCTTTCATCACAACTCAGAAACTGCCCCTTGGAACAAAAAATAAGTTTTCAGCTTATTCATATCTCTAACTCCATTTTTCTTACATTCAAGTCTCATGTAGCAAAATGTACAAAATATTTCAAAGTCCATTCTCTCTCAATCAGTCAATTAACTCACCATTAAGCTAATGGCCGCCTTTCATGACTGGGCTTCTTGCCACATCAAATTCAAGTGATTAGTCAATAGAATTCTCTACAGCGTGTAAACTTTTGATCTCAGCCCATTCGTTGGTCTCGTACTCGTAAATCTTAACCATCGGATAATAAAAACTACTCATCTAGTTGGAACTGGTTTGCATTACATCAGCTATTTCCAGCATATTCTCAACTCGAGTGTTTACTCCAACACTGACATTTATACAAATACCATCATTATGAGTGCCCAAGGTCGTGTCATCTCAACAATTTATATAACAATTAAATTTAGAAATAGGGATAGGCAAATTTACTGCGTCACAACCCCTATCCTGTGCCTCCCCAGTTGTACTGATAATTTTAATAACTGCACATACCAAATTATAAATGATATTGCTTCCACCAGACAAAGTGAAGAGAATTATGTTTCTGAAGCTGTCTTCATTGATGAATAGTACGGTAACAATAGAATACGTAAGAGTTGTTACTTTTAAAAGGGCATTTGAAATTCTCAGTTTACATGTACCTATAAATAAAATATAAGCTTCATCTGTAGTAGAATGTTTGACTGAATTGATTGATATGATATCACTTCCATCTGCTAGTTACAAATGCATCGAACGCTGCCATTGGCTTTATCTCAGTGCTTTCTATAATGCATATTTACTGGCTCTAATCATCATCATATGTTGGTGTGTTTTGTCTTCGTATAGGTTTTTAAAAACAAAACAAAACAAGAACTGTACACGTGACTAGGGTTTGCGTCAGCGGGTGACGAACACAAAATAAAATTTGTCTGAGCAGAAAATTTATCATGCTTTAGTTTTCACAATAAATATTTATCTATATAACAAAACACACGCACACAGACATACGCACGCACACACATAGGAAAAACAAATAAAAGCACCAATGCAATGGTAGACCTAACGAGTAAAAAAAAAAAATGGCTTTAATCACAAGACATGAGATTCATACAAAGTATGGAATGAAATACTAGTACGGAAATGAAAGCCAAGTCAACGCCCTATTTACCGACTTTTGGTTAAGCACTATATGCAGGAACTCACACTTGGAACAATGGGAGGACTTTTTACAAAATGTAAATTTATAGGAATGTGATAAATAAATTTATACTGTTCACTTGTGACAAAGCAATTTTATTAAATTAAAATGCTCTAAGTTCGATAAGCAGTAAAAAAAAAAACAACGTAAAATCAAATAAACATCTACGTTCGGAAATTGTCAGTCATCTACGTCTGGACGCTTCATTTGTAGTTATTTCTGCAGAGCGTCAGTGTGAAAGGATGAATCCTACAACAAACAAACAAACAAGGGAAAAAAGAGACATTTTTGAGGAGAAATTTAAATTATTGCTTGCGAAAGGTTTTAACATTCATTATTTTACATTCAGCGTGTTAAGCATTTAATTTTTTATCTAAATGTACACACACACACACACTCACACACATCATATTTAAACGCAATGTACACTTACCATAGTACCATACATAGCAATCAATGTACACACACCATATTCAAACGCAATCAATGTACACACACACCATATTTAAACGCAATCAATGTACATCATATAACACAATCAATTTTCAACAACCAAAACAATGAATGAACATGAGTAATTATCAGTCTAATGCAATGTACATGCATCATAACAATCAATATAAGCTCACATACATATAGCATGTACACATGCATAGCAATCATTGTATATCCATAAATTCATAACAATAAATTACACCTATACATATATTGCAACCATGTTTTTTACACTTTTATAACAAGCATCGTGCCCATATACATTTATAGCAATCAGTATATACATTTATAGCAATCAGTATATACGTATACAGACATCAATCATTGTACATGTATGCTTACATAACAATCAGTGTACACGTATATAGACATCAATCACTGTACATGTATGCTTACATAACAATAAGTGTACACGTATATAGACATCAATCACTGTACATGTATGCTTACATAACAATAAGTGTACACGTATACATACACATAGCTATCGTATACGTTTTCATATACAGCAATCGTTTATCACGTATACAAATATAGCAGTGAACATTTTCACAACTCCTATTTTCTTAAGTGTGCCCAGGGCTCTTGTTGCTTGTAAGGCGAACAGATTTGTGTTCAGGACTCTTGTTGCTTGTATTGCGAATAGTTTTGTGATTTGTGCCCAAAGCCCTTGCTGCTTGCATTGCGAATAGACTTGTGCCCAGGGCTGTTGTTGCGACGAACAGATTTGTGTTCAGGGCTCTTGCTTGTATTGGGAACAGATTTATGTTCAGTGCTGTTTCTGCTCACAATAACGCGATATGAGTTAAAGCTTGTAAAGAAGTCAAAAACGATCATATCGTTATAAACCATGTGACTAATAACAAATGAAAGGAAGAAATGGTGAACTTTATAAATACGTAGCTTGTCCATCATTTTATTCGTCTTTGAACAACTGTCAGCCATCATAGTCGAAAAGCTATGAACGTGTACTTGACACGTCGCGCACCATTACTTGCAATGTGCTAGCAGCATCAAGGATGAGGGTTTAAAAAAATGAAAAGAAAGAAAAGGTTGATTTTTGTAGGCACGCAACTTACTGACGTCACAATTTACGTAATGCTTTTGTTTACCTTATACTGTGGGCTGGCAAAAGTCAGGAAGAAAACATTGTAAAAGCTTGCGCACGTGTGTGCGTGTGTTTGTGTGTGTGTGTGTGTGTATGTGTGTGTGTGTGTGTGTGTGTGTGTGTGTGTGTGTGTGTATGTGTTGGAGTGTCTTGTGTTGTAGGATCTGAAAGCTGAAGAGTGTTTAAGTTCGCATCTTGAGCTTAGTGGATACAGAGGTAAGAAAGAGGTCACGACTTGCATACCAAATTAAAGACTTCACGAAGTTTGGATGGCATCTCTCTCTCTCTCTCCAAGATGAGCACACTCTCAGGCACACAGACTATTAAAATCGGCTTTAAATAAAAACAATAAACCCACTATAAATGTTATAATTGTTTCATTATTATTGTGCGCGTGTTTGTGTGTGTGGTGTGGAAAAAAAACCAACAGAAAAGAACTAATTTAAATGCCAGTGCAAATTATTATACAAAAGTGAAGATTTTAGTTTCGTGGAAAAATAATAAATTTAAACATGCATTATTGTTGTAGTGAAATACAACAATAATATACAACATTGTTTATAAGAGAACGAGAGCATTCAGGTTAGCCACGGTATCTGTAACAAAGGTATTTTACACCAGCTCAATCTCCAAAACATTTACAGCGAGAGTAACATTGGAAACATTACACTTAAAGCCAGCGTAAAACTGGAAACAGTATATTTACAGCCAGCGTAACACTGGAAACAGTATATCTACAGCCAGCGTAACACTGGAAACAGTATATTTACAGCCAGCGTAACATTAGAAACAGTACATTTACAGCCAGTAAAACATTGGAAACAGTACATTTTCAAAGAATAAAAGAAATTAAAAACACGCTTACTTAACATGCATTCCCACCAAAACAACAACCCCCCCCCAAAAAAAAAGAAAAAAAAATGTTTAGTTTACTAAGACCGATAAATGATTTACAAAATTTAGCGATGACGATGTTTAACGACGTGAACTGAACTTGTCAATCTGATGTCAGATCGCCCGCCTTTCTCTCCGTTGTGCAGTTGGCTGGACCGCTGACGGGAGGACCGGTGCAGTTTCTTGTTTTCGGATCGACACCGACCACGGCTGTCTGCACGAATGCCATCGGGTCGCTTTGGCATTAAATCACCACGCTGTTTGTGATTATTACGTTCGTATCGTTTATTTTTGTCATCGAGACATTTTGAAGCGGCATCTACATTTCGACCTCGCGTGACTACGGACACGGAATGGCGAGAGCGTGAGGTTTCTCGAGATTCTTTTATTTTGTCCCTTCGCTTTGACTGACTAGGGGAGACCAATCTGCGCGAAAAGCGATCTAGCATTGTCTCCCTTCTTTTCCAGCGTTCCCTGGAAGTGCTTCTCTGTCTCTGTTCGGAAAACCACCTTAACGAATCGCGACTGTGTTCACGTTTGGATGACCCTCGGTGCGAGTGTCGCCGACATGACACGGGTTTGTCCTTACCGTTCCACCGACAGGCACTCGCGTCACGCTTGCGACAAGTCTCGTATGCTCGTGGATGGGAATCAGGAATCGCAGTGGATCTTACGTCGGAGTCGGCATGACGAAACGCGTAACTGTTACTGCGGCTTCTCTTGGAAGCGTGCGCTGAGGTGTGACGTGACATGTCAGGATGACTTTTTGTAGATGATGACGAAAGCTCTGGCCTTGATAAAGCACAAGTGATTTTTGAGGAAAGCCCTGATTTAGGTAAAACAGGGGCAGACAATGAAGAAAGTTTCGGTCGAGGCAAAGCATTTTGGGGATGACACTCGGCCTTTCCGGTCTTGGTTTGCACAGTGTCCAGAAAATTCTGCGCTACGTCATTATGTAGTTTAGAAGCTTCAGCAAGAAATCTTTTCCCTGTTTGCTCTGTGGAAAACTGGGTTGCTTTCATTTTATGGCTGTACATTCGTCTGCTATCCTCTTGACCTCCAGGCGGTGAATGAATACATGTACGCGGCCTTTTAGCTGACCTTCCCCAACTTTCGGCCTCGCTCTTTGATAAAGTTAGAACGCCATTTTTTGGACCACTGTCGTCGTCGCGACCAGATGAAAACATTTTGCAGGCTTGATCCGGGGACGATACAATGACAACATTTGCGACCATGTGTTCTTTACGACCTTGACTTCGCTGAGGGCGATTACTCTTGTCTGTGGCATGGTATTTATGAGAACTGTTTCTGAGTGCTGTTGAATGGCTCATACTTTCTGCCCCATTTCTTAATGGCTTATCGTTCCTTAGAACGAAATGCATTTCTTGGCCATTCACGGAAGGGTGGGCAGCTTCAATTTTACAAGTCTTAACGTTGTCCTCTGTCACTTTGCAGTTATCGCTAACGACATTTACCACTGTTGCGTTCTCACGGTTGGGTGAAAGTAGCTCATCAATGGGTATATCTCTTAACTTGCCACATTTTTCACTCTCAAGAGGGTTGTCTTCCTTTGATTGTAATTCCTGCTGCTTCTGTCCTGGCTCAGAGGATGCCAAAGTTTGGGGAGTGTTAGAGTGTTGTCCTTGGGACAACGATAATTTCACTGGAATGCGTTTTACTGTAGGTGATCGAGCCACTGGAATGTGTTCAATTGCAGGTGATCGAGCCTTACGGGCATCTCTTGTTTTGGTGCCTTGTGAAAGGGGTGACTTACTTAAGCTCTCTTTTGGTGGGCTCTCAGTAGTTTGCACAGCCAAGGCGAGGGGGACTTCTTGTTTCGCAACGCAATCTTTGCTGTGCAAAGACACATGAGTGCCACCCCACTTGTTATCTGAAATTTGGCAGGTCTTTTGCTTCAATTTCCAAAAGAGAGAATCCATGTTGCGAGCACCCAATCTGCATTGTTGACTTTTTCTTGATGCAACTGGAGAACTCTGAATGGAGTCATCTTCAACTGACAATGTTTTGGGCTGGGCGTTGATGTCAGAACTGTTACCAGCGTTCACATCTGGCACTGTTTTTGATGGTAAAATATTGACTTGTTCACTGCACTTTCTAGAAGCTGACTCACTCGGATGAGAACACCTACTGAAGACAAACCCATCTCGTTCACAGCACTGTGTAGACCCGTCACCAGGTGTACTCAGGGAAATACGCGAATATACTTTTGGTGCCATATTTTCGTGAGTCGACTTCCGGATGTCCAACTTAAACACTGGTCCACTTTTTATTAACCTGTTGATTTTTAATCGATTAACAGTCAATTCAGTACTTCTTAATCTGTTTTCTGCTAATCGTTTGACAGGCAAATCAGAGCTTGTTGACACATCATCTGTCACTCGTTTGACCGGAATTTCAGCATTTGTCAACTTTTTGTCTGTCAATTGTTTGATCGGCAGCTCATTGTTTGTTAACTGTTGGACAGGCAGTTCAGTGCTTGTTAGTTGTTTGAGAGGTAGTACAGCATTTGCTAAATGTTTGTCTGCCAGTTGTTTGACCGACAATTCAGTACATATTAGCCCGTTGTCTTTTAATCGTTCAACAGCCACTTTATCTACGTCTATGTGGGTATTTTCTTGGAAGTAGTTAATTATTTTTGGTTTACCTTCATCTGTGAGTTTTAAATCCGATCTATCTTCGTCATTCAGAAACAGCCCCACTTTTCCTTTAGCAGTGAAAATTAATCCTTTACTTTCATCGTTATGTGTTAACTCTGACCTCCCTTCATCAGTCTGAATGAGCCCTGTTTTACCTTCACCAGTCAGAAGTAACTCTATTTTACCTTCATCACAAGTAGTTGGCACTGTGGCCTCCTTTATACCCTGGTTGCTGTCGTGCTGGATGTTCTGTGTACGGTGGGTTTCCGTTGGAAGCACTCTTGCAGCACTAACGCCGTTCTCGTCTGATTTCATTGCTCGGCAACAATACCCCAGATCAGAAGGCTGTAAGAAATGGCTAGCCTTTAGACACGTAGACCACTTGTCGCCATCTTTACTTGAAATGCTCTGTTGCAAGGGAACTGGGGCTAGTAAATGGGACACCACTTGGCCGTCAGCTGATTGAACCTTGACACTTTCAATTTCGTTGTGGTCTGGATCGGTACATTCCAGCCTACTGATCTCATCTGCTTGGACAAGATCCCTGTCAACGTCTATCAGAGGTCGCCCTTCTGATCGGATGCAGCGTTCTGCTTGTGTGATTGCACTTCGCTGAGCTTCAGAAGGTGGCAGCGTCTCACTGGCACCAGTGGTTGTCGGTTTGAGACTGGTCGTGGCAGCATGGTGACGGAGCGACAGGCCAGTGTTGATTTGGCCGATATCGTGGTTCGCAAGAAAGTGAGTAGCTGAAACGTTTGCACCATCAGACTCCTGCGCCTCAGCAGCAGGCTGCAGTTGGGTTGTCTTTGGCTCTACTTCTTTGGCCGGCGACCGGAGTTGGTAATCAAGAATCCTGAGGAATAAATAATAAAATAAGCCATTGGCGGTAAAACTCTCCACGCGCAGATTAAATGCAGCCAAAGTTTCGATAAAGATAGTAGAATATGCGAAGATTTTTTAATTTAATTTTTCTTTATATATAAGGCTTTCCGAAAGAAATCTAAAAAATGATAAAACGAAATAACTGTAAACAACAGAATAAAACAATGAATGCGTAATGAGAAACTTACTCGAAAGCATGACCTCACAATATCGCCTTTTGCAACCAAATACTTTGTTTTCTTGGGGAAATCCATTGACTTTCATAATTTTGTCATGGAAGGAAGAAAGCAACAGGGCTAAAACTAAATATACTATCTTGATTCAGTTGATAACTGTCGCAAATGGCCATTTATAAGAAATGACAAAGACAAGGAGATACAAAAGTCAACACACTTTGTAATGACCTAAGAAAAATACACTGAGGAGAGAAAAATAGCCATTTCAAATTCTACTGAGGATATTCTCGAATGTGGATTAATATTTTTATTTTTTTTCTTTCTGATGAAACATCGTGGCTTGAACTTTTTATTGAAGTCGCTCTTATGGGAGTAGTCCTGAGTCAAGGGACGTAAACATTTATTGAATGTTGAAACCGCGCTAAAACAATGTTTTAGTAAGAGTTTTGTCCCTTACTTTGTAGTTCACTCGCTCTCACTCTCTCTCTCTTGTTCTCGTTACTTTGACATTGCTTCACTTGCTTGGAACTAGTGTAATATTTTATTACATTAAAAAAAATAAATAAAGCTCCGAGTCAGAATTTATATATTCTGAAACAGGATTGCTGTCGTTGAAAGGAATTATTTTTTTTTTAGTTTCGAGGATAAAGCTGAGCTCACTCGCGAATACAGGCATTGCATGATTATGTTTTTTCTTTTTCTTTTTAACTGTTCGACATCTTCTAAAATGACACACACACACACACACACACACACACACGCACACACACACACACACACACACACGCACGCACGCACGCACGCAAACAAACACACCACTTTCTAGGCAGAAGAGTGAGGTCTTAGAAAAATCCACGAGAATCAGACAATTGAACAAATGGATTAACAGAGAATGAGATAAGGACAAAGGTAATTTTTGCATTGATACTGTCGTTGACACAACAGAATATGTGATAGTTTAATAAGTTTAACAAACATTTTAATTAGCACGCTATCACAGTACATTACACCCTGAAAACCTACTAACACTACAATTTATTAACTCACGATAAATTTATTTACACCATATCTGTCATGAGCACACCATATCTAATTATTAGCTGACCACAACCAGCCAGTAACACTACCTGTATAGATAAGTAGCAAATAATGATAATATCAAAAAGATAATTCCACCAATAGTGATAAGAGCAAAACGCCATCTCCATTAACAACAATAGAACACCATTACAACTAATAACAATAATACTATTTATAATACAAGTACTACTTCTACTCCTGACGCTACTACTGCTACTTCAACTTTTTTACTACTACTGCCTAAACTGACCGAAACAAATGGTCAGCGCTTCTGGACCATGCCACCTTTAGAGCTCGGCCATAAGTTAAATGTATTGCTGACTTACCAGTGATCTCATGCATCAAGTCTGCACATCTATGACTCCTAATTTCTCTTGGCCATGTCAAACAATATTTTCTATTCGACCTCGTGCTGGTATATAAACAGATAATAGGCTAGTGTCTTAGAGTGCAATTAATCAGAGAGGCTCTTTATTCCACCAATCATAGGGACTCTTTATTCTTTGTTGCAATATTGGCTAGCCGTTAAGGCTCAAAGACTTTGTTGCAATATTGGCTAGCCGTTAAGGCTCAAAGACTTTGTTGCAATATTGGCTAGCCGTTAAGGCTCAAAGACTTTGTTGCAATATTGGCTAGCCGTTAAGGCTCAAAGACTTTGTTGCAATATTGGCTAGACGTTAAGGCTTAAAAACTTCTTGCAGGCAAAACCATCATCAGACTCAGACATGCGTGAAAATGTCATGAGGCGAAAGCCTTCCCACTGAAACTGAGTGCATTACTCAAAGATTTGGTTACAATATTGATTAGACTCGAAGGCTTAAAGACTTTGTTACAATATCGGTTAGACCCTAAGGTTCTACCACTTCGTTACAATATTGGTTAGACCCTAAAGTTGGCCTAAAGCTTAAACACTTAGTTACAATATCGATGGTACTTTAAGGCTCAAACTGTCAAAGACTTCGTTACAACATCAGTTAGACTCTAAGACTTTGTTACAATATCGGTCGGACTTTAAGGCTCAAAGACTTCGTTACAGTTTTGGTTAGACTCTAAGACTTAAAGCCTTTGCTACAATATTGGCTAGATTTAAAAGCTCAAACTCTTTTATAGAATATCGGTTAAACATTAAGACTCAAAGATTCTGCTTTCAGGTGAAATCACAACCTTTGATACTCAGTCGTTATAATATATAAACAGTTTAGTCGATATCTATTCAAATAAATTTTCTAGACATCAAAAGGCAATTTTACATTTCATTACTTGGCACATTTTGCTATTGCAACAGTAAACGCATTGTTGTGATAAAGGCAATGTAGCCGAAAAGTCGGTTCCTGCATTTGCTTTCGTGTGTCGTATACATACACGTGTTTGCATGTTTATGTTGCCCTGGTTACTATATTTTAGTTGTGGGGTGGGGGAGCAAAGCGTGCTGTTCCAGTAACCGTTCACCTACCGTGAGTGTGAAGACATCTTAATAGGCATTGTGCTCGACGTCTCTGATGTGGACGAAGAAGACGATGATGACGATGTCGACAGAGATCGTTGCCGCCGTCGTCGCTTGCTGTGACGCCAGGCACGCCGCCGTTTCATCTTGCGATGCAAACTGCCAGCGTCGCTTGAAAGCGACGAAGGGGAGAACTCGGAGATGTGTTGGGAAGATCTAGAAGTTGTCTTCCTGCCGGGTCGGGGCACACAACAGTGACGACAGTAAGGACAGCGACTGTGATGTGACTGAGATTTTCGTGCGCTCGTCAGAGAGGAAGGCGACAAGCTGGACGTTGAAGATGACAACGTTGACGAAGACGATGATCGAGACGAAGAGCGGCTTCTTAATGTGTGGTTGGCACTTCGGGCAGACGCTCTGGAGCTTCCGGAAGAGTATCGACGCTGTCGATTGTCTCCCTTTTTGCCTCGCCATCGACGATGTTTTTTGGGTCTGCAATTTCGCTGTCTGGAATGTTTGAAAAAAAAAAAAAGTAGTCAGTGACGTATAAGAACGGTAGGACGTGTCAAATACAATTTAAAAAAAATGTTTAAATGACGCTTAGTTGTTTTGGGTGCATTCTTCTAAACTTTACAGTGGCCGGATGGCGTTTGGCTCTTCATAAGTTCAACCGTTAGTATTAGTGAAAAAATAAATTAAATAATTTTTTGTTATAAAATATATAAGTAGGCCTAGTAATAATCTAAATCTACTACGACTACTGCAACATTTGCAACTAATTCTTTTTAAAAGGGAATTATATAGCAACATTGGCGAGGCATGTGCAGATTAATTATTGGTAGTAATTGACTGTTTTCTTCAATTAACAAAAGTATATATAAGAAACAAAAAGAAAAGAAAATGTAACCTGAACCAAACCTAACAATAACAAGACGAAGAACAAACTTATCCAAATAAATGTGCCTTCTAATTTCCCACAACACCGAAACTAACATGATTTTAACTGTCAGTCTATTTAGATTACGTCTATCTGACTCTATCACGTCCTGACATGATTTTAACTGTCAGTCTATTTAGATTACGTCTATCACGTCCTGACATGATTTTAACTGTCAGTCTATTTAGATTACATCTATCACGTCCTGACATGATTTTAACTGTCAGTCTGTTTAGATTGCGTCCTTCACGTACTGACAGATGAAGCATATTATAGTGACAGCATCGACAGTAGGTGTATAATTTAGCTCGCCATTTAGCATACATCTCAGCTGCGCTGCATTATGGAAACTCTACCAGGTGAGCTGAGGAATGGGTAAGTTAGGTAAGAAATCTGAAAATTACTTTTATCATTCTTTTATACGTACCTCTCAATAGGAATCATTTAAGAAGCTCATCGCCAAAGGGTATCAAAAATTGAAGTACATGTACATTACCAGAAGTATAAAAAGTAGATGTACATCACTACAGAGTATCTAAAGTGGAAGGACATCAACAGAGAGAGTGTCAAAAATTAGAAGTACATCACTAGGTTTTGTAATTCCACACATGTTTAAGTATAATAAAAAAAAAAAACTTGGTCTTAATCTTATCTCTAACACTAATCGTATCTCATGTCCATACGATGAATAGTATTGTTTTTGTTTCTGTATTTCACAAATGTCACTTCATTTTGCTCCAACACCCTTGTGTCACATTTTGACTTAATAGCAGAGGGTAATGTGTTTCTTAGAATTAACCCTACCGGAGAGACCGCCAAATACAAATACAAATTAATCTTATCTGGAACCAGCGCGAAAGCCGGAAGCGCCCCCTACACCACTACTACCTGGAATCTGAAAGAGTGTCGTCAGGCAAAACGTATTTCGTAAAACCTCTTGAAACCGTCCTTTCGTAGGCCTATATATGTTCATCCATCTAAATCGTCCATCCATCCATCCATCCATCGAACTCTGTCCAGTAGCCAGTAAAGAGGCCGCTAGTGATCCGAAGGTTTAACCTTATTGTTTAAGCAAAACGCCTGCTAGCAATGATTTCTCCTTAACAATGACTTCACAGGAACAAACGTCCATCAGAAAAGATCAAACTGTTTTGGTAGCCATCAGTCTCTGCTCGTCGATCACGGGAGCGTTCAAACTTCTAACTCTGACATTTGCACGAATGTGAAAGAAACTCCTAGCCGGGATATTTTTTAATGAAAAATTCCACGAAGCTCGATGACATTTTTCAACGAGCACTTCCATCTTTCCTAAGCTGTTCATTAAGAAATAAGGTGGAGGGTAAATTGAACAAACCGTGCGAACTTTGCTGTCACGTGATAAATGCCATTAACTTACGCCGACCATAGTCGATTCTACTGAAAGACCCCCAAAGATAAAAGCAAACTCGTTTTAGAGTCCAGTCATAAAAACTCTTTTTCTTATTTTTATTTATGGGCTTTGACAATTCTTGTTAATGAGGCCTGCGTGTGCTCAGTCCATTCAGATGCCGGAACATTTCCTCACTTAATAACGCCCTTCGTCAGTTCAGTATCTTAACTCGCTTCACGCTGAAGCCATTTTTATGTTCAGGACCGATAAACCTTCACTCACTCATGCACCTAGTTACTTAACCTCCCACCAGCACACGCTGTTAAGGGGTGACCCGTTAGCAAAATATGTATTTTATGTGTGCGTGGTTCCAATCAACTCGGAGATTCAAAGAACACATGTCGACAGATTGTACTGCTAAAGGGGGCCGGAGGTACCTCCCAGACATATACACATATTTTACAAACTATACGTAAAATGTAGGTATCAAGTACAAGGCATTTTAAGATTTAAAAATTAAATAATATGAAACAGGTTGTCTTGTCCTTATATTATAAAGACAAGACAACCTGTTTCATATTACTTACTGTTGCTATAATTCTGTCATTACTATTGCTTTAATTCCTTCATTACTATTGCTATAATTCTGTCATTACTATTGCTAAAATTCCTTCATTACTATTGCTATAATTCTGTCATTACTATTGCTTTAATTCCTTCATTACTATTGCTATAATTCTGTCATTACTATTGCTTTAATTCCTTCATTACTATTGCTATAATTCTGTCATTACTATTGCTATAATTCCTTCATTACTATTAGCTATAATTCTTTCACTGCTGTTCTTATAACGTCTTTCATTACTTTTGCTACAAATCTTTCATTACTGTTGCTATAATTCTTTCATTACTGTTCCTACAAGTCTTCATTACTGCTGCTAACTGCTGTGGAACTGACAATGATTATGTATAAAAGCTCTTAGCGCTTTTGGATGTTAGTCTCTAAACAGGCATTGCAGTGTAGTATGTTGACTAAACAGGCATCGCTCTGTAGCTTGCTGGGTCAACAGGTGCGGCCTGTAAATTGTTATGCATTTTTCTATAACGTGTTGTGTCACTACCACAAGACAACAGATGCTGCCTTGAGGACTTTTGGGTCAACAGGTGCTGCCTTGAGGACTGGTCAACAGGTGCAGTGCTGTAGTCTATTGGGTCACCAGGCGCTGTCTTGTAATGCATTTGGTCAACAGTTGATGCTTTGTAATGTGCTCTGGACCAACAGGTGCTTTTATCCCTGTAAAGTATTGGGTCAACCGGTCTTGCCCTGTAATGTTTTGAGTCAGTAGGTGCTACTCTATAATGTGTTGGATGAACAGGTGTTTCCCTGTAATGTTTTGGGTCAACAAGTGCTGCTCTGTAAATTGTTATGGTTAACTTGCCACAAAGCACAAGCATCAGTGCAAAGAACAAATTCTTACCCAAGAGTGCCCACAAAAAACACGTTCAGTTACATTTCAGCCCGTTCCTACATGTGCCTGAACAGCACCTGTTATCTGAAGTGGTACAATTGCGCAGCGAAATTTTACAAAAAGTTAATTGCTGGAAAAATGTTATGTATACGGGAATACTGCTATATGAAAACTGGTTTTGGGCACAGTAATCGACTTTTGACATAATTTGTTATGTTCAAAATAGTTACCAACCCAGACATATACTCTGGTTGTAATGAGATTCCTGCTCTTTCTCGACATTTAATAAAATTGGCATTTTTCATATACTGACAACTTTTCAATTGTGAAACAGTTGAATTGGAGTGGTCACTAAATTGTTTGTTACGAAAGAGATACGTTCATTTCATTTGCCAAATGAGTTCAAGCTGGTAGTGTTATAATTTTTTTCCATTTCGTTTCTATTTCATTCTACTTCTCCCCCCCCCCACCCAACACACACTTCTATCCTTCCATATCTATTATTTTTATTTATTACATCTTGTGACAAGAAGCCAACCTAGTTATTGATAATGATTATTATTATTAATTATCCATAACTAATGACAAATGATAAGAATCTTAATTTATGTTATTAATAATTCTCTAGAACACCACTTGTCTCTCTCACTTTTGCGGATATGCGGGCACTGTAAACATTTTCTCTCTTCCACAACATTAAAGACAAAATTTCCTGTCTCAGTAGTTCTCTAGGTGGAAACATCTTACCAAAGGAGAAGACAAATTCATATTTAATCTATATTTTGTGAGCCCCCATCCACCCACTATTTCTTCAACATATTGTTATCAATATCTGTAAGAAGGTCAATAAATTTATTAATCAACAATCAAATATACACATAACAAATACAATCAAAAGTTTATTTAACATCAATATTTCTACAAAACCACATTTGCATAATTTGAATGCTTATACAGTCTTATATCCTAACACACTTCAGCAGATTAGTGTCAATATAAATCACAGGATCATTCTTATCAGAGAACAGAAATGGGGTTATAGGGAGATAAGCGATAATACTTTGTACATAACCTTGCCAAGATGATGCAACGATAGTCTATCATGTGCTTTTGTAACAATGTCACAAGTTTATTGTTCACAATAAAATTGTCAAAATTGTGTCCCTCTAGCTGCTATTCTCTTGAAACTAGTCTGGGTGCTCCTTCGCTGTATTAGTTCCCTCAAGTAGAACAACAATGTAGCAATTTCCAGTAACTTTCTTATACCAGATATTCTTGGGGTTCACACTTCACTGAAACAAGAATGTTCGCTTCACTCACGAAAAATTGTCCTGCATTGATGAGAATAAATGAAGACACGGCGTTGAAGGACGATATCCCTGACACAGCAAAGGGAATGAAGACACGCTGATGAAGGACGAAATCCCTGACACAGGAAATAAATGAAGTCACTGTGTTTTAAGGGCAATCTAGGGCTTTCTAGGCTCTTGTCACGTACTAGATTTCGATCGAATCAGTCAGAATATTAAGAGGGGTGACGTAAATTATTAACAGAAATGAATTCAGATCTAGTTCGTAACTAATATGACAGCATTAAAAATACATGTCCGACAAAACAGGAAATCACGAATGGTCGCAGTTGTAAATGGACAATGCATAAAGGCCTAATCAATAAATGTCGTTTCTCTGTTTTCTCACAACACTTACGATCGAAACAAGTAATTATTATTAATAATTAAACATTTATCACGGATTGAACGCTGCTTTCAGTACATTCAGTAAACAACGATTGTTAAGTGAATTCTCTAACCCTTAGCACGGGCCGCACAGCATATGCGACAGGTTTTTCTCAACAAAAGATATTTCTCCCCAAAAGCAGCTTTAATCGCTGTGTGACTTCATGCAAAGAGCAATAACTCTAGGCAAATAACATGACTGACAAACAGTAGCTAACCGGTTCCACAAGGGATACAATGGTTTTCTATTAGAACAACGTGTACCTGGTCAATGCAGGGAATGGTTTTCTATTAGAACAATGTGTACCTGGTCAATGCAGAAAATGGCGTGAAGATATCGTTGTTGGTTTGGTCTGACAAAAAACACACGATCAATTTTTTTCCACAAAAGCAGGTAATAGTTAAAGAAAAAAATTAAAAATTGCACATTTACAAATAAATTGATCAATGATTTAAAAAAAAATAACTACACACAGCTTGTGTTTTAACTTTTTTTTTGCTTCGACTGGTGTATTTTGAAATTGCGAGAAATTAATGGCTGGTTCATTGAAATTTTGCACAGATTCGACCAACAAAGGGTGTATGACGTTCGGCATTTAAAGTAAAATCAGCATAAATACACACAATTTCAAGATTGACATATTCCTATAAATACAAGTTTTAAATTTTTTTTCATTGGTAAAACGATTTTATTTATGCAACAATTCTGGAGCTTAATCAGTTTTCCAACATGCATAGCAAACCTTTCAAACAGTTTTAATGCATGACGTATTAGACGTTATAATTTGCATGTTGCATAAACAAACAGATTTCTATACACAAATTCCGCGTTACTACACTAAAAATGATTCGTACCTGAGTAAGACTACCGGCGAACGTATTGTGACAATAAGGACTAATGTGAAAATAAAATTACCTTCTTGTACATTATGTAACAACATAATATACACAGTCATGAATCGTGTCTGGTGGGGAGTGGGGGTGGGGGGCTTATTTCATCTTATATATTATATTTTAACCACTTTAATGCAAATTTACTTTAAAGAAAGATAATCATACACAAGTTTTAAGACAACACGAAGGTGCCTATACTATAGTTTCTACGGTATAGACCAATGTTAAAGAAGCTTTAAGACAAAACAAAGGTGCCTTTACTATAGTTTCTACGGTATAGACCAATGTTAAAGAAGCTTTAAGACAAAACAAAGGTGCCTTTACTATAGTTTCTACGGTATAGATCAATGTTAAAGAAGTTTTAAGACAAAACAAAGGTGGCTTTACTATAGTTTCTACGGTATAGACCAATGTTAAAGAAGCTTTAAGACAAAACAAAGGTGCCTTTACTATAGTTTCTACGGTATAGACCAATGTTAAAGAAGCTTTAAGACAGCACGAGGATGCCTATATATAGACCAGTGATAAACAGAAGCGATCGCAGTTCTACTGAACATTCAACTCTCTCTATAAACTATCTCACCTTAGTCTCTTCTTTGACCGCGTAGTTGTAGTTGACCTCGGAGGGGAATTGGATCCACTCCTTGAACTGGAACTTGCCACCGACAACGTTCTATAAGAGGAATGGGAGCTCGACAACGACCTTGAGTCGCGTTTAGAGCTCAGCCTTGAACTTGATCGGTGTCTGTTAGGATATCCATAAATTTTAGAAAACGAGCTAAGTCTCGACCTTGACCTGCTTCTTGATCGGGAATAGGTCCTAGATCGCGATCGTGTCGTTGACCTTGACTCTCTGGAACCTTCAGAGTCCGATTGGCCTTGCTGATCGGTGGTTTTTCTTTTTGACCTGTCTTTGAACATGCGTGCATGCTGTACCTTGATGACCCTAGAATTAAGTATTCTGGAGAGAAGATTTTAAGTATGAAAAAAACCATTTAAACGAATTTGTATCAATAGAGGAAAATAAGGAGAAATGAAAGTTTAACTAGTTAAAAATTTTGCACTGCTTCCCAGTAGCAAAAGTACATTATATGTAATTATTTAACCCAATAGCAAAAGTACATTATACGTAATTATTTAACCCGTAGACTTTCTCGTAAGCCTAAAACAAAAAGATGTTAAGGAACTCACACATTATAAACATGAAACTTGAAAGAATCTCACCCCCGCCCTCTGAAATATACAACGTCAACGTCTAATAAAGAAATCACACATTAAACCACGAAGTCTCATTAGATGTAAAACTTGAAAATAAAGATTTAAAAAAATTTCCACACACACATGCTCGCACACTCACATCTAAAAGTATCCTACGTACTGAAAATCTAGAGCATAAACATTTTAAGCATGGAACATAGATGCTTTAAAGAATTCAAGAGTTCATTTTTCCAAATTGCATTTAAAACACAGAACTCTAACCGTTTTAAATCTGGAACATAAAAATTTTAAACCTAGAGCATAAACGTTTTAAAATGGAACATAAACATTTGGAAACCCGGCACAATGAAGTTTCCAAGAACTCACGAGTTATTTTTTCCAAGCACTGCGTTTTGTGCGTCCTCAGCGTTTTTGAAGACAACAAACCCGAAGCCTGGAGGGTTGCTGGAAAATATTTATATTAAAAATCCCAATAATAATTTTCATGAGTATTTTGAGAAACTGACCTCCGTTTTAGGAGTCAGACATGCGCATGCATATCGCGCAAGAGACAGTACATTTTTTATAAACAATAAAATATTAACGGCAAATCTAGTCCTTGCTATAGAAACCACATACGGGTTGTCAGTGTTCACATAGACGTTTATTCTCCTGCCTCAACTGCAGACAAACATCTACCCTCGTCATGTAACACTCTTTTCCTACCCCCATAGCAGTTGACTGTACATCCAGTAGGCCCCACTGGTTGTCCAGTTGAACACAGGAATGTTGCCTGTGCCCCATAGGCCCCCATTTGTTGCCTCGAAAATCCTCTGTTGGTTAGAACCAAACGAATGAAATTAATTAGTACTTATTAAATCCATTATCAGTTAAGCATCTTAAACAGTTAAATTAAAAACAAAGCTATTATCTGTATTTGTAAAATCCATTGTTCATTGTGTACAGGTGGCTACCTAGTTGGACACAGTTGTGCTTGTAGACTCAGTGACCAGTAGATACTGCTGGGTGTCCAACTGAAAAGAGAACTTCTCACATGTTCTTATACTCCAGTAGCCTTGTGGGTAATTTATGAAATAAAACAATTGTGACGGTACGAGACATGGCTTTGTGGGTAATTTATGAAATAAAACAATTGTGACGGTACGAGACATGGCTTTGTGGGTAATTTATGAAATAAAACAATTGTAACGGTACGAGACGTGGCCGCTGAACTTTCATTCATCTTTCTAACTGTCAGGATCACAATCACGGAAGAGGAGTAGACTTTGGATCTCACAGTTTCACATCTCACTGTTAGTCCCTGTCTTGCACAGTGCTCTGACGATATTATTCTATCTAGCCAATCTAGTAGGTCAAGTTGTAATAATTCACCAGATATTTAGCCTGGCTGACCACGTGACTCTGTTTGGGACGAAAACAGCCCCAAACTCTCAGGTCCCACACAGCCATCGTCAGCATAGCACAGCCTAGAAAAACTCTCCCAGACCACCACTGGTAAAAAGGTCTTTTTTTTTGTCGAGAAAGGTCAATCAGGAGGCCTTTGCAATTTAAATAATGTATATGTAGTTATGAATATGATTATGCTAGTATTTATTAGGTATATTCATATATATATATATGTTCATTATTTTATTTCACCCATTTCCTTTTTTCATCTTTCGTTCACATGTGATTTGGCTTTTTCTATTTTTCTGTGTATGAATGACGTGCGTCTTGTGTGCCACACTGTAGCTCTTCCACGCACGCAGTTAGATGGAAAAGCACACAGCCTGCACCACATCTCTGACTGACCAGGTCGACACGAGAATTGCCTCACCACCAGCCTACAGTGGTTGCAGCTCAGCAAGTTCAAAAGGTAAATATGCACAAACCCTTGTTTATCGTGCAGTGAACACTGACCAAATCGCAAACACCAAAGTCGCACTCGCCGTCTCCGTGATTTAACTTTGTAAATTTTTTCTGCCACCATTACCCTTTCCTATAAGTTTTTTTCACCTCTATGCTTATGAATATTTGTTTTTATTTCAAACTTTATCTTTGTCATCGTATTTTTGTCAGGTCAGGATTGGGGGTTTCGTTGTAGCCGTATTTGTGATTATTTTTGTTCAGATGATCATCTATATAAATAAATACTTTAACACCTGACACCGCTGAAGTGTGATGGACGTGCGGTCGGCTACTTTAGGGTTTTGAAGTCTTTCTTCTTAAACCCCCCAACACCACAAGAGCGAAGATTGGCTAGGAGAGAAAAAGACTGGCTAGGAAAGAAAGAGAAAGATTAGCTAGGAGTGAAAGAGAAAGACTGGTTAGGAGAGAGAAAAAGAGGGAGAGAAAATAGAACTGAGGGACGAGAGATAATAAAAGGGATAAAGAGTGAAAATGGTTGTGTGTGTGTATGTGTGTGTATGTGTGTGTGTGTGTGTGTGTGTGTGTGTGTGTGTGTGTGTATGTGTGTGAGAGAGAGAGAGAGCAAAAGAGAACTAGGGAGAAAGATAATGAAAGAATAAGAAATGAAAACTAGATAGGAGTGAGAGAAAGAAAGAGTGAACTAGGGAAGAAAGAGAATGAGAGAACTAGGAGATAGATAGATAGATAGAAAGATAGATAGATAGATAGATAGTTAAATAGATAGATAGATAGATAGATAGAAAGATGACGATAAACTAAATACATTCAAGTGGAATGCACTTTAATAATGTTTGAGTAGGACGAACATTATTTTTTGTAACGTCTATCTTTTTTATGTTCCTTTTAATGGTTTCATATTTTAAAGAATAAATAGTCACGCGAGATGAAAGCTACATTTTCCTCCCCTAGGCGTTCCCAGCCACTTTCAGAACTTCTCGGGCGCAGTGCGCTAAATACCTCTCTGAAATGCGATCTGATTAGAAAAGTCTAAACAAATTTCCAGACTTAATTTCAGCCACGATCAGTAGGTGTCTCGGCAGAGTGCATTCTGTGTTATCCGACTGGAGCTGTTGAGCTGTTATATTTTACTTTAGGTAAAAAATACTTTAGGTAATGATACATCGCTTCACGCGCGCACGCACGCACAATCTGTCGCTTATAACACAAGGAATAAAAAACGCGGACGCAGCGCCACACGGAGCTCGACAGGAAAGATATCGTTACTTCAGTAAGTAGGCTTTTTCAAAAAGCACGCACGCACACACACACACACGCACGCACACACACACACACACACACACGCACACACACACACACGCACGCACGCACACACACACACACACACGCACACACACACACAAACGCGCGCACACACACACTTCCACTATTGCTCTACTGATGGGGCAGTCAGTGACGAAAGACAATTTCAATGGTTTGACGTGGCTGATGTATTTCCGCTTAATATACATGGTGATTATTTTTCAACATTTGTTGATTTCACGCATGGCAGTTTCAATGACTGTTCTCTCTTAGTACATGCTGTCTCTACACGGTAAGTGTTGATTTAAGAGTGTGGATGTTCATAATCTGCAAGTAATAATCTGAGAGCATTGCATGTCTCTACACAGCAAGTGTTGCTTTAAAAGTGGGCGTGTCCCTGCACAGCAAATAGTGCTTTAAAAGTGGGCGTGTCCCTATATAGCAAGTACTGCTTTAAAAGTGTCTCTACACTGCAAGTACTACTTTAAGAGTGGGCGTGTCCCTACATAACAAGTACTGTTTTAAAAGTGGATGTGTCCACACACAGCGAGAGGTTCTTTAAGAGAGTAAGTGTCCCTAAACAGCAAGTGGTGTTTTAAGAGTTTCACGTCTCTATATGGCAAAATGGTGTCTTAGCAGAGTATGTCCATAGTCAGCAAAGAGTGCTTTAAGAGTGTAAATGTCTTTACACATTAAGGAGTGTACGTGTCCCTACCAAGCAAGGATGCATGGCCGTACACTGGAAGTGGTGCTCCAGGAGTGTAGAAGTCCACACCAAATAGTTTTGCATATCCCTACACAGCTAGCGATGCTTTAAACGTGTACATGCCCCTATGTTAAACTTATATATATATATAAGCAATTTAAATTTGTTTTGTGTACATTTATTTATAACTAATCATTTGTTCACTTTAGCTCACATTTTTATTTTCTGCACATCATTCTTCTAATATTGTGTATGGTCACAGATATAATTTTTGAGTTAGGAGATGATTTCAATATTCGAATTTGAAATTTAAATTTAGGTTAGTTCTGAAATTGTGGATCAGGCCTGCACTGCACTGGAGTCTGATGATTGCTTGCCTGATGATGCTCATAACTCGCTGTGCAATGCTTACAGTAAAGTTTTTAATATAACTTTTATTACGTAATTAGGTAAAACTATGGATTTGTAACTATTAAGATAACATACTGCAAATAAACTTATACAAATCGAATACAAGATGCGTTCAGTAATTTATAAATATTACTACCATGATTAATTACAATGTAAAAATAAAGCAATATTAATATTATATAAAGTTCTACTTTTTTATCCCACAATTATAAAGCAAATTCTGACAACGTTAATTCTCTAGTGGATGTACCTTTTAAAATTAATATTAAAACAGATTTCAATTTATTAAGAAAAGCAGTTTATAACTTCTACGTATTTGTATTAATACTAGTTGTTTTTAAATAATTGTTCTTACCCTCAGAAAAGTGTTCAGGTCATTTAAGAGTGCGCGTGTCCCTATGGAACAAGTGGCCCTTTAAGAGTGCACGTGTCCTTACAGAACAAGTTGCCTTTTAAGAGTGCATGTGTCCCTACAGAACAAGTTGCCCTTTAAGAGTTCACGTGTCCTTACAGAACAAGTGGCCCTTTAAAAGTTCACGTGTCCTTGCAGAACAAGTGGCCCTTTAAGAGTTCACGTGTCCTTACAGAACAAGTGGCCCTTTAAGAGTTCACGTGTCCTTGCAGAACAAGTGGCCCTTTAAGAGTGCGCGTATCCCTACAGAGCAAGTGATCCTTTAAAAGTGCGCGTGTCCCTACAGAGCAAGTGAACCTTTAAGACTGCGCGTGTCCCTACAGAGTAAGTGACCCTTTAAGAATGCACATGTCCATACAGAGTGTGACCCTTTAAGAGTGCGCGTGACCCGATACTCTAAGAATGTACGTGTTCATTAACGGCAAGAGTTGCTTTAAGAGTGAGATGGTATCCCTCATGACAAGTGGCACTTTATAAGTGGGCGTGTAATTCGTGATCAGCACCAGCCTCCAGCTGGATACCACTTTAAGAAAGTTCACTTAGAAATGTTCACACTGTGAATGCTGCATAATAAATACCATGTGGCCGCAAAATGTCACAAAGCAGTAGATCTGTGAAATTCATTGTTTCCGTTAGAAAGATAAAATAGCCACAGGTGTTGCACAAACTCTGATAACACAGGGAAAAAGGTTGGTGCACTTAACATGTGAAATTCTTAGCTGTGCGTGTACCAAGCGCCCCGTTGCACGTGTTCAGACAAACGTGCCGTACACATTGCATCAATGTACACAACTATGCAATAGATAGTATTAGTACATACTACAAATAAATTTTATTAGTGTATCATAAGCTATAGTACACATCGACTATGAATAGATAGTATCAGTATATTAACCTTACAATAAATTTATTAATGTACCATAGGCTGTAGTATAAGTCAGCTATGAATAGACAGTATATTACTGTACAATAAACTTTACTAATACATCCTAGGCTATGGTACACCAACCATGATAGTATCAATATTAATGTACAATAAATGTTATTAATATATCATAGGCTATAGCTATGAATTACTATCATTACCCTACTATACAATAAATCACTACATAAAATAACATTATGGTTCTGGGTTTGTGCGGGCTTAAGGAAAAAAATAAAAGTACTGGATAGATTTTGATCAGACTTTTTCTGTTGTATACCTTAGTGCCCTAGAATCAAGATAGGCTTATAACATCATGCTGTCCCATATGGGATCTAGCCAGTAGCCCTAAAACTACGAAAGTTTACCATTAAAAGTAAAATGTATGCATACAGGTCTCTCGCCATTAGCCCTAAAACTACGAAAGTTTACCATTAAAAGTAAAATGTTTGCATGCACGTCTCTTACCAGTAGTCCTAAAACTATGAAAGTTTACCATTAAAAGTAAAGTGTATGCATGCAGGTCTTGACTAACACATCATTGTGACCTCCGTGATCTCTGGGCAACCCGTGTTTCACTCAGAGTGTGTTTCTCATTCTGGGTATTAGAATTTAAGTTGTAGTAGTTAAGGTAGATTGGGTATTAGAATTTAAGCTGTAGTAGTTAAGGTATTCTGGGTATTCTAGAATTTAAGCCTGTAGTAGTTAAGGTATTCTGGATATTAGAATTTAAGCTGTAGTAGTTAAGGTATTCTGGGTATTAGAATTTAAAGCTGTAGTAGTTAAGGTATTCTGGATATTAGAATTTAAAGCTGTAGTAGTTAAGGTATTCTGGATATTAGAATTTAAGCTGTAGTAGTTAAGGTATTCTGGGTATTAGAATTTAAGCTGTAGTAGTTAAGGTATTCTGGGTATTAGAATTTAAGCTGTAGTAGTTAAGGTATTCTGGGTATTAGAATTTAAGCTGTAGTAGTTAAGGTATTCTGGGTATTAGAATTTAAGCTGTAGTAGTTAAGGTATTCTGGGTATTAGAATTTAAGCTGTAGTAGTTAAGGTATTCTGGATATTAGAATTTAAGCTGTAGTAGTTAAGGTATTCTGGATATTAGAATTTAAGCTGTAGTAGTTAAGGTATTCTGGATATTAGAATTTAAGCTGTAGTAGTTAAGGTATTCTGGGTATTAGAATTTAAGCTGTAGTAGTTAAGGTATTCTGGGTATTCTAGAATTTAAGCCTGTAGTAGTTAAGGTATTCTGGGTATTAGAATTTAAGCCTGTAGTAGTTAAGGTATTCTGGGTATTAGAATTTAATCTGTAGTAGTTAAGGTATTCTGGGTGTTGGTGGGTTGCATTGTACTGTGTAGTTAGTTCTTATATTTTGCAATGCTTCCCAAAAGACATCAACCAAAATTCAGATTCCGCGAAATGACTCCAGTTCCCCATGAGTGTCTGCTTTGCGATGACATTAATAAATTTCAAGGACAGACTTTTGTGGACCTCAGGCATGGATCCTTCTTCCAGCTGTTTCTCACGTTTGTCACGAGCTTCAGGGTCCACAGCAGAGTCAATATCTTCTAACAAGACTCATAAAAATGTATACAAAGAAGCACTTAGACCAACCTTTGTAAATTAACAAACATTTATAGTTACCACTGTATTCGGATGACATTTACACGAGTGAAAGTCGTGGGCAAAAGCTAGTTTAGTAATAAATCATAATGCACGTCAACTCTGAAATAGTACAGTACACTACTGTGCAATGAATGTTAATGATATTTCATAGCCATGAAACACATCAACTATGAAATAGATAGTATCAGTACATTACTGTACAATAAAGCTACTAATGTATCATAGACACAATATTACCACCTTATGTCAATAATAAGCCATAATGAGTTTCCTAATGTGTTAGGAATGCATTGTGACGCATGTATAAGAGCCTACTGCAGCTGGAAGACAGAATACCGATTTTAAAAAAAAGTTATTTGAAGTTATTTGCAGAAATATTGGTCCATTCCTTGAGCGATAACTCCATCATCAGTAAGCGTATATTTTTCGAGAACTTCAAAGTGAATCTCTAGGTCGACATTTCTGAATCTGTTAACATGCGATCCGCTTATCGATATGTGACACAAGTGAATCTGGAAGAGTCCCGACTATGTTTGCCAATTCAACTAGGAAGTATGCCAGACCAAGTTTGCCAGTCCAACTAGGGAAAGTTCCCAACCAAGTCTGTCACTTCACCCAGGGAGTATGTCAGACCAAGTTTGCCAGTCCAACTAGGGAAAGTTCCCAACCAAGTCTGTCAATTCACCAGGGAGTATGCCAGACCAAGTTTGCCAGTCCAACTAGGGAAAGTTCCCAACCAAGTCTGTCAATTCACCCAGGGAGTATGCCAGACCAAGTTTGCCAGTCCAACTAGGGAAAGTTCCCAACCAAGTCTGTCAATTCACCTAGGGAGTATGCCAGACCAAGTTTGCCAGTCTAGCTAGGGAAAGTTCCCAACCAAGTCTGTCAATTCACCTAGGGAATATGCCAGACAAGTTTGCCAATCGGTGAATGCCAGAGGTCTGTTGTCAATTCAACTACGGCGAGTATCATTCCAAAGTCTACTATTCTAATCTAAGAACAGCATCAGTCCAAGGACAGTTCCAAGTTAGAGAGAATGCTCGACAAATCTAAATCAAGAAGAATGGTAACATTCCTCATGTCTCCAGATGGGTTCGAACTCCGGCTTCAAAAATTCAAGGCAGACGTCTGGCCTTTCCATCTTGAACAAGGTCATTAGGCTCTGCTAGTTAGTGAAAGAAAAGAAAAAAAAAAGAAATGTGTATTCGGTGTTGCCGACATGATAGAGTGAAAATTAGATTGGAACCTGATCTTGTTTCCTCTTTGTAACAGAACTACAGCGAGGCCAGAATTTGGTTTTCCATTAACTTGGAACTCGAAGACTGGCAGGTGCCAAGTGAGATAACAATTGATGTATGTTTCTTTTGTTCAGTTTTGAAGTTGTTTCTTTTGTTCAATTTTGAAGTTATTTCTTTTGAAGTTGTTTCCTTGGTGGAGTTTTGAAGTTGTTTCCTTTGTGGAATTTTGAAGTTGCTTCTTTCGTGGAGTTTTGAAGTGTCGCTCTTGTATATTAGGTACTGGATATAAGTTTCTAAATATGTACTCATCTGTGTTAACTGACCGCATTACGAGTGTTCATTTGCATCTGTACGTGTGCGTTCATATAATTGAGTGTGTACACAGAATGTTATTATGTTGTTAAATAACTAGCTTTCCTAGTGACGCATAATCATTTTTACTGTTTATTAATGAAACTAGTTTACTTTGTCTTAGTTACGAGTATTATAAGTTTATTAATGTTTTACTACTGAAGCTAGTTCTCTTGGAAATATCTTGATATTATTTACTGCTACAACCATTTCCCTTTGAAACGCGAAAATAAGTTGTTTGCTACTGAAACTATTTCTCTTTGAAACACGAATGTATGTTGTTTGATACAACAACTATTTCTCTTTGAAACAAGAATGTATGTTGTTTGATACAACAACTATTTCTCTTCGAAACACGAATGCATATTGTTTGCTACTGAAACTAAATCTCATGGAAACAAATATTTACAAATATTTGAGTGGGCAAAGCAACATTACATATTGTGCATGGTATTTGACGCTAAAACTAGTTTACATATTAACAAGGACTTGGTATGACGTTAAAACTAGTTTACATATTAACAAGGACATGGTATGACGTTAAAACTAGTTTAAATATTAACAAGGACATGGTATGACGTTAAAACTAGTTTAAATATTAACAAGGACATGGTATGATGTTAAAACTATTTTAAATATTAACAAGGACATGGTATGACGTTAAAACTAGTTTACATATTAACAAGGACATGGTATGACGTTAAAACTAGTTTGTTTATGAACAAGTGCTGGTGATTGATATTAAAACTAGTTTACTTACTAACAAGACCACAATGGCTTGCTGCCATTATTTATTTTCTTTTATATGAAAACGAATCAATACCCCCCTCTAGCTACTTAGATAGAAATGCAAAGAAATTGGATATTAAACAGTACAATGTAAACACATTGTATTTTTGAACAACTGCTAAATATATACTTTCTGACATGAAGATATTTTTCTTTAAATCTTCTTTGATTTAATGAGAGTATAAAAATTCATAAACCCAAGAAAACAGGAATTTTAATAATTTTTCACATGCAAAGGTAGACAATTTACAAAGTGGTGTACTACTTACCATGCCAACCAAATGTCCACGATTGGACCGTAGGGGCAAAAGAGGTCAGCGAGGTCATCGTGCATGGTCCCGGCGCTGAGGTTGCCCACAAAAATCCGGTAGCCTCGTCTGTCCGGGTCATAGCGCGCCATACTTTACTTGTGATCTGTATGGACATATACATTACCGTGTCATACATGTAATCTATGTGGACATGTACCGAGTTGTAAGGGAGATGAGAACTGCACATATAATTAAAAAAATAAATGCACATTTAAAAAATAAATACATATTGAACATTTTAACCTGCGTCGTGGCAAGAACTAAACAAGTCGGCCTCTCTACACGAAGTTTAGCCAATAGCAGTGCCGTCTTAGCGCATGGGCACCCTGGGCAATTACCCGAGGGCCCCATGCTAATCTAGGTATGTTGTGATCTGTTGTTAATTTTTATTCCTGCGAGTGGTTTTGTAAGTAGGGACCCCAGTGCACTGCTTTGTCTGTGGACCTATAATGCTGTTAAGAGGGGCCCTGGCCAATAGGGCTCTTAATTATGCCATCAATAAACATGAATAAAAAGTACTGACGAACGCTCGCACTCACAAAAGTTCAAACACCGGCGCACGCCACAGACATACGCGCCATACGTGGCTAAAAGAGTGGTGTTAGTGGTTTGCACTGAACCACCTGGCAGAGTGATTCAAATCTTTATTAACCGGAAGACAATTTTTTTTGGGGGGGCACAATACATTCAGAGAAAAAAAATGTTTTGTCAGTTGAACATATTTCAGTATTTACTAATCAATACTTCACTTTATGTTTTCCGCACAGTGCTGTAAACTTGTCAACAATGCGTGTGTTTATATATAGCTCTGTGTAACTGCTAGTAATGCGTTAGAATTTGTCACAGTGCTGTAAACTTGTCCACAATGCGTGTGTTTATATTTAATGTAACTGCTAGTAATGCGTTACAATTTGTCATAGTGCTGCATAAGTGTCAGAAATGTATTAGAGTTTATTTATAAGACCATGACTTGTGACGTGGTATAAAAAAACATAAATAAACAAAACTCGCTTGTCTAGGGTTATTAGCTTTGACGAACTGGACACTTAATCAGCGTCCACTACACTCAGTTCATCCGATTCCACCTCCTCCTAGGACACAGACATCTGATCCCAGCACCACCCATTAGAACACAGACATATTGTCTGCCTGGCACCACTTTACAAGTACGTTATTGCTATTTATGCCCAAAATAAGGAAAAACGCTAAAGTGTTAGGTAACTATCAAGAACAAGAGAACTATCAAGAACAAAATAACTATTAAGAACAAGGGAACTATCAAGTACAAGAGAACTATCAAGTACAAGAGAACTATCAAGAACAAGGAATCTATCAAGAACAAGGGAACTATTAAGTACAAGAGAACTATCAAGTACAAGGGAGCTATCAAGTACAAGAGAACTGTCAAGTACAAGAGAACTATCAAGAAAACTATCAAGCACAAGAAAACTATCAAGTACAAGAGAGCTATCAAGTACAAGAGAACTATCAAGTACAAGGGAACTATCAAGTACAAGAGAACTATCTAGCAATTTTAAATTTGATTTTTATAAACACTTAAACATTAACACGGAGCTTTAATTCTCTATTTCAGGTGAAACCTTTCCTTTAATTTTCTATTTCAGGTGAAACCTTTCCTTTAATTCTCTGTTTCAGGTGAAACCTTTCCTTTAATTCTCTATTTCAGGTGAAACCTTTCCTTTAATTCTCTATTTCAGGTGAAACCTTTCCTTTAATTCTCTGTTTCAGGTGAAACCTTTCCTTTAATTCTCTATTTCAGGTGAAACCTTTCCTTTAATTCTCTGTTTCAGGTGAAACCTTTCCTTTAATTCTCTATTTCAGGTGAAACCTTTCCTTTAATTCTCCAATGGGAGTTCGAATACCACGCTAGCCGTACAAACCACCTGCTGCTCTCGAAAGACTGCTAACTGCTGAATTCCAAGAAAATGCCAATAGATTTAGGAATCTAATGCACTCTACCGGTGAAAGATCATTTGGACATATGTACGTTTCTTAAAACTATGATTTCATCTGAATCTGTGATGTTCATTGCTATATTGTTAGAAATATCTCCTGTGCAGTTTTAATTTTCGCAATGCTGACAACGCAATCTTTCACCTTTCTTGTAATGGAAGATGGCACACATGGACACATAATAATATCGCCTCACTGAAGGAGTGAGTTGCTTGTGTTTTTTTTAAAAATAAACTGTTCTAACATTTAGGGCATTATTAACAACGCCAAGAATGAGTTGTCTTGCCTGTCACTAAGTAAACTGTATTATGTCCCATTGACCTGAATGAGTTGTCTTGCCTGTCACTAAGTAAATTGTATTACATCCTATCAACCTGAAGGAATATTTGATTTACTAGATAAAAGATGGCAGGCAGCGGATAGGCTCCACAAATGTATTCCAGGCAACCTTAAATGCTTCTACTAAGACTGTACAAGCTTGGCACTCTTAGCAGAACTCTGCTAGATGAGCCGATGTTGAACTTGATAAAACGTAACAAAAATAAAGCAACATGTTGAACTTGATAAAACGTAACAAAAATAAAGCAACATGTTTGATAGTATCATCGTGTCAAATACCTAAAAAAGAAGCAGCCAAGAAGGGCAAGATATACTTCTCTGAAAGATTCTTCATTACGATAATTTGCAAGAAAGTAAAAGAAAGGTTCTCAAAAGACAGATGCACAAAAGAAATGAAATGCTCTCTACAACAAGTAGTTTAAAATTACAACGGAAAATATAAAATTATAAATCATTTGATCTTACCCCATGCTGCAGGAAAAAATAACAGCCCAGGACAATTGAGTGAAAGTTGAAAGTTTCAACAGCCTAACTACTTAGGCCTAAGGCACCAATTCTACAAAATTTGTACACGTTCTAGTTTTATTATTTAATTTTAAATGAGGACAAGTACTGTGCTTGTGAGGGTACATCAAATTAGTGATCATTTGATGTGTTGACCTCGTATAAGTCAAACAGAACTTTCAAATACAAAGGGGGAGGAGGGAGGGAGGGAGAAATTACGTGTCAAGGCCAATCCAAGAAAACTACTATTACAAGGAATAGGAAGAAAAAGTGTGTAAATACTGTAAATACTGTAAATACTGAAGGTTTACTGATATAAAAAATATTCGCTTTTGCACTCCTAATTATCCACTGTACATGCGGGGTGGGTGGAGAGAATAAAAACATTAATTTATATCACTAACTCTCCAGTTTAAAAAATAAGTTTCTCTGAATTATTTCAGTATTCAGTGTTTGTTACATTACAGAGCAAGTATATTCTACAGGACTGTAAAATTACTGTTAATACCTTAAGTATACTATACACAAGAACAAGCTGGTGTTCATGTTCTATAAAATTAATCAGCAGTAAGATAAAACTTTGCATTTTACCACTTCAAAACCTGATTTCTTTCCAGTGCTAAAGATTATACCTTTTCTCTGCAGAATCACACTCTCAGCCTACCGAGGGTCAAACTGGCACAGATACACCTATGTGTACACGTCTGAAAGCGACATTTTTGAAGAACGTCTGTCTATGACAAAAATAGAACAGTGAAACTTCCCTTCAAGTGATCCAACTTGGCCTCCTGCAAGGAGATTTGTGTTATTTAAGGGAAAAACCTCAGCGGAACCGAAAAATGGCTTTTTAAAATAATGTATGTGTTAAAATATGAGAAATGACTGTACTGTATTGCAATTAGTAAGTAAATAATCGTTTGATTTCAGAAATCATCAACATGTTACCTTTCCTTTAAATGAAAAAAACTATTTCTGGTCATTTAAGCACTATGACAGACAGTTACAAAATTCTCTCCCTTTAACCACATATGTTACTCATTATATATTAGTCACTATTTCTCAATAACGTATATAATCATAACTCATTATTTCTCCTTAAACTATGTCTAACCCAGTGGAAAGCCCAGAGACAAGACGAATCAATGAGACATGTACTTAAAACAGGAAAAAAGTCCAGAGTCAGACTAAGCAAGGACACGTATACTAGAGTCCAGAGAAAGACTAAGCAATGTGACGTGTACTAACATAAAGATGTTGAAAGAAAAACTAAGCAATGTGACGTATGCTAAACCAGTGGAAAGTCCAGAGACTGACTAAGCAATGTGACGCATACTCAGTGGAAAAATAATCCAGAAATTAGGTGTTGAGTGGAATAGCAACAAAATAGGTCAAAGGTCAAGAGACAGAGAAAGCAATGAAATTAATAATAACAAACAGCATCAGACAGGCACAAAATAAGGCAAATTGTAAACACAACAATATTTAAAGACAAAGTAATAAGACGAATACTAAACAGTAAACCACAGGGCACAAGAGTATTAAGACAAATATTAAAACAGAAAACCATGGGGCACAAGACTATTAAGACAAATAATAAAACAGAAAACCTTAGGGCACAAGAGTATTAAAACAAATACTAAACAGAAAACCTTAGGACACAAGAGTATTAAGACAAATACTAAAACAGAAACCCCAGAGACAAAGTAATAAGACGGATAATAAGACAAAATAAAAAGACAAAGGAATGAGAATACTAAAACAGAAAGTCAATCGATAAAATAATGAGCATACTAGATCAGAAAGTCTTAAGATAAAGTAATGAGAAAATTTAAACAGAAAGTCAAAAGACAAAGTAATGAGAATACTAGATCAGAAAGTCTAAAGATAAATAAGAATACTAGATTAGAAAGTCTAAAGATAAAGTAATGAGAATACTAGATCAGAAAGTCTAAAGATAAAGTAATGAGAATATTTAAACAGAAAGTCAAAAGACAAAGTAATGAGAATACTACATCAGAAAGTCAAAAGATAAAATAATATGAATAATAGATCAGAAAGTCTAAAGATAAAGTAATGAGAATACTAGATCAGAAAGTCTAAAGATAAATAAGAATACTAGATTAGAAAGTCTAAAGATAAAGTAATGAGAATACTAGATCAGAAAGTCTAAAGATAAATAAGAATACTAGATTAGAAAGTCTAAAGATAAATAAGAATACTAGATTAGAAAGTCTAAAGATAAAGTAATGAGAATACTAGATCAGAAAGTCTAAAGATAAATAAGAATACTAGATTAGAAAGTCTAAAGATAAAGTAATGAGTATATTTAAACAGAAAGTCAAAAGACAAAGTAATGAGAATACTACATCAAGTCAAAAGATAACGTATTAAAAATACTAAAACAGAAAGTCAAAAGATACCCAACGGATATTTCTTCTGCTACTAATAAAAGGAGATTTTTGCAAAGCCCTTAATCTCGTAAAAGTACTTTTCAGTAATTGTACATAAAATCCACAAATCTTTAAAGAACTACTTAAATATGTAAGAAAATAAAATATAATAAAAGAGAATGAACTACTTGCTTAAGTACACAAAATTATGTACTGTAGATAAATGTATTCTCAAAGAGAAACACAAGTAACATGAAATTATAAACAAACGTACTGTAGATAAATGTATTCTCAAAGAGAAACACAAGTAACATGAAATTATAAACAAACGTACTGTATATAAATGTATTTTCAAAGAGAAACACAAGTAACATAAAATTATAAACAAACGCTTTGAAATAAAGAAAGGCAGAAGAAAGTGCTGTTCTTGCTGACGCTCTGAAAGCAGTCAAAAGACAAAGAAATGAGACGAATACTAACACCCAAAGAAGTCACAAATCAGTTGAATACTAACACCCAAAGAATTCATAAATCAGACGAATACTAACACCCAAAGAATTCATAAATCAGACGAATACTAACACCCAAAGAATTCATAAATCAGATGAATACTAACACTCAAAGAATTCATAAATCAGACGAATACTAACACCCAAAGAATTCATAAATCAGACGAATACTAACACCCAAAGAAGTCACAATTCAGACGAATACTAACACCCAAAGAAGTCACAAATCAGATGAATACTAACACCCAAAGAAGTCACAAATCAGATGAATACTAACACCCAAAGAAGTCACAAATCAGATGAATACTAACACCCAAAAAAGTCACAAACAGACAAATAATAATAGCCAAAGTAATCAAAAAGACAGACGAATGTCCACGCTAAAAAAGTCGAAAGACAGACGACAGTTAACATCTAAAAAAAAAAAAAAAAGAAGTCAAAAGATAAGCCATTACTACTAACATTCAGAAAAGAAGTCAAATATACACTAAATATTAGGGCGAATTCAAACATGAGAAGAAGTCAAAACACACAAACTAATATGATCCATTCAAACACTGAGAAGAAGTCAAAAGACAAAGTAATGACACGAATTCAAACAGTGAGAAGTCAAAAGACACAAATTTAAGAGACAAATACTAGCATTGTGAAGCATCAAATCTCAAATAAAATAATGCATAGGACATTAATACTTTTAAAATTAAAATAGTCAGCTGATGCATTTAAAGAAATTATTTTTACAGGAAAAAAGTTTGTGGTGACATAAATTTAATACAACACACAGATAACGAGAGGTCCTTAAGGCTGGTGCGTTGCTAACGCCGTATTCACGTGTAAAAGTATGAATTTATTTATAAAATATTCCGTTACTGAATCTTTGTTTAAGCATACATATATACATACACATGCACGCACACACTCACTTACGTTCGCACACCCAGTACTTATTGCTGGTTT